>OY757010.1:30361791-30951293 GCA_963580285.1 Lucinisca nassula
GCGTGTAAACACCATTTCTTCAAGTCCCAATGGGCAGGGGCGATTAACAAACATGTTAATGGTTTAAATGTTTACTAATAACAAATACTGATAATTTTTCTGTAAAATCTGAACAGCTTTTGCAACCATAAAAGCTGCTTTCGTCTTATCAGCAAAAATACATCACATTGTAATAGTGTTTTTGCCATATAAACTGATCAATCTAATAACACTGTTAGTTTTGAAGAACTGACACCCAGATTCTTATTTTAGAAATCTAGTTTTACTACATGTATAAAACATTACTACTGGCTGGCTTTAATGTACCAATTTATATTACGGCCCCCACAAATAGGGGCTTGAAGAAATATATGGGCTGCATGATGCTTCCACGCAGAGCTGAATCCGGCCCGCACACTAGTACTGGTAAACCGCTTAGAGGATCTAAGTGTGTCCAGGAACCGCGGTGCGAGGCGGACCGTCCATGCTAATAAACCCTATTGGTTTCATTGGGCGACAGGGCTTGAGATGTCATTTCATCTCAATGTTGGGTAGAAGTCCCACAAAATTGGAAGCAACGTCTCCAAAATGACCTTTACAGTGTTGACGGGGTCGTTAAACCTGAAATCAAACAAACAAACAAACCAATTTATATTACATTTATTAACCTTTTCTGTAGCCTGCAAATATGACAGCTGTTTCTAAGAAAATAGTACACGTATTTGTGCATCTAGACATTAATTAATTTATATGATGGATTTTAACAAAACGTGGTCAAAGCTGTTATATACATAAATTACCAAACAGAAAACTGTTTTAAATTTTTGTTTTTTCATTTCAAATGATTAGGATAGTGTCAATGTTGCCATGTATTAACTCTTTATGCTCTAACTTTGCCAACAGTGTACCATAAAAATCCTAAACATTCGGACATCTTAAAGACTTGCCGTAATTCTCCTGAGATTGAGACAAATTTGTTTCACAATCCAGCAAGGAGTCCAAAAAGTGCAGACTTTTAAAGAAAAAGAATTTGCTTTGTTTCCTACTTAGCAACAAATTCTTTCCTGTACAGATAAGAGAGGTAAAAATACTTTAACCCTTCTCTTGCTGCCACACCAATCTCTGACTTTGAACCAATCAGATTACTTGATGTAATTTATTCCGACAAATTCATAAACTGAATGTCAAACAGTGTAGATCCTGATCAGATTCTTCAGAAGCCATCCGATCTGGATCTACACTGTTTGCAAAGATAGGGGTTGTCGTGAACAGCAAGATAAGGATAAAGACTTATTTTCCCCTTGTGGTGTTTTTTTTTGTTTTAACAGCCCTTTAAAGATTATTTCACTCATATTGATCCCACCATTAATCACAGGTGGACGAAAACTGGAGTACCAGGAGAATAACCACCTGACCTTCCGTTGCAGAACTTGGCATCTCACATGTGATCCGAGCAGGCTTGAACCATAGCAGTTAGATACCTAATGATTTAGAGTCTGCGCTTTTACCCACTAGGCCACAGAGGACTGTCCCTTGTGGTGTTTACCTTGATATTAATTTCTGGGGGATCAAAACTTACCGATGGGGCTGGGGGCAGTGGGCGTGCTGTCTTTGTTCCTCCAGAGCCAGGTGGTGATGGTAATCTACTTCGTCCTTTTGGCATTTTGGCATGTACTCATAAAAACAACCTGTAAGTAAAAAAGAAATTGTCTATATTCACTTATGTTTTGATTGGCCAGATGTGCATATGGACAGTATTAACCCATTTTGTACTGGAAACCCCAAAACGGGTTTTAGGGATATATTTTTACACTGCTCTGTACCTAGCGAGAAGAAATGCTCGGGTGATCCTGGCATGTCGAAGTCTAGAGCGTGGTCAAGCAGCAGTAGACAGGATTAAAGCTGCAACCAATAACAAGGAAGTTTGTGTGAAGATTGTGGACCTCAGTCTGATGAAGTCTGTGAGAGAATTTGCTGATGATATAGTTAAGACAGAAGACAGGCTTGATGTGTTGGTGAATAATGCAGGGATGGCTGGTAAATATTAACTCTTGTCCTGCTGAATAAATTTAGCCCCATCCATTGCAGATTTTCATCTGTTTAGATTACATTATATATATTTTTTCTATACATACAATGAATATCAAACAGTGTAGATACTGATCAGATGCCATCTGATCTGTATTGACACTGTTTGCAAAAGGTAGTGCATATTCAACAGGACACTGTTCAACTCGTTTTATCCCCTTTAATATCGGAAACCCTAAAACGGGTACCTTGGCAAACAGTGCAGGCCCAGATCATGAGATCAGATGCCGCAGAACACTTCAGATGACATTCATATTCATTCACCAGATGCTGTGGTCTAGCTCTCACCAAAGATGCAAACTTAGCTACACTATCCTCTGTTCACGACAACCCCTATCTTTGCAAACAGTGTAGATCCAGACCAGATGGCTTCTGAAGAAGCCATCTGATCAGGATCTACACTGTTTGGCATTCGGTTTATGAATTTGTAGCAATAAATTACATCAAGTAATTTGATTGGTTGATAGATAGAAATGGGTGTGGCTTATATGAATATTCAGCAAGATAAGGGCTAATCTCTAATGGTCTGGGGGAAGGACCCTTTGTGATTGTCAGTTCTTGCTGTATGCATCTGAACTGCCAATGAATGACGATTTCTACAGTGCCTAGTTGGGGGATCAAGGCATACCTGCCAACTTAGGGAAATCCAAAGAGTGAGCTTGTGTGCAACGGACCATTTTCACCTTCTTTTTAAGTGTCTGGCTTGTGGGGAGTTTTAAGGAAAAACTTAAAACAGGGAGATTTTTATTCCTAAAAGTAATAAGAAATGTTTTTACAATGGAATGATTAAAATAACCCTTTTTTTTTTTATAAAGGACATTCTTTATTAATTCTCCGAGATATATACATTAATTAACCCTTATCTTGCTGTTCATCTGATCAGGATCTACACTGTTTGGCACTCAATTGATGAATTTGTAGCAATAAATTACATCAAGTAATTTGATTGGTTGATAGACAGAAATGGGAGTGGCTTAAATGAAAATTCAGCAAGCTAAGGGTTAAAACTTTATATACATCTGATGCTGAAAAAACACTCTTTCAAGCACAATGCAATACTAACTCCTATTATGCTGTTCACGACAACCCCTATCTTTGGAAACAGTGTAGTTCCAGATCAGATGGCTTCTAAAGAAGCCATCTGATCAGGATCTACACTGTTTGACATTCAATTTATGAATTTGTAGGAATAAATTACATCAAGTAATCTGATTGGTTCAAAGTCAGAAATGGGTGTGGCAAATCTGAATATTCAGCAAGAGAAGGGTTAAAAGAGGTAGAAGATCACAGATTCAATGAAAATCTCAGCGTTATTTTGTCTGATTTTTTTTCAATGAAGTTTCGCCATTATTTGGATGAAATAACCCTGAAATCACAGTGAAATTTCATTGTCATTTTCACTAGGGTAGGTGTTTAATATAATGTATTTCTTCCAATCCAGGGTAACTGTTGACAGTTGGGTGTATGGCTGTTTTTTCTCTTTTTGTATCGGAAGTGTCTTTGAAAGCCCTTTTCCCTTACACAAGTGTTAAGCACATATGCCGAAAAACTACAAGGACCGGTTTGACCAGTGGAGGCTCAGCTCACCATGGATGCAGTCAGTCTGATTTGTCTTCGCGGATTGCATATGATCCTTATTACATGTAACCCTTTTTGTACCAAATGGAATCTACCTACTTATATATAGCAGGAGTCCATTTAAAAGTTAGGGGTGTCAGGTTGTGTTTTTCATCAAAATTTATTTGGAAAATGACTGAACTTTTAGCAAACAGTGGAGGCCCTGATCAGACGCCGCGTTCTGCGGCGTCTGATCTTGGCCTGCACTGTTTGCCAGGGTACCCGTTTAAGGGTTTCTGGTACTAAATGGGTTAAATAACGGGGAATTCATACATGTGAATGATGTGATACCTCCCTTATCAGGATGGAGTGGAGACTCCCTCATTTTGATGCTAATTTTTGCCCAATTTTGCTAAATTTTAATAAACTTTTGGAGTCTCCCTCATTTTAACTGAGAATTTCCCTATACATTCTTCACATCTCCCTCATCACAAAGGCAAACCTCCCTTGTACAGTTCAAAAACCTTTGCCCAGCTGTTAGCCAATTTCAGTTGGTCCCCTATAAAAATGTAACTTTCACGTCACCCAACCACTGAATGACGTAGGTATTTCCGATGTCTAAATCTAGACCTGTTACTGTCCAGCTGACATTTAATGTATAGAAACGCAAAAGCTGGTATATGTTTGTGAGGTGTGGTCTGGGTCTGCATAGTTTTAGCAATCTTATTTTCAGTGCTAGGCATGATTGGTTAAAGTAAACGCCCCATCACACTCAAAAACTACATTTGGTGGCATCCGTTTTATTCTCACCTTCCCGCAGTTTCAACCCACTCTTGCCTGTGTGACCTAAAAGCCAGTCTAGCACCACTGGCACTTGAGCCTCAAACTTTGAATAAAGTGATCAAATACACCACCTGCATATCAATAAACCTCAAAATGTACGAAAACATCGAAAATATCAATTTTCTACAGATAGCCCCATTTAAGAGTAAACTGCGTATAAATATGGACTGTAAAGATGAATTTTTCAAAGTCATGTCCTATATCTCTAGATGTTGTAAGCACTACGCTATTGAACAATTGCCAGGTTGAAGGAAAATAATTTGTTTTGAGTTTGGAAAAATGCCTTGGAGCGAGATGACTCAATTTAGAGTTCATGACCATGTCCATATATATTTATACATAGTTAAATGCGAGCTATCAGTAGAAAATTGACATTTTTCAATGTTTTCATAGATTTTGAGGTTTACTGATATACTGTCTTATTATAAATTATTTAAGAAGCTAACACGCTTCCGAAAACAATCGAAAAGTACTGGTTACCACCAGGAAGTCCTGCTCGTAATGCTCAGACGTGAGCGAGTAGCAGTAAAAGGAGGAAAAAAAAAGAGAGAATCACCCTTTATATTACGTGCTAGACACTGGCACTTGAGGCTGAGCCTCAAAACCTGGAATTAATTGGTCAAATATACCTCGCTTATAACTGTCTATAGACAGATCCAATGTGTTGACATGTGACTTTGTTTACATTTAATTGCGCATGCACTAAATTATTTTTCCTTTTGATAACAATCTTTCCTGGTTGGCAAAAAAGCCCCTGGTTCCATATAAACACATTGTAAATAGGTTTGATATTATGGGCATATTTTTTTATAGATGACATGACATCTCGGCCCCTAACAAACTCGGCCCCTAGCAAACTTGGCCCCTGACAAACTCTGCCCCCAAAATTAGAATATGTATATATTAATGTTGGAATTGACTTATTATCAAACTATTACACATATTTTAATGTACATATGCCTAATTATTTCATTTTTGGCAATTTTTCCAACAAATTTGAATAGGCGAGTTTTCTTAATGAGCCATCTGATCAGGATCTAAACTGTTTGCCATTGTTTGATAGTCTTACAGAAGGAGGTAGTTCTAACAAAACCCACAAACTGTTTTTATGTTGATACAATATATATAATCTAAACTGAAGTTAACCCCAGTTTTACAGGCATGATTTCATGATGGTACACTGTGCTAGCAACGCTTTGAAGGAATACTGGATGGAAATCAATGTGCTAAAAAGTTTTCTACCGTCTCTGTTTTGGTCCTTATTTCATATATTTGGAAGCACACTCTAAATGTATAGTTTGTTTGTTTTGTTTGATTTGAGGTTTAACGTCCCCGTCAACACTGTAAATGTCATTTTGGAGACGTTGCTACCAATTTTGTGGGACTTTTACCCAACATTGAGATGAAATGACTTCTCAAGCCCTGCCGCCCAATGACACCATTAGGATTTATAAGCATGTACGGGCCGACTCGCACAGCTTTGCCTGGGCAGGCTTAGATCCTCTAAGCGGTTTACCAGTACTCGTGTGCGGGTCGGTTTCAGCTCTGCGTGGAAGCATCATGCAGCCCATCTATTTCTTCAAGCCCTGATGGGCGGGGGTGAAATTAATATATAGAATATATAGTAAAACTACTGAATGAAGCGACAAAAACTTATGAATTTATTTTCATAACTTTTTTTTGTAAATTGTTATTTGTTTTCTGTGCGAGCAAATTTATTGTGAACACGTCCATATAAATTTTGTAAAATAAAAATGAAAATAATTTGGTCCTTTTAGAAAATGAAATACACTACCCACTTTTTTCTATTTTTCTTTTTCTTTGGATCAGATGTCACCAAGGTAACCTTGGCTAGGTAGTTGAGGCCTTGAGGAGATAACCATTTATTTTCTGTGTTGTACGCGTTAATTCCCTTGATTAGCAGCACAGCTCAGAAAGGTCGTGTCCGTATAAGTCCGGTATGGCTACGCTGTCATTCATACTTTCATGAACAGCAGAAAAATTAAGTTTCTTTCTTAAAACTTGGGTATACAGGGGTAAACATTATTTTTCTTATATCTGCTCAAAACAGATTGTGAGTACTCGATAGTAGCATCGAGGCGGTCCTATCGAGCCCTCGTTATCTTTGTTTCGAGCAAAAAATAAGAAAAATATCACAATAATTCATCTTCAAATTTCCATTTTTGGGCAAACAATTGATAATATATTTGTATTGGAGTGTTTTCGTAATAAACGTTGCCAACGCACAATCAGATTGTGGAGAACTATGTATATCATGAACTATATTGTTTTCTATAGGTTTACATTTGTTTTTGCACTTGAAATGTAAATATCACAACAACACGCCTATTCTAAAATACTGACATTTCGAAAACACGCCTATACAAATACACTGTAAGCTTTACCACCGAAAAACGAACATTTTAAAATGAAAAACTGTGATATTTTTTCTTATTTCTGCCAAAAATATAGATTGTGGGGACTTACAAATGTATAGATTGGTGGGACTCGTGAGAACTGCTTCGTGGCGGTTCTAACGAGTACCCACAATCTATATTTGTGACGCGTCATGAGATTTTGTGCCCAAATGGGGCATTACGTCATTCCGAGAAAACGTGAATAAATCGCGACGTCATAGCTGACGTAGCTAATTTATGACGCACCTGTTGCTAATAATACTTTAAACAAGAGCCTTTTATTTTGTAAATTATAAAGTTTGCATAGTATAAGCAAAATTAAAAAGACGTTTCTGCTTTTCATTCTTGGAAGATATGTGTGCGAGAATATGACGAAAAAGATTTGACCGATAATTGGCCGTGCTGTTGTCGGTATATTTTTATTAATCGTCCATATGTTACCGTACCCAGTAGCACAGTTGGCAGAGCAGCTTCCCCCCGATAATGGGATCCCTGGTTCGACTCCGGTCCTGATCCCTATTTTTTTCAGCTGTCTTTTTTCTCTTTTTTTTTTAAAATACGAATTTTGTAGGATTGTTGCGAGAATTACATGCCATATACATGGTCACCTAAAATTCAAAGTGCGGAGATAGTATTTTTCTGATATTTGTTTGTTTGTTTTGGAGTTTAATGGCCCAGTCAACACTAACTAGGTCATTTGAGAGCCAGTCAGTTCACCTATCCCCACGTTTCCTGGGTTAGCTAATACGTAAGCTGTTAACTAGTACAGTGCACATTCTTTCGCCAGAAACTGACAACTGCTCTTCTTGAATAAGCGGAAGGGAGAGAATGACCATAGAAAAGATGTCATGATCAATATCCACGCAAGTTGCTGAACCCGGCAGGTATCGAACCCGTGCTCTCCTGATCAACTCTGATAGACTAATTAATTTGCACTTGCTCACGGTTCGGTTTTAATAGGTCCCTTGATTCAGACGGTTTTATACAGAGGGTCCATGATGGCAACAACAACAGATCTCCAAGGTACATTTTGGAATTACAGGACACATGCAGGGATGTCATATTTGCCTCCTTTATATCAAATAATTTGTGAACTGAATAGCACACGAGTATGCCCCTCCTTTTCAGCCACTTCTATTCAGGTTTTATTCTTGATTAGCATGCAACAGGCCAGAGGTATAGTGGCCATCAATCAAAGCACCATGTAAGATCACATTATGTCAAAATCAGCATCTGGGATAAGTTCACGAGAGCCATTGGTGTAATCAAATAATAAATAATGTGTTGATTTCTTAAAGGAAAGAATTTGCTCCTGAGGTGCGGAAATGTCGTGTCCTTTGGCAAGACAATTTAATAAATGTTACAAGGAGCATCATATATATGTACGTAATTTTACTCCGAAAATGAAATGACAGTTTTTTTGTTCAGATAAAAAAAGATAATTAAAGTTTTTAATTTAAATAATGGCTGGTGGTATTCACTTTTACTAGGAATTGTCTGTGACCCTGGTAGAGCCCACATATTTATTGTAGCTGTGCCACCCTCTCCCGACCTTCTGGTTTACAAGTGGTGCCCTTACAATATTCAACAACATATACATGTATGGAATGGAATAACTGACTTGATTCAATGGCAAGGTTATACCTCATTATATTTAAATGATAGACCCATGTGAGATAATATCCTCCTAACTGTCCCACAGAAGGGCATATTCTGTCGAAATGTTGGTATAGCTTTCTTAGCTGTGCTACATAGCAAGATTGTATCATACATGATAGAAATACCTCACTGAGGCGGTTCTTCCAAGTATCCATAATTATGTTAGCTGAAATAACAGATACCCTTATAACCCCTAATTCTCTGTATAAAAAGTAGAAGTAAAACAAAGATCAGGAATCGATACAATTAACTTACTCCACCCATCAAAGACACCAAAGGGAAAGAAACACAAACATTAAGCGACCAGACCATAATGAAAACATAAACAAAGGAAGGCCATAAGGACAGTTACTTTCCCACAAAATGGCCATATGGCCATCCAAAATAAAAAGACACAAGTGATACACACAGTAAGTAACAAACAACAAAATAAATAAATCGCCACAGAAGAACCGCCTTAGAACGATTTCCACTGGGGGGCTTAAATCGATTTAAAGCTTTTGTTTGTTAGTTTGTTTGTGACTGTGTTATACAACCTTGTCAACACTATTTAAGTCATTTTGGAAACATTGTTACCAATTACTTTTACCCGACACTGAGAAGAAATGACATATCAAGCCCCATGTATAAACAAACTGCTAGGGTTTATATGCAGATCAATCTCACTATAACCGCTTTGCCTGGGCAAGTTAAGACCTTCTTAGCGTTTTACAAACTTGTGCTCATGTTACGCCAGAAAGGCACAATGCAGCCAGTCTATTTCTCCTAGCCCTGATGGGAGGTGCCATTATGTAAAGTTCGTTTTGCAAGGATGTCCATGGCAGGGAGATGCTATTAGCTTTACATTTGTATAATTTGCACACACACAATTGCACACATACTCACACAACGATGTTAATGTCATCTTTACTTCCTTCTGCGATTATAGATCACAAATCATCATAATACTAGTAATATGTTGCTGGGTGGGGTAATCTGATAAAAATACTTATAAATTGCATGTATGCCACTATTTAATGCAGATTAGTGATTTATTTACAATACAAAATTTTGCTATAATTGCAATGATGTACAGACAATTTTGTCGAACAAGTAAAGGATTGTGCATAATTTTTCTGTGTTTTATTTTTATTATTATCATCATTATTATTATTTTGATATGGATTTCATATTTTTATTAGCCATCATGAAATCATTCATATCACTATGACCTTGAATGTAGCAATGGTATGTTAAAAGTCTGCTCTCATAAGCCAAAACTAGCTAGTCGGACCCAGAAAACACGTACACTCCATATTTTTCACTTCTGTGGTGTATTCCTTGCTTCCAAAGGATAACCCTTTTATAGAACATATTTGCAGTTAAAGTAGAAGTAAAACAAAGATCAGGAATTGATACAATTAACTTACTCCATCCATAAAAGACACCAAAGGGAAAGAAATACAAACATTAAGCGACCAGACCATAATGGAAACCTAAACAAAGGAAGGCCATATGGACAGTTTCTTTCCCACAAAATGGCCATATGGCCATCCAAAATTAAAAGACACAAGTGATACACACAGTAAGTAACAAACAACAACATAAATAAATCGCCACAGAAGAGCCGCCTTGGAACGGTCAGTGGAAGATTTCCACTGGGGGGCTTAAATCGATTTTACGTGGCCACAATCTTCGCCCTTACTTCCGTCGCGATTTAGACAAATAATTTGTTCAGTCCGCATGAAGGCCTCCTAAGTAATTGATACAGTCCAATCCTTGGCTATTTAGATTACGTAGCATTCAAACAAATTGATGTTGGTGACATACACACATAATTATAATGTAAGTAGGTGGGCTTTTCTGCATCCCAGCAAAGCTGATCTCTCTGGCAATGGTTGAAATGATTATTGTTACATGATCTTTAATTGGATTTAGTAATGCACATTTTCATTACTTTGATTTAGATTTAATCGTCAGCCTCGATAGCGCAGTGGTTCATGATCGAGAGGTTGTGCGTTCGAATCCGGCACCTGGTATCGAGGTGTGTTCTTGGGCAAGACACATAATGACACTGCATCACTCCACCCAGGTGTAATTGGGTAGCAGTGGTGTAATAGTCACTGCCTCTCTCAGGCCTCCGCCCATAGGGGCTTGAAGAAATATATGGGCTGCATGATGCTTCCACGCAGAGCTGAATCCGGCCCGCACACTAGTACTGGTAAACCGCTTAGAGGATCTAAGCCTGTCCAGGAACCGCGGTGCGAGGCGGACCGTCCATGCTAATAAACCCTATTGGTTTCATTGGGCGACAGGGCTTGAGATTTCATTTCATCTCAATGTCGGGTAAAAGTCCCACAAAATTGGAAGCAACGTCTCCAAAATGACCTTTACAGTGTTGACGGGGACGTTAAACCTCAAATCAAACAAACAAACAAAAACTGCCTCTCTCTTGTGCGCATGAAAACATCCGGAATGAGTGTTCGAGAGTGATTAAATAAGCTTGCAGCTTCCATCGCAATCGAACTGAAATATATTAGTATAAACTATTTAATGAGAAAATATATGTCTAGCTCTACAAGAGTATTGTGTTCGAAAAATTTAAGGATTTTAAATTTGTTGCCATGGCAACAGAATTCTTCCCAACAAATATGTAACGAATGATTGCTACTGGGTGAACAAATAATTGTGTGAAAGTATGATTTGTTGATACTTTGTTTTCTCTGAATGCTTAATGAGGCTTTGAAGGCAAGAATCACTAGCAAATATACATCTAAAATGACTGAAAATGCAATTTTCGCATATTCAGGGTCAGTCAATAAAGACCTATATCTCGTATACCGCTCAATGTTTTCATCTGAAATTTCACACATGCACTTCAGTATTATAAAGCTATCAGAAAATGGCAGAAACTCATTTTCGGTTATGGACCCCATTTGGACCCAAAATCTCATGGCTGGTCACATTTTGTGGCAGAATTTGGAAAAATAAGGTTTACCCTTGTAAACCCCAGTTTTCCTATACAAAAGTGGCGTTCAAGGGGGTCAACATTATAAAGGAGTGTTTTCGTGATGATTTTTCACCCCCCAAATATGAAAATTTTCAGATGAAACATAAACATATTTTTCTTATTTCTGCTATTAACATAGATTGTGGGTACTCGCTAGAACCCATTGACAAGGCGATTCTAACAAGTACCAACAATCTATGTTTTTCAGCAAACAGATTGCATTCGACGATGTGGTTCTTACAAGAACCAAAAATCTACGGTATGTTTTTGAGACTAAAAAATAATATCAACCCTTGTAAAGCCATTTTTTCTGTATAAAAATGTGGTTGCGAGTGGTCAAAATTATATAGGCATGTTTTCGTGATGTCACTTTATTGTAATACCGTCCCAATTACAGCATCGGTTTCCGCGATCTTTTATCGTGGATAAGGAATTGTATTAAAAATGATAAATTTGCCCAAACTTTCTGTGAAACTATCTATCCACCTTCCAAATTGATTATCGGAAACAAAAACATAGTATTTTAGGGTCGTTACTAAAACACGGAACGGAACGGAACGGAACGGAATAAAATAAGTTTAAAAATACTAAATTGCGGAACACTTTAGAGTTAGAATTTACTAAATCACGGAACAGTTTTTAAAGGAAAATGACTAAAAAAACGGAACAACTGTGACTGAAAATCTACTAAAGTACGGAACAATGAGCTATAACGGAACATGTCATTAGACACACTGAGCTTTATTTAAATGGTTCTACTGCAAACAGTTCGGACAGATAAATGGTCGGTCTTTATATTGAGACACATCTAATCCCAAACATTCTGGATGGTATTCAGCAGAGCACTGGTCACAGAGGAAATAATTTGTTCGAGTGTCTGGCATTTTACAAACACAAAACAGCTTGATTTCAGTTGTCTTTTTGACTGCCTTCCTTCTTTTGCTTGTTGCTTTCACTGTGGAGAAGAGCTTCATACATTTGTCTTCAAGGCATTTCATTAAATGGTCCCTCATTTTATTTTGGATGTACTGCTCTTTTGCAGGATCCTTTCCAAATGCTAGGGCAGTGGCATTTGCCACTGCATATAAGCCACAGTCATGGCCATTTGGTTGCATGAAGCAATTGCTAAATTTCGCCTTAAGCACGTTTTGGTCGATCTTTACTAGGCTTGCAACGACCATCTGTTCCATATGGGGGAGGTCGTCATAAGCTGAGTCGTAGATGCCTATCTCGTCTTCCATACAGTTTATGTTTGACACTGTCAGCCAATGGGTTCCACGTGTGTCTGGACTTCGATTGATAATTTGTATGAATAACTTTTCATGACGATCAAAGTCCAACTGTACTGCCAGTGTCGTCGATTGGAAACCCTCTAAATCTGGGAATTGGAACTGCAACAAGTTCATTGCACTGTCTATAATAGTGTCGTTCATCCACGCTCTCCTTGATTGTAGCAGTTTCCGGTCATTCACATTTAAATTGTGAAAAAGCTTTTCCTTATCGGCGGGAACCCAAACTTCAAGACTATACCTAACATCCTTCAGTAACTGCGGTGACTTTGGTGTTGAAGTAATCAAATTAATAAAGTCTGGTTGATCTGAATTACTTCGCTCTGGTGTTTCCTGAAGTTCCATATGGGGTAGGTCGTCATCGGGTTTGATCTCTTGTTCGTCTTCGGTTTGGATCTCTTGTTCGCCTCTGAGTTCGTTCTTCACTTCTTCTTCTAAATTGATTAGTTCATTTATGGATTCTTCTAGTCCATGGACAACTCTGCTAAGGTTGATCTTTGTTCTTTTTTGAATTTCTGGTGAAACATCTCCTGGTCGTGGGCGTTTTCTTCCAGCCTTTTGTTTGGTTGGCCTCGTGTTTTTCCTTACAACAGCAATATTCTTCTGTATTGCTAGATCATCGTCGTCTATTTCCATTCGTTGCCCAATTTTTACCCCAAGGATATGGACACAATTCTTTTTAATTGGACATGTACATGTCTCTGTCGGATAAAGCTTTACAGTATAAACTGATTTTTGGTCAGCGATGACGAACACACCCAGTTTAGCTGAAAATGCTATGCTGTCGGTTGAGGCTAACAGCTTTGCTCGTAGGACTCGGCTATTGTCAGAGTCTGCAGACTTTGGTACATCCAAAACTTCATCTCCATCAATCTCCTTCAGGACCCGGTCACGTAGAGAAGAGACAATGTCTTTTGGATGGCACATTAACTTTCTGGATTCAAACTCTGTTATATTTGTAGCAAATCTGTATACATGAAAAAGACGGAACGGTAATATGAAAATGGTGAAAAATGGTGCTATTGTTCCGTTTTTGCTTTACTGTTCCGTTTTCATGGTGAAAAAGACGGAACAGTGAAGCAAATACGGAACAGACGGAACAGACAAGCAAATACGGAACAGACGGAACAATAGCACCATTTTTAATGGTGAAAAAGCCGGAACAGTAAAGCAAATACGGAACAGACAAGCAAATACGGAACAGACGGAACAATAGCACCATTTTTAATGGTGAAAAATGGTGCTATTGTTCCGTTTTTGCTTTACTGTTCCGTTTTCATGGTGAAAAAGACGGAACAATGAAGCAAATACGGAACAGACGGAACAGACAAGCAAATACGGAACAGACGGAACAATAGCACCATTTTTAATGGTGAAAAAGCCGGAACAGTGAAGCAAATACGGAACAGACAAGCAAATACGGAACAGACGGAACAATAGCACCATTTCTAATGGTGAAAAATGGTGCTATTGTTCCGTTTTTGCTTTACTGTTCCGTTTTCATGGTGAAAAAGACGGAACAGTGAAGCAAATACGGAACAGACAAGCAAATACGGAACAGACAGAACAATAGCACCATTTTTAATGGTGAAAAAGACGGAACAGACGGAATAGTAAAGCAAATACGGAACAAACGGAACATAGCATCATTGTAAGCAGTGCTTTATGTATAAAATCTACACATACCTGGTATATTTTGGTTTCAATCTAAAGGTCCCCATCCCTGCCTTTCCTCTCCGTATTTCTTCTAAATAAAAACCCTGGATTAGCTTGAGAGACATGAGGAGTGAATCCAATGGCACTTCCTTCCAGCTTTGGAAATCCTTTAATAGATAGTTAAAACCTTCCGACTGGTTTGTTGTTATGCCATTGTTTGGATCGAACTTGCAAGTGTCAGCAATTGACCAGGCACAGAAATAGCCAAGCTTTGGTTCCACTGCTTTCTGGAAATATCTTGTATAGTCATCATCCCACTGCTTTTCCTTCTGCTTTATCATTTCAGCACATTCTCGTTCCGTCACCGTTCGTAAGATATCGTAGAGATCATTCACATAACTAGATCTATCTACTTTTGGTAAATTATCAGTCAACCATTTTTGTACATCTTGGCGAAGGTGACGCCAGCACCCAATTTGCTTCAAAGACGTTTGGTTTCTGATGGCTTTCACGATTGCTGTCTCCATATCAGTCACTATTGGTATTCCTCTCAAATTTTTTACCAAGGAGGACAATATCTTAAAAAAGTGGTCATGAGTCTCAGTTAGTTTTCGTTCATGAACAAGAAAGAGGCCAGCTACCAAAGGATTGTTTTCAAATAAAATATGTTTGAAAACCAGTGGCGATACATAAAAATCCCCAAGATTGAATGTTGTGTCATAGCTCAGTAAGATGTCATTATTTTTCAATTTCAGAGTGTCATTGAGTTCTTCAATCATTTCTGTATCACCAGCAACACAGCAGAGGTCTGGATAGGTGGCCAAGAAGTGAATGAATCCACCCTCGTACGCTAGTTCATGCGTATTGTATATTGCATCTCTTGTAAGACGAATTTCTTCTTGTTTTCCTGCTTTTGCATTGTGCAACTGTTTGATGTTTCTTGGTTTTGAAGTTGCATCATGTCCTACAACGTTTTCGCAAATAAAGTTTTTATACACTTTATGTGGCTTTTCGATCTCTATTTTCTTCTGTATAGTTTGCATCACCGATGGTTTAGTACGGAAGAAAGGTTCGGAAGTTTTTGCATTCCCATGAGGCAACATTTCTGACAGAGATTCGTCACCGAGATAGTGAATAATAATGTTTCCATTGCCGTGAATTGGAAAGTAAACTTCCTTTCGAAATCCTTTATTTGGGCGGTTGTTACATTTTATGTAATAATAAGACTTCAGATATTTTGGATCCGATTTTGGCAGCGGCTTTCTGTTTCCTTGGTTTGTCCACCTGAAAAAGTATTTAGATCCACCAGTTAGATGAGCCATTGAAACAATAATAACTGGAACACTATTACGGTACATTATGATACTGCATTGAACATTGAAGAATAATAACCGGAACATCATTACGGAACGTTGAGGGAATGGTTGTAAAGATACATGTATGATTACTTACGAATGTCCGTCTGATTTCCAATCTTCAATCTTTGATTGATCTTCACCACTGAATATGTATAGGTCTCCTCCTGATGGTCGGAATTGTATGTTCGTAACAACCTCTTTAGCCTTGAATAATGACAAGATTTCTGTTGTCCTTAGTGAAGCTCCCCTTATATACTTTCCATTCTTTGGATCTAGCACTGCCTGTGCCATTGTTGATACTTTCAAGACGATATATTTTGCCTTTTTACTACATTATGTGAAAAATTGTACTGTATAAACGTTAACGTCGTTAACGTCGTGAATTAGTGCTTAGCAACGATGTTACGTCTTGTTCGTGCGTCCCGTATTGTGACGCCTTGCAATTTAGTGTAGTGTATTTCAATAACGTCACGTAAACATATGTTCCGTTTCTAACAATCTATATGTTCCGTGTGTTCCGTTTTTGTTCCGTTTCTTACCATTCCGTGTGTTCCGTTTTTGTTCCGTTTCTTACCATTCCGTGTGTTCCGTTTTTGTTCCGTTTCTTACCATTCCGTGTGTTCCGTTTTTGTTCCGTTCCGTTCCGTCATTCCGTGTTTTAGTAACCAGCGTATTTTAGGACCTAAATGCTGCTAGGGACAGTTTTTAGGAACGGAGTTGAATGGGGGCCGAGTTTGCTAGGGGCCGAGTTTGCCAGGGGCCCAGTTTGTTAGGGGCAGAGATGTCCATAAATCTTTTTATATAGCTGACTGTCACACAAAATCAATTGAATTACACTTTAAATGTGTAGATAAATATATTTTAGAGTTCATTCATGCATCTTCCGCATTTAGATATTCGTTTTGCGCATTTTTATTACTAATAATTAAGACCGTCCCGCCTCGTAACCTGCCTACGTTTAACAGATAATTTAATCATTAAAACATCCTCAAATCTTCTGGAAACCAATAATTACTAGCCAAGGCATGTCTATTATAAAAGTTTACAGGTCAAGTTTGTTGTTTCGATTCCAAACAAAATACAAATTTATTATTTAGAGAAAACAACTACGCATTTACAATGGCGATAAACAGCCAAAAAAGATTTTTGCCAACCACCGGTAAGTCCCGGCAAATAGTATTATTGAGTGATGACGTAGTGTTTGGATGTGTCTATATGATTATTAATTTTAACTGGGAAAGTATATCTTTTCTTTCAAAAAGCTTGATATTGGCCCCTGTGAGAAGGGCTAGGGTAAATGAAAGTAGAAATGTCAATGGTGTGAAAAATTCCACTCATCGCTGAACTGTCAATGCTTAAATTATAAACTGATCAAGGAAAGACAGTAAGACCTGTGCTATTTGTATGAAAAAAATATTGTTGGTCTATTCTTCTTGTAGAAACTAAAGTTTTTGAGTCTTCATCTTTGGTAAAATTACTTCCTTCTAAACTTCCTTGTTGGAATGGTTTCCTGCTCATTGGCTGGTTATCGGAGATAACCGCTTGTGGGTGCACACTAATGTCCGGAAAATGTCCGGAAAATGTTAGGGTAGTGGTGCGTTATCCCTGATATCTCGATTCGAGTGGACAGAATTTAATAAAGTTTTCTATCAAATGAAATTTTAAAGTCCATTCTAAAAGATTATGAAAAGATATTTATCATTTGTAGCCTCTTACATGTTCAGTTTGGAATTTGATTTGACAGGGATGTTTCAGGATTTTGTCCTGGATATTGGGGGTAGTGGTGCGTTTCCCTTAATATCTCGACTTGTCAAAGTCAGAAAATAATAAAATTTGTACCAGATAAAATTTTAAGGTTTATTCTAACAGATTACTAAAAAACTGATTCGTTTTTTATCTCTTAGGGGTCCATTTTTGAAGTTGATTTGTCCGGGATGTTTCCGGATTATGTGGGGTAGTTATTAGTTATGCATTATCATAATATCTCGACTTGTGGTGAACACAATTGTATCAGATAAAATTACCAGTGTTGAAGTCAGAAACATGACTAGACACTCTGGCAAATCGAATTAATTTCGAAATATAAACGCCATATGATGCCGCACGAGGAAGAGTTTACCTTATTTGTGATGTTTTACAAATTTATTTTCAATTATAATTAACAATTGGTAAAACAAGAGAACCATGAGGTCCTGGTCGCTTTCTTGAGCCCTGTGCAAATTTGGTAGTACTCAATCACCTGATGCTACATACCAAGTTTCAAGACAATCAGCCAAGTGATTCCAGAGATGAAGATTTTTTAAGGATTGTACCATAATAGGGCATGGTGGCCATCTTGGTCACATGACCCGGACCATTCAACTAAATTGTCATAACCCCATGTCCATTATATAAAATTCAAATGAAATTGGCCCAGTGGTTTAAAAAATATATTTTGAAATGTCAATGGACCTGCAATCCAAGTGACGTTGTGCCAATGTCATCAAATTACCATGACCTTTTAGCATTCATTAAGTATCTATTCTCATGCCACAGACCCCAATATCTTTCGAAAAATGTATTGTTCCACCTTTTCACCATTTAAAAGCCATATCAACCAATTTGACCTTGATGTAAAATAGGTCACGGTCAACCTAGTGTAATCATTGTTGCAAACTTGCTGGTATGTATACTCAGTTACCCAATGCCACATACCAAGTTTCAGGACAATCGGCCCATAAGTTCTGGAGAAGAAGCTTCCAAAGGATAACCCTTTATAGAACATATTTAACGTCACTACAGAACCACTGGGCCGATTGTCTTGAATGCTGTTGTCTGGGAATGTGTGCCGGCCGTAAAAAGTCTCCCTGCCCTATATCATAGTGTAGTTTATATTTTCTTGTCCTTTGGGATCATTGATTCTGGACATTGTGGAATTCTGAAAATATCTGAGTGTCATTGATGAGGCCTAAATGGCCAAAACGTGCTAGTCTGGCCCAGAAAATGTTCACTCCATATTTTCCAGTTCTGTGGTGTATTCCTTGCTTCCAAAGGATAACCCTTTCTAGAACATATTTTAAGGTTTTTACCATATTCAGGCATGGGGGCCATCTTGGTCCTGTGACCCTGAACATTTGAATAATTTTTGTTCCCTTTCAGTCCTTAGGCTGCATGTAAAATTTAAATGAAAAATGGCCCAGTGGTTTTAGAGAAAATGCATTCTAATATGTCAATGGACCTGCAATACAAGTGACCTTGGGCCAAGGTCACCATTGAGCCAAGGTCACCAAATGACCTTGACCTTAAGCATTCATAGACATAAAATTTTACCTATTCTCATATCATAGATCACAATACTTTTCGAAAAATGCATTGATTTACCTATTTCCCATTGAAAAGCCTAAAGAGCCAAATTTGACATTGGTGTAAAATAGGTCAAGGTCAATCTAGGATCATCATTTTTGCAAATATGGTAGTACTCAGTCACCCAATGCTACACACCAAGTTTCAAGATAATTGGCCCAGTGATTCTGGAGAAGTGGGTTTTTAAGGTTTTTACCATATTTGGGCATCGCAAACATCTTGATCATGTGACGTGGACCATCCGAATAAAGTTTTGTTCTCTAAGTGACCTAAGGATGCTTATAAAATTCAAATAAAATTGGCCAAGTGCTGTTAGAGAGAAAATGTATTCTACTATGTAATTGCACCTGCAATAGAAGTGACCTTGGGTCAAGGTCACCAAATGTCCTTGACCTTAAGCATTCACAGGCATTCATTTTTAACCTATTCTCATATCACAGACCACAATATTTTTAGAAAAATGCATTAAAATTTACCTATTTCCCATTGAAAAGCCTAAGGAGCCAAATTTGACCTGGCGTAAAATAGATCAAGGTAAATCTAGGGTCCTCATGTTTTCAAACTTGGTAGTACCTAGTCACCCGATGTTACATACCAAGTTTCAAGACAATCGACCCAGTGGTTCTGAAGGTGACGATTTCTTAAGGTTTTCACCATATTTGGGCATGGCGGCCATCTTGGTCATGTTTCAAGACAATCGGCCCAGTGGTTCTGAAGATGATTTTTTTAAGGTTTTTACCATATTTGGGGATGGCGGCCATCTTGGTCATGTGACCTGGACAATCCGAATAAATTTTTGTTCACTAAGTGTCCTAAGGCTGCAAATAAAATTAAAATGAAATTGGCCCAGTGCTGTTAAGGAAAATGTATTCTACGAGGGGCCAAGATCAATGAATAGGTCAAAATTTATGTATGGGTGGGAAGACTTTCATTGCTCTTAAAGGAACTCATTTTTGATTTTTATTTGCCTTCACTGCAGCTGGTGTTGTGCCGTGTGGCGGCCGTAAAACGTCTCCCCGTACATCAACCATAGTGCAGTTTATATTTTACTTTTGGTCCTTTGAGATCAGCGTGAATATTCTGTGAAATCGGAAATAAATTATTGGTTTAGACTCATATTCTAGACAGGTTTTTAATTATTTGGACCCCATTTTGATTTATATCAGTCTTTGAATCGACTGCCTATTCGAAATTCGCAAAATTGCAGTATGTTTCCTCTGGCTTTCTTTGCCGGATCATTACAGGGTCACTGATGAGGCTTTATTAGCCGAAACTACGTAGTATGACCCATCTTCTTTCTTATGAATGTTTTCATTGCTCTTAAAGGAACTCATTTTTTATTTTTATTTGTCACAAGGAACATACATGCCAAATATGAAGGTTCTATCTCAAATGGTTCCAAAGTTATGATAAAGTAGCTCACAGGTCAAGGTTAAGGTCACAGCTCTATTTTTTTGTATGAATGGGAAGCCCTTGTCACAAGGAACCTACATGCCAAATATGAAGGCTCTATCTCAAATGGTTCAAACGTAAAGACAAAATAACCTACTGACCTACTTTTAGATTCAACATGACCCATATTCGATCTTGACCCAGATATTGTGAAGATGATCATTCTGATCAAAATTTTTGATAATTGGACCAAAACTGTGGTCTCTAGAGTTTTCACAAGGGTTTTTTTTAATATGATGTGATCTACTGACCAACGTTTTGACCCGACATGACCAATATTCGAACTTGACTGAGATACTGTCAGGATAATCATTCTGAGCAATTTTGATGAAAATTGGACCAAAACTATGGCCTCTACAGTGGTCACAAGGTTTTTCTCTGATATGACCTGCTGACTTGCGTTTTGACCTGACATGACCCATATTCAAACTTGACCGAGATATTGAAAAGCTGATCATTCTGAGCAAGTTTGATGATCGGAACAAAACTGTGGCCTCTATTGTGTTAGCAAGGTTTTTCTACGATTTGACCTAATGACCTACTTTCTTACCCGATATGACCCATATTCGAACTTGACCGAGATATTATTAAGATGATCATTCTGAGCAAGACTGATGATGACCAGACCAAAATAGAAGAGAAGGCAATGATCAGGAATCGATACATTTAACCCATGGCTCCCATCAGGGACACCAAAGGGAAAGAAGCACACACATGAAACAACTAGACCCTAATGGAAATATCAATAGCGGAAAGCCAAAAGGGCAGTTACGTTCCCACAAAATGGCCAATTGGCTATCCAAAACAAAATAATATTAGCGATACACCGATACACACAATCAAAGACAAACCATAACAAAAATAAACCGTGACAGAAGAACCGCATTGGAACGGTTCCACTGGGGATTTAAATCGTTTTTACGTGGCCACAATCCTCGCCCTTACTTCCGTCGCGATGTAGACAAATAATTTGTTCACTCCGCATGAAGGCCTCCTAACTCCTCAGTGCAACATCTTCGTGAACACAAAAATCAAACAACCACAGAGATGAAATAACGGTGAGGACTCGACAGCAAGAAACCACTGACATGCTGGGGCAAAAGTAGACCAGCAGTTAGACTCCGATGGGCCCAACCAGAGACAGAGTATCAGGCACCAACCAACATTACATAAAATTAGAAACTCTAATTCTCAGTAATAAAAATCAAAAATGAGTTAGCCTTTACGCTGGACCCGTCATAGAATCTGTGGCCTGACCCTCCATGTGGCCTCTAGAGTGTTCACAAAGTTTTTCTTTGACTTGACCTACTGACCTACTTGTTGATCCGACATGACCCATATTCGAACTTGACTGAGATATTATCAAGATGATCATTTTAAGCAAGTTTGATGATGATCGAACCAACCAAAACTGTGGTCTCTAGAGTGTTCACAGTGTTTTTGTACGATTTGACCTGCTAATCTAGGCCGATAGACATGGTAGACGAAGCCGACTTACCAAGTAATGCTTACTATCCTAGGACGCCTGATTACAATCTCCTGGAATCCATGTCTGTTGGTCTGAACATTCATATTTGTAATTTATCTATGGATTAATGATTTTGGATTAACGCTTTGGTACTACCACCTAAACTACTTTTGACCCGATATGATTCATATTCGAACTTGACCGAGATATTGACTGACTGTTGTTTTTAAGGTAACCGGGCGCCAAGGGCACATAGGGGCTACCCCCAGTTCGCCAGCTGGGATTAGTTGTAGGTACTGCTCTATTCCCTAGGCTGCCAATATGCTGACTCCTGTCTGCTTGACGGTTATTAGCTAGCCGATTGGGAGTTAGGTGACTTCTTATGCGGAGGACGTAAGAAGTAGGTCAATCCCCCCTCTCCCATACCCCGCTCAAGATGCCATGTAGGCAAAGAACGCACCCAATGTAAAGCGTTTGTCCTGTAAAATGAGCAGTCCTCTGGCGGTGTTCGAATTTTGAATGCAGATGCAGACCAATGGTCGGGCTCTTGAATGTGGTGACACGTTGTCAATTCCGGCTGCAAAATGTGTCAGTACACAGCCCTTGTCTGATCGAGGAAAAAAGCTTCTCATGCATTATCGGTTTTGGCTTCCATTAGACTCTACCCCACCCCTGCCATGGTAGAGAAAACGCCTATGGACACGGTGCTTGTTAAAGGATGATAATGCATGTAATTTTGAATTTTGAACGGCGACCAAAAGTGAG
Organism: Lucinisca nassula; assembly: GCA_963580285.1. Taxonomy (NCBI): domain Eukaryota; kingdom Metazoa; phylum Mollusca; class Bivalvia; order Lucinida; family Lucinidae; genus Lucinisca; species Lucinisca nassula. Next base: position 30,384,654 of record OY757010.1, read on the forward strand.
CCAGGAAGGGTTTCTATTTGACCAGCCAATTTCGGCTATTGCAAAATGTCCTAAGTAGTAGGGGTATTGAGCGAGTCTGGACCACCCTAAAAATTTTTTAGCTTCCCCCCACTACAAAAAAATTTTATCTCCTTCCAAGACACTTAAAAAATTTTTTTTTCTTCGTACCCCCTAAAAAAAAAACACCTCTGGGTCCCCCGAAAAAAACACACCTCGAGAAAACAAAAACACACCTCGAGAAAAAAAAAACAACCACCTATAGCACACCCTAAATTTTTTTTCTTCATACTCCAAGTACCCCCCTACTAAAAAAACACACCTCGAGAAATGAGAAAAAAAAACACCCACTATAGGGGCCCCTCGAAAAAATGAAAAAAGATCTAAAACTCTGTAATCTGTAATTCTTGTTCATAAAAACTACCTTTGATTTCTTCGCCTTTTAAATCATTTATTTTATAAGTAACAGGATCTGTATTTAAAACTTCTTCAATTACAAATATTTCTCTAGTCCAACGAGTAGTATAACCCTTTTCAAATTTACCTTTCTTTTTTGCTATTCTTACTCTATCCCCAACTTTGAATTTAGGTTTTTTAATTTTCTCATCATTTTCTGGATATAAATTTTTATACACTGTTAATTCATTTTCTACTTTACTCGCTTCAACAGGTGTCATTTTAATAGAAGAATGTACTGTATTATTATAATTTTCAACTAATTTATCTAATATATCATAATATTTAGTAGTTTCATTTGCAGTAAAATATTTATACATATGTTGTTTCATAGTGCCTATCCATCGTTCTACTACACTGGATTTTTCTTCATTCTCAGTTGAATATAACTTTATATTATTATCTTTTAACAATTCTTTTACTTGTCGATTATAAAATTCAGATCCTTTATCTGACCAAATATACACTGGTTTTCTTTCTTTAAATAATGTTTTAAACGCCTCACTTACTGTTACTCCTGTTTTATTTTTTAAAGGAATTAACCAACCATATTTACTAAAAACGTCTATAACAGCTAATAAATATTTATAGTGTTTATTTTGTTTTGAATATTGTTGCATATCTGCCAAATCAACCGCCCATGTTTGATCTATTGAATGAACATAAACACGTCTTTTTGTAAAAGATTTTATAACTCTATGATGTAATTCATCTGCTAATTTATTTGTTATTTTTTCTCTATCGGATATAAATCTATTTTTGTTAGATCCACACTCAGAACATTTACCTTTTAACATTTGTCTATTATTAGTTGTTGTTACTTGTTTCACTGAATCATTTTCAGTATGCTTTTTACAACGTAAACAATTAATTTTTGGATGCTCCATTTTTAATGTAATTAAAATTATTTTTTATAAAATGAATGAAGGAAAAGTTTGTAACTCATGCCATCAATTTAAGTTCTTAAATTTTTTTGCAAAAGAGAAAACGTGCCCAGATGGACATAGAGGAAAATGTAAAGATTGTGACAGAGAACGAAAACGATTACATTATCGAAATAATAAAGAAAAATATAAAACAGCATTTCAAGATTTTATTTCTCGCAATCCTGATTATTTTAAATATTACGTTAGATCATAATCAAAAATTGTTCCTAAGAAAATGGCAAGTAAAAAATCCAAAGCATTTAAAAATGTTATTAATGAAACTATTATTGATGGCATAGAAGAAGATAATATAACTAATTATATTAATAAATTAAAAGATAAAATTAAAATACAATCATTTCTTATTAAAGTGAAGATAATAATTACTTCTGAATTTAGTACCCCATTAGCATTTGATATAATAGAAAGTCATTACTCTCATCCTGTTGAAGTTATGCAATCAAATAATAATATTAATAATTTTTATAATAAATTAAAAGATAAATTTGAAGCATGGATTGATGAGTATCAAGAAAGAGGTTCTGGTTTTGTTTTTAGAAATATTAAAAGTGTAGAAGTAAAAACATATAAATATAATTATCAGAAAGCTTCATCTTATATACCTTTAAAGTTTAAATCAAGTAATATTATCAATGTTAAAAACACAAAAGATAACAAATGTTTCTTGTGGTCAATATTAGCAAAACTATATCCTGCAGATAATCACAAAGATAGAGTAACAAAATATCATCCCTATGAAAATGAAATTAATATGAATAACATTGAATACCCTGTTTTAATAAAAGATATCCCAAAAGTAGAAAAACAAAATAATTTAAATATAAATGTTTTGCATTAGAAAACCAAACAAATAAACAATCTTTATACCCAGTTTATATTTCAAATATGAAAAGTGAAAATATAATTGATCTTTTATATATAGAAGAAAATGAAAATACACATTATTGTTTAATCAAAGATCTTGATAGTTTTCTATGTGATAAAAATAGGCATAAACAACATACATGTAAAAACTGTTTACAAGGTTTTCAAAGACTAGAAACATTAGAAAAACATAAAGAGATATGTTTAGATCATGATTATTGTAAAGTTAATATGCCAAAGAAAGATAATATTCTTAAGTTTAAAAATCATCATTTCAAAAATAGATTACCTTTTGTTATCTATTCAGATTTTGAATCAAATAATATCCCTTTATCTACTTCTCAACCTAACCCAAATAAATCATATGTTAATCCAATAAGAAAACAAACAGTTAATAGTTATGGTATTTATGTTCAGTCTGACTATCCAGAAATTTATAAACCACAATACTTTTCTTATGTTGGTGATGATGCAGCAAAGAAATATGTAGAAAAAATAATAAAAATTTTTAAGAAAATAAATTATAATATTCGTCTTAATGAAAAGAAAGAACCAATTTTAACTGAACAACAAGAAAAAGAATTTCAAGAGTCAACAGAATGTTATATATGTGGAAAGGAATTTGAAGATGAAAACAAAGTAAGAGAACATAATCATCTTTCTGGTAAATATAGAGGAGCAGCTTGTCAATCATGTAATACAAAAGAAGGTAAAACAACAAAGCTAATACCCGTTTTCTTTCATAATGGGTCAAACTATGATTTCCACTTTTTAATAGAGGAGCTAATGAAATATGAAGATGATTATAACAAAGTAAAACTTCTATCCAAAAATTCAGAAAACTATATATCTATAGAATACGGTTCATATTATAAAAAACTAAGATTTTTAGATTCATATAGGTTTATGTTAAAAAGTTTATCAGATATTGCAAAATCAACAGATGACTTTCCTATTTTAAAACAAGAATTTAATGATAATATTTCTTTACTAAAACAAAAAGGCTTTTATCCTTATGAATATATAAATTCAATAGAAAGATTGAAAGAAAAACAATTACCTCCTATAGATAAATTTTATTCTACTCTAACACAAAAAACAATTACAGATGAAGAATATGAACATGCACAAGAAGTATGGAAAGTTTACGAGTGTGAATCATTTTTAGATTATCATAATCTTTATTTAAAAACAAATGTTTTAATATTAGCAGATGTCTTTGAAAATAATAGAAACTTTTTTTTGAAACACCATCAAATAGATCCATGTTATTGTTACTCCGCACCTGGGTTAACCTGGCAATGCGGGTTAAAATATACAAAAATAGAATTAGAACTTTTAACTGATTATGAAATGTTATTAATGATTGAAAATGGTATTAGAGGAGGGTTTTCAGGGGTTTTAGGGCCTAGACATGTTAAGGCTTATAATAAATATACACCCAACTATATTGATGGAGATATTAGAATAATAGACAAAAATGAAATGAAACAATGTTTGGAAGACTTAAAAAATGGTAAAAATTTAAATGATTTTCTAACAGAAAAATATTTATTGTATCTTGATGCAAATAATTTATATGGTTGGTCAATGTCACAGAAACTACCAACTGAAGATTTCAAATGGGAAAGTAATCCAGACTATTATTTACATATTCCAAAAGGAAGGGGTTGTATAATAGAATGTGATTTAGAATATCCCAATAATTGCAAGTTTAAAACAATGAAATATCCATTAGCTCCTGAGAAAATGAAAATAAATGAAAATGATTTATCAAATTACCAGAGAAACTTATTAGGAGATAAGCCATTAGGTAAAGAAGAAAAATTATTATTAACATTAAATGATAAAAAGAAATATGTTATTCATTATAGTATTCTAAAAGAATATATTAAACTTGGAATGAAAGTAAAAAAAGTTTACAGAACTATATCGTTTGAAGAAGACGATTGGTTAAAGAAGTACATTGATTTTAATACTACACAAAGAAAAAAACTCTAAATCTAAATTTGAAGAAGACCTCTGGAAATCAATGAATAATAGTTTCTATGGAAAAACATTAGAAAACATAAGAGGAAGAAGTGAAATTAAATTAACAACTAGTAAAAAAGAAGTAAAGAAATATATTAGCAAACCTAATTTTAAAGATTCAATAATTTTCAATAAAAACTTTGTTGCAATTGTGAATAATGTTACTTCTATTAAATTTGATAAACCTATTTATTTAGGACAAGTTGTATTAGATTACAGTAAATTATTAATGTATCAATTTTATTATAATACAGTTAATGAATTATGGCCAAAAAATGAATTAGTTGCATCAGACTCCGTTTCTGGTGATACTCCAATTATTTTAAGATATAAAAATAAAGTATTTATTGAAAAAATAGAAAACATTACTGATGAATATGAATACTCAAATAATAAATTTTATCATCAACTAAAAGATATTGATATTGAAGTTTGGACTAGTAAAGGATTTGATAAAATAAAAACTATCATTAAACATGAAACAGAAAAAGAAATGTTTAGAGTTGTTACACCATTAGGATTTGTTGATGTAACAGAAGATCATTCTTTAATAAAAGATAATAATGAAATTATTAAACCTAAAGATTTATCGTTAAATACTAATCTTTTATTCAATGATTATTATAAAATTTCTTATAATCCTCCTTTAAAAGAAGACTTCTTAAAATTAGAACCGTCAACTTTAGAAGAAAAAAGAGCTTTTATTGAAGGTTTCTTTTTAGCTGATGGAACTAGTGGAATTTATCAAACTAAAGGGGGAGTAAAATATTCTTGGAATCTAAATAACCAAGATCTAAATCTTTTAAATAAATGTTTAGAATACTGTAAGGAATTATATCCAACTGATTTTAAAATAATAGATTGTATGAATTCATCTAAAGTATATAGAATTATTTCAAAAGGAAATCATAAGTTAATGGCAATTAAATTTGAAAAATTTTATACTGATAAGAAAGAGAAATACATCCCTTATAAAATTCTTAATAATGATTACAATTATAAACTATTCTTTTTCAGAGGATTTTATCAAGGAGATGGTTATAAAAAAGGAAAAAATTGTCAATTCTGTTTTTCACAAAAATCTAAAATTACATTCTCATGTTTACATTATCTTATAACTTCTCTAGGATATAACAGTAATATCAATACTAGAGAAGATAAACCAAATGTGTTTTATTTAAATATAACGAAAAAAGATCAACATGCTAACGTAAAAAAGATAATACCATTAGGTAAACAAAAAAGGGTGGTTTATGATTTATCTACAGCAACTGAAAATTTTAATTGTGGATTTCCTTTGATCGTCCATAATACGGATAGTATATTCTTATCAATTAAAACTAAAGACATCTACGAAGGTATGAAAGAAAAAATAAAAGACGAACTTGATACATGTGACTATCCAAAAGATCATAAACTTTATTCAAAAGAAAATAAAAAGAAAATAGGGAAGTTTAAAGATGAATTAAATGGTAAAATTATGAATGAAATAGTTTTTCTGAGAAGTAAAGCATATTCTTTTACATTAACTGATCTTAGTGAAGAAAAAAAATTAAAAGGTATTGGTAAAACAACAATTAAAAAAGATATAAAATTTAATGATTATAAGGATTGTTTATTTAACAATGAAACAAAAATGAATAAGATGTACACATTAAATTCTGACAAACATAATATGTTTGTAAATGAAATAAATAAAATTTCTTTATCCCCTTTTGATGATAAAAGATATATATGTGATAATGGAATAGATACACAACCTTATGGAATTGAATCTTTATATTTTATTTAATTTCCATGCAACAAATCCAGTTAATGCCATACCACCAATAACAAATGCAATCTCTCTATTTTTCTGGTCTTCTGATGGCGTATAAAAATCACTCAACTTTGATTCAGAAGGTAAAGTTGATAATTGTTTCCCAGTAACATAATAATATTCTTTCATTGCTTGGTCAACATCATCAAATTTCTGAACTGCATGACGTTCTTTTTGTAATTGTTCATTAATAAAATCTAATCTTTGTGTTCTTTCTTTACTCCATTTGTCTTGTGCTGCTTTTAATTGTTCCATTGCCTTATCATGTCTTTCTTTCTCTTTATCTGCATCTTTTCCAATATTTGAAAACAAATAATTACTACCCGAAAAAGCAAAGGCATTTACTACTGCTCCACCAAGCATCATCACCATTGCACTCGCCATTTTATAAATATTTTATTTCATAATATCAGCAGGAATAATATTGTGTTTAACCAACATATCTCTGGTAGCCATTGCGAGTAATATATCAATAGATAACATACCAATATCCGCCATATTAAAATCTACTTTTGGTGGTTGTCTTCTCAATAGTTTTCTTCCTAATTCCGCATACCCTACTGTTAATACTGTTTCCACTCCGGCATGATATAACATGTTTACTATTTGTTTTCCATCAATTTGTGTTGCCATTTTTATAAGAATATTTTTGATTACTTAAACTCAAATGGATCTATTTCTTTCTTTTCCTTTCTCTTTGGAACAGGTTCTGGTGTAGTAACTTGTTTATTAGATTTAGCAGTATATATATATAATCCCAATCCAACAACCCCTACTACAAGACATAAAGGTATATAATTTTTGTATTGAACTTCTTGAACTTCATCCCTAACTATATTTGAAACTTCATCATCATCTTTTGTTATAGATTTTAATTGTATGTTTTCTTTTTTCATTGTTTCCATTTCTTTTCTTTTTAATTCAGCTTTTAATCTTTTTGCTTCTGCACCTTTTTTACCAGCAGGTACTCTTTTTGGGTTTTTTATTTTAGGTTTTTCTTTAATTTCAACAATTTCATTCATCTTTTTTTAAGTCAATATTTTCATTTTTTTTATCAGTGAAATCAATATGTTTCGCTGTTGTTAACATTGCAGTAAAAGGAGCAAGATACATTCCATATCTATAATACAACTCACAACAAGTACTTGTTAAAGCATGATTGATAAAAGGGTCTTCCTCTAAGTCTTGTATTAATTTAGGTGGGTTAGTAACATTGAGATACTTTGACACACCCATTACATATAAGTTAATAAAAGAATTACCCAATGTCTTCGTCATACTTGCTCCTAGTCTTGCTTCGTATCTAGAGTATAGCTTGTTTATTTTTTCTGGTGTCATTGTATCAATGTCTGACATTTGTAAGTCTTTACCAAGATATTGTTTACTTCCTCCACCAGCAACAAGGGCTGATAATCTTTCACGTTTTTTGTCTTCATGGTCATCTTTTTGTTCTGGTAACTCAACATCTTTCAATAAGTCTTCGGCGTTCATTTTATATAGTTTATTTTTTACTTTATAAAATTCATTTTTAATTTTAAAATAATTAAATATTATATATCCAACTATTGATAAGACTGCAGTGTTTGTTATAATTGTTAGCGTTTCAAGAAGCATTGCTTTTTTATTGCTTATTTTTTAAGCATTACTTAAGCATTACTTAAGCATTACTTAAGCATTACTAAAGCATTACTTAAGCATTACTTAATCAACTACCCAATAATCAGTAGGTTGGTCGGTTTTCAAAATTAATTTACGATGTTTCTTTTTTTTTAGTTCTTCCTTTATTCTTTGACGTTCTTCCAATGTGGGAATAACATCATTCTCTCTCAAACAATTTTCAAAACTATCTCTATCTTTTGTGTAGAACATACATAACCATTTTGTTTGTTCTCTTAAATCTTTCAAAACTGAATTGTATCTTTGCGATATAACCCAGACTGATTGTTCTGCGTGTCTGCCTGAAAAAGCAAGTTCAGACAACATGTCTTTTTTCTTTGTTAGTTCTTTTGTTGCACTACAATCATCAATGATGTACAGGGTTGTGGAACCAGCAAATTTATTAAAGAACATTCTTAGTAGTTCTTGCAGTTTTTCTTCACCATTGATTAGTGGGTTTACGATTATAATATTTTTTGTTTTTGGTTTTCTAGCATCACCAATCCACTCACGATTTTTGTATGCCTTGTTCCATTGAATGGTTGGGCAAAGTATAACAATATGACTAAATACACCTCTATATCTGCCTTCAAGTAAGTCTAAAACAAATTCAGTCTTTCCACAGCCAGTTTGACCACAAATAATTGCACAGTGTGGATATTTAGGTAGTTCCATTTTTTATATTAATAATTTACTTCTTTAAATCTACCATCTTCAAAATTAATTTGCGCATCTTGTATAACAAACAGATAAACATTTATTGGCTCATCTGCTCCTGCTTCTTTCGTTATTTGTATTGTGATGCCTTCTGATGCATTTTTAATTCTTCTTCCTGAACCGTGAAGTGTATTATCATCCGTTGAACGTAAATCTAACCACAAAGCATAATTAGTAGTTGGATATTTCTCTAACGTTGTATCAGTAAAATATAAATCTTTAATGACCATACTTGTTTCTCTATTTCTTTTTGAATTTAACGCAAAGAATTTATTTATCTCGTCCCACTGTTGATATGCTTTCATTCCTTGACTGTATAATTGATTTGGGATTCCTTCTATTGTCATTTCTACTTTTGTGATTTCTGGATTGTAATAGTGTTCTGTACTTGTCCTTTCAGGATCTTCAAATAACAATAGAATCCCTTTCATACTTTTAGCTGGAACATTTAGATTAATATTCCAAAGTGTATCAGATTTATTTTTTGGTATTTTTCTGTGTCTTAGTATTCGGTCATACAAAATAACCATTTTACCATCAACTTGCTGTCTTATTTCTCTTGCTAAGTAAGTATCAGAAACAGTATCAAATTCCAAACAAATATTTTTGATTGTATAAGTTGAAGTTGCATCGCCTGATTTAATTACTTTATTATAATCATTGAATGTAAGTTCATATTCAAGTCTATCGCCGAGTCCTGCTTGATAAAAAGGCATATGGGTTTCCAATAATTCAAAATCAAGTGGAATACAAAACCTGTTTCCATATGCTTTTGCAATGGCTTGATCTTCTTTATCCGCTGTCGCGTTTTCTGCCCCAACTCTATGTTTCAACATGTTTGGTTTGCCAATGCCTTGGTATGCCATATTTATACGTTCTGTAGGAGTCTTCCAGAGATCAGTATAAAAAAGATAGATGTCACTATCATCAATTGACATAACTTCATTGCCAGAGATACGAATTGTTGTTTTCTTAATTATTGCTCTTCCAATATTTTGATAAATAGTTGCATTTACATCTCTAGAATCTAACTCAATTTCAAATGCTAATTTGACTGTTCCGGGAACAATAACATCATTTCCGGAGAGATTGGGGAATCTCACTAACAATTGTTGATTTTGATCAATAGTTGATGGATTATTGGTTATCACTACACTTTGACGGATTCCTCTTACCCCACGTGGTTCTCTTATTTTTCTGTAAGGGTTTAATTTATTTCCATAGGTCGACATTTTTTTTAAGGAAAAATTTAATAATTAAAAATGGCAGAAGGATTTGATTTTGAGAATCCTACATTTGAAGATGATAAAAATGAAGATGATGATGATGATTATAGTTATGATGATGATGATGTTGATTCCAAATTACCTACGGTACCCAATGAACATGAACAGAGTATTATTCTAAATCGGAGAAGAACAATTGATGACTTAAGAGGAGAGCTCGAACAGACTGCTCTTCAACACTATAAAGAAAATCTTGTAAAGTTGTTTTATGAAGAAACAGAGAAGCGATACAAAATGGCGTCAGACAAAATAGATTATGAACAGTTTAGATTGTCAGATGATAGAAAAACTTTATATTGGGTTGTCGGCGACAAAGAAATCAGAATTACTGCAAAGCAAGGCCCAGCAACATTTCTTTCTTTGGGTTCTTTAGCAAAAGAATACAACCGTGTAGTAGGTAGTGGTGGAACACGGGCAATCAGACAATATTTAAATTTTCCAGATTATCAAAGTATAACAAAGATATCTCAACGGGCAAGGACGGCTCTGGGAAGTATGCGAAATGATTTGCTAAATGCTGAAGAACAAATTCCAATGCAGGATTTATCTTCTACTCAAGATGTGCAAAATGTAGCAGACACTGCAAATAATGTTGAGACCACTGTTACATCTCTTTTTGATAATTTAGAGTTGCCAGAAGTCAAAAATGCACGCACACAAACAGAAGGTATAACATTCAGGGAACTGCAAGGCCTAGATAAGACACTACAATCTATTCGTGGTGAACTTACAAATAACTTGGCAAAGCTGACAGACATTGATAAAGATATAGCAAAGGAAAGAAGAAAACTACAAGAAGCTGAAGATGAAATCAGCAAAAACGATATAACTGCACGTTTAAAAAATTTAGAAGATGAAAAAGCTACAAGACTTGAAGCTGCTAGTGCAAACAGAGAAGCATTACGTAGTCAGATAAATAGGATAAAAGAAACTATAAACAGAGTATTAAATGAAGACAAAACATTAGGCGAGAGAATTAAAACATTATTTAGAGAACAAGGAATTACAATTGTTAGTGTTTTAACTGCTTTTGGGATGATTATTGGTGTTATTGTTGAGGCATTTATTCCTACTACTGGTGGTGGGTCTATAACCCCTAAACCACCTTCATCACAGGGCGGAGTAAAAGAATGGGTAACAAAACAATTAAGTAATCTTGCTAAACTATTAGCTAATCTAGCAGGTAAAGCAGCAGCAGCACTACCGGGTATTATTGGTGCCATTGTGTCTTGGCTGTTGTCTACTACTGGAAAAGTGGTTAACTGGTTTGGCGAACATCTCTGGGCATTGCTTCTCCTTGTTGTGGGGTTATTGTATGCAGCTGCAAGAGAGTATATTAGTAAATCTCATAGATAGTGAGTGCAACAATACCTATTACAATACTTCCTACTATTATTGCTGTTTTGGTGTCTTCGTGTTGTGTTGATTCTTTCTTTTCAACGGGTTCTTCCGCAAAGGATTTCTTTGTTTTTGTTTCCTGATGTTTTGGTTCTGGTAGAGATTTCTTTGTTGGTGTACCTTGTATAGTTGCAGGTTGTGTAGTAGGTGCAACAGGTTTAACATTTACATCATTATTGAAACCAAGTGTTTGATTTTCTGTTGCAATTACAATTTTATTATTATATCCAGCGATAGTGCCAATTTGTAATATCATATCACTGGGAGACATATAGAGACCAAGTCCATATGTGTAATCAACTTTACTTCTTGCGTATTTCAATACATTTTGATAATTTGATATTTGAGTAGGCAAATCGATTGGACTGTTAATTGCATCTTGAACATTTGCTAAGAATTGTTTTTGAGCATCAAATCCTGTGCCTATTTTTAGTATTTCTACACGTGTTTGGGATTGTGCGCCTAATAGAGCCCATACAAACATTCTAATACTTTCGTTAATTCGTTCAATACCTGTTTTTGTTAATCCTTCTGATTTGTCTAATATAAACATTGTCCATGCCTCAGTGATGTCTACTGTATGTTCTATTTTATCATTTACACTAAAGAATGGCCCATCACTTTGATGATCATATCTATATTTTCCACTTGGCTGAAAGTATTGTGTGTATTCTCCGAGACCACTACATTTTGAACTACTTTCCAGTTTTTGCCTCCAATCCGTGCTAAATGAAACATTGAATTCATTGCATAATTTTTGATAGGCTGCTTTGTCGTATGGGTTTTTGTAATAACAAAATGATGCATCTGTCGGTAAAGGTGTTTTAAGTTCTTTCAGGATTCGTGCAATACAATAATAAACATGAAATGTATATACTGTTTTAGTTAACCCTTTGTTTTGCAAATGGTCTTGATAGCTTACACCACATCCTGCAGTGGCACACCAGACGGCAAAATTTAATTGACATTGCCACCAGTCAAATGATGAATGAAGCCATGTATTCCACGGTTCATTGGTGTGTAATGTTGGATTTTGATATTTTTGAAATAAGTTGAGAAACGTTACTGGAAAATGATCATCTTTGTTAACATAAATTGTTTGTTTTACAAGTTCAATATTCTTTTTGGTATATTTAGTATTGTGGTTATATGATGCATTGGGATTGTACTTGAATTCTTTTGGTATCATCTTTTATGTGTAAAAAATGTATCATACAATTTCCGATATTAATAAAACAATATATTTACAACAATATGTAGATAATAAATGCGGAAATAAGAGAATTGGATTGAAGAGTTTTACTTATACCATAGGTTGGTATAATTTAATTGATGAATCTATCCAAAAAGGAACAGATAAAGCAATACGTTTAGCTTCAGGATTTTACAGTTTCCAACAAATAGCAGATATATTTCAAAGTAATAATATTGTATTATCTGTAAATGAAACAAATGGCATAGTTTTTTTTGACATCGACCGTTGATTTAAAGATAAGCAAAGGATTAAAGGAAATGTTAGGCTTCGGAAATAAAAGACGATTTAACGCAAATCAAACATATGAGGGAGAAATACCGTTAAATTGGGCACCTTATAAACAACTATATGTTCATCTTGAGCAGATAAACAGTGCTTACAATTTCTTAGATGGTGCTCCTAGTAATATCCTTGGTGTTGTTTCTGTTGAGAATAAATCGTTTGGTGATATTGTTCATACGCAGTTTAGTAATCCAGAATACAAACAATTGGCACATGGTGATATTTCAGAATTAAGTATAAGCGTTTATGATAAGAATGGTCAGAAAATAAACAACAATGGATTGCCAATTAGTTGTGTGTTAGAAATTATATAATTATTGTATAAAATGAGTATATTTGGTGTTAAAAAGTTTACAACAGATAAGAATAATTTGACTTTACGTGTTAATGATTTGCATAGAAGATTTACAGATTTAAATAGTAGATTACAAAATGCTTATACAAAAGAAGACATTACAATAAGTGCTGAATCAAAAGGCCCTTTAATTAATGGTGAGGTGTTTTCATTTGGAAATGCAGGTAGAGAGCCAAAAGTTGGTTATGTTATGATGAGACGTGGTCATATTACAGGTATTAGCCTGTCGAGTGAAAGGTCAAGTGGCGAAGTGCGAGTTGGTGTGTTGGTGGATGGGGTAGTTATAAGTGGGTGTGAGATTACTTTGCGTACAACAATACCAAGAAAACATGATAATTTTGATAAACCATTTTTTGTTGAAGCTGGAAGTGTTATTAATTTTATAAGTCTGGGGGCTAATCAAACTGTAGTTAATAGTGTTGCCTCGTTATTAATTGAATTCAAAAAATATATATAAAAATGAAGCAACCTACAGCCCCGAATTTATATCCAGATTTACCTAATGAAGACGGACAAAATTATAGATTACAAAAGATATCAGAAATAGAAAAACAATTAATAAAAGAGAGAGATGTAAGAAAGGCATTATACAAAAAGTATAAACGTGGAATTAATATTACTGATTGTGTTGATACTGCATTAATTTCTTCAAGTGTTATTATGACTGGTGTTGGTTTAACTATTCCAATTATGTTGCCGTTGGAAATTGCTGCTGTTGTGTGTGGATCTCTGGGTGTTTGTGTTAAGTTAGTGAGACGTAAATTACATGCAAAAACACAAAAACATTATGAGATTAAAACTATTGCTGATAGTAAATTGAATAGTATAAAAGACTTGATTTCTAAGGCTTTGACAGATGGGCAGATATCTGAAAATGAATTTAAGTTGATTTTAGATGAATTAGATAAATATAATAAACTGAAAGATTGCATACATTCAAAACAAACAGGATTAAGTGAGGTAGAAAGAAAAAAACTTATTGAGGAAGGCAAGGCCCAGGCTTTAGCCGAGGTAAAAAAAAAATAGGAGATGCTTGATTTTATTCAATAAAGTTATATTAATCAATGATCCGCCACCTATTTATAACTCTCATATAAACTAAATATGCAGATTTCTTCATTTTATTTCCATTCTAATTCTTTGCCTGTTAAAAGCTACGCGTTCACTGTCCTTTCAATGCTTTGATTAACTTTCAGACCTTTCTGTACTTTGATTACGACTTTCAGACCTTTCTGTAATTTGATTACGACTTTACTGTACACATTCCTTACTAAATACGACTTGAACAAACAAACACTCATAGTCCTTAACATAATCAATAAAGATCTATTTTCATTTTCAATTTTGAGAATACACGATCAGCACTTCCTTGGTTGCAGTGAATAGATGCTTAACGACAGAAAAATAAACAGTGGATAAGTCTTTGTCAACCGATCTATATGGGGATATTTTAAAATTAAACAATCATTATACTGTTTGTCCTGGATTAACAATTTCAATGGGAAATATGCAGTGAACTTGGCTGGTAAAAAAAAAAAAATCTAGCACTAATTGCTGTTCAAAACGTAAGTAAAAGTTTTCTACAATATATTTTTAGAATGCCCAGATATGCTGCCTGGTGACAGTTCTTGTTTATCGAATTGCTAAGCAACCTTTCTTAATTAAACCGATTACAGTGTTACCAGGATTTTTTTCTATTTTCAACCTTTTTATCGCTTGGCAACACTTTTTATTTAAACCGATGACGGAAGTCATTTTCGGGATTCGAACTCATGCCCCACCATTTACAGTCCAAACCGTCTAGACCACTCGGCTATCACGGCTTGTACTTGAATAGCAAGAAATTATAAAATAAATGATTTAAAAGGCGAAGAAATCAAAGGTAGTTTTTATGAACAAGAATTACAGATTACAGAGTTTTAGATCTTTTTTCATTTTTTCGAGGGGCCCCTATAGTGGGTGTTTTTTTTTTCTCATTTCTCGAGGTGTGTTTTTTTAGTAGGGGGTACTTGGAGTATGAAGAAAAAAAATTTAGGGTGTGCTATAGGTGGTTGTTTTTTTTTTTCTCGAGGTGTGTTTTTGTTTTCTCGAGGTGTGTTTTTTTCGGGGGACCCAGAGGTGTTTTTTTTTTAGGGGGTACGAAGAAAAAAAAATTTTTAAGTGTCTTGGAAGGAGATAAAATTTTTTTATAGTGGGGGGAAGCTAAAAAATTTTTAGGGTGGTCCAGACTCGCTCAATACCCCTACTACTGTCCTAGTACCCGTGCTCTACCACCCTGAAAACACGCCTATACTGTGTCGCCCCCCCCCAAGGTCTCTACGAGGATAATCTTGGTAGTACCGTGTACTACTGGCCCCTAACTGCGTTGTGTTGGGATGTCATATGTTGGTGTTTTGGTTGTTGCTTTTCTCTTAGTTTGTAGTTAATCCAGCCAATCAGTGTGCAGTTAGTGACTTCTATCGCGGAGGATGCGAAAGGAGGTCAATCCTATTTTGCTTCTTAGCGTTTTCAGTTTATGGAAAGGTGATGCTTTCATCGACGTAGGATGTCGAGTTCTTATAAAATCTTAAGTGGGTCAATTGGGACCGGACCGCCATGTTTGCATATCATTATCTCATCCTACGTGAAGGAGGATATCATAGTGGGGATATATGGATTTTAATACATTATGGATTAGTTCTGATTCTGTGTGGTAATGTTGTAGCCCTCTTTTGTTCAGGATCAATGTGGTTAGGCATATAATGTTTACACATAGGCGTGTCTTTTTAGTGGTGAAAAGTTGTGTGGTTTGGCAAAGGCGAGTATGTGGCTAACCAGCCATTGTGCAATTTCGCTTTTATTTTATTTTGAACGGTCAGTCTAAAAGGCTTTTTAAGGGTCTTCCTGTGTCCAAATCCCTAACAAATTTGGTCTTTACTGTTGCCCCGCCTGTTAAATTGTTCTGTACTTGACCTATTCCAGGAATGTATGCTCCGTTCTGACAGCCATGCTGTCTTCTCTTCGCATATTTCCGGGTTCCATCAGGAGGGTGTTCCCAAGGGGGCCTCAACGAGGCAGCCTTCTGGGCACCCAGCTAATGACTTCTCGGTAGGTGTCCTACACGAGGTATGGTGGGGTTCCCCGTCAAGGATCCCCGTGTACCTGCAAAAGAAATTATGATTAGTGTATATTGGAGTTAGGGTTAGGGTTAGGGTTAGGGTTACATAAGCCTAAGTTTAGACTTGTCTATCGCCGATGTGTTACATCGGCGGAGCACTCATAAGTGCAAAGCAAATGAGCCGCAACCACAGCGCCCCGCTTCGGCTCAACCGGCTCTAGTCCAAGTCATGTAGGGTAGGGTTTGTAAGGGATAGAAGCAGTGATCATGTAACCACTATACATGTATAAGCATGTGTGGGTTTTGTGTTCCTCCCCGCACCCATGCAACCAAGGACCCCGGGCCACCGCCCCGGGAACGGCCAGTCCGCCCAAGGTGGGGAATCATGTCCCCAGGAGCACCAGCCCGAAGCCCCCGGGTGCACGGAGAGGCAGAAATATGAGAATGGGGCCTATATGTATGGGTTGGGTAGCATAAGCAGCACTGTTAGATAAAATAATTCACCTGTTCGCGACGGCGCAGGCCAGAAGCACAAAGCGGTCACGGTCTGATTGGGAAAGTGCCCCCACCTAGGTTGCAACCAACCCATGCCCCAGCAAGCACGTGATCACGACCAGGCGCAATTGTTGATTTGAACAATTTATTTAGAGAGAAACTTATATGTATCCATACCCGACGCGCACCGCGACACGCCTGTCACCAGGAGCATGTGGCGGAAACCAATGTCCAAACATCACGCACCCAGCAACGACGATCGAGCGCCCGCGGCCAGCGAGAGGCCAGTGGCCGCGGGCGCTCGATCGTCGTTGCTGGGTGCGTGATGTTTGGACATTGGTTTCCGCCACATGCCGAGATATTGTCAAGGTGTTCATTCTGAGCAAGCTTGATGATGATTTGACAAAAACTGTGGTCTCTAGTTTGTTCACAAGGTTTTTCTATGATTTGACCTTCTGACCTACCTTTTGATCCGACATGACCCATATGCGAACATGACCAAGTTACTGTAAAGAAGATCATTCTGAGCAAGTTTGATAATGATCGGACCAAAACTGTGGCATCTAGTGTGTTCAAAATGTTTTTCTATGATTTGACCTACTGACCTACATTTTTATCCGATATGACCTATATTCGAACTTGGCCGAGATATTGTCATGATGATCATTCTGACTAAGTTTGATGATGATTGGCCAAAAACTGTGGCCTCTAGAGTGTTCACAAGAAAAGTTTACGAACGCACGACGCACGACGAAGACGGCGCCGGACTTCTCACAGTCACAGACGCTCACCATGACCTTCGGCCAGGTGACCTAAAAAGGCTTCAACGTTTCAGATTGATCCATCATCTGTCGTCAAATTCCCAAGCCGAAAACGGAGAAAAAGCGGAATAACTCCGACAGAGAAAAAAAATACGGGTCCGCTTATTTTTCAGACTGATGCTATATATGAAATTTCAAGATCCCACCTCTGACTATTTTTAACGTATGAAAGTGTAACGGACCGACAGACGGACGTCGTACAGGACGTTTGTTGGGTAGGCATACTCCAGTGTTAATTTTTCGGCTCAAAATACCCAGCAAGATGCCTAAATATACGACAAATCCCTCATATTTATTGGGTACTTTTGGGTTTTTTGGTTTTGGTTTTACGGCCCTTTCAAGATTATTTCACTCATATCGAACCGATCGTTAATCAGAGGTGATGGAAAACCGGAGTACCCGGAGAAAAACCACCTGGACCTTCCGTTGCAGAACTTAGTCTCTCACATGTGACCCGAGCGAGGCTCGAACCCACAGCGGTGCGAGACCTAATGATTAGCCTAAGAGTCAGCGCTCTTATCCACTAGGCCACGGAGGCCTGTAAGGGTACTTTTTGGACACTTACGGAATAAATGGCAAGTACCCAACTCATGTTTACCCAATATATACCGACTTGTGTGCTCGGACAGACGGACAACGGCCCAAAACCAATACACGTATACCCGCGTTGAGGGGTATAAAAAGCAACGGGACGAAAGGAAACCAAATATAGCATTCTACCATATTCACTCAGTTTACGCCTGTTTGTCTATTATCAAAATTGCCAAAAAAGTATAGTTGCTTCGTGTTATAAATAACGTACAATGGTATATCGCGGGAAACTTCTAACTGAGAAAAACGTGACAATTATAGGTCCTACTGCATGCTGAGACAGAGCATGGAAAAAATGTGTCTGTGACATAGATTTTTTTTTAGAAATAAGAAGAATGACAAATTAGTAAGGTCCGCTTCTGCTATTAATATGGACCAGTCCTTGCCAAGGCCCAGGCGAGTAGGACTACCATCGCTGATCCAAAACGTTGGAATAGAATTTCAAAATTGTCTGGCATATGGCGTAAATGCTTTACTTGATATGCCTCTTCGTGTATCTTCTGTAAATGTAGCTTGGTGATCTGGAGAACGTTCGGCCACAAAAATGCCTTTGAGCAAAAATAACGGAAAAGTAATGCCTCCAACCCTACTATCCCAATACTACTAACCTTCCCACATAAAACTGGAGTTACTGGGGTGTCGGTGGCTATCGCCCATCGGGGCTTGGAGAAATATATTGGGCTGTATGGTGCTTCCACACAGAGCTGTAACTGGCCGCCTATGAGTACTAGTAAACCGCTTAGAAGGACTAAGTCTGTCCAGGCAAGTGCGAGTCGGACCGTCAAGTGCATACAAGCCCTAGGCCCATTGTTTCCACTGGGCGACAGGGCTTAAATGTCATTTCATCTCAATGTTGAGTAAAAGTCCCACAAGTTTGAAAGCTGAAAACGAACAACTGTTCACACAAGTTCAGAACTATACCATAGCCACGAAACGGTTCAAGCACCCATATATGTCGCAAACATTCAGTGCACCAGCATCTACTCAGATTAAAAGTCAAACATTTCCTTAGAGTGGCGTCCTCGGTCTCGGTCAGTATCAAAATACACGTGTTATCAGCATTGTAATGTCAGTGCAACTATATTGTATATACATCTTCATATTACAAAAACATATTTCATGGATCGCTATGTCTGTATGTACTCTAGTTGTCAAGGTCATGCGTTGTTTGGTATCAGAATACAATTACTACTGTTATTATTATTATTATATGCCCAGTTTAACATATGTGTTATCCAGCTTATCTGGTTCTCATCATTCACACAGTACTACTGTCATCACTGTTATAGGAGATGATTATATAAGCTCAGAGCTTTTTATCAGATCCTATACCATGTAATATTGTGTTCTGTATATGTGAATAGTTAAAAAATAAATACTGTTTAAACCAAATTTGTAAGCAACATCTCATAAATGACCTAAATAATGCTGATGGGGACATTAAACCGCATTTCAGTATCGGGGTGTCGGGCTTATGTACCCATTTATCTCAACATGAACCTTAGCTTCATGTGTGTAAGGATGTAACCATCATGATGGATATGGATATACGAGGGGCGTTTGGAAAGTATTAGGTGGATGTGACGTATAATTTAATTTTAGGTAGTGTTGGTTGGTGCCTGATCTCTGACTCTGGTCGGGCCCATCGGAGTCTAACTGTTGGTTTTCTTTTGCTCCAGCATTTCAGTGGTTTCTTGTTATCGAGTCCTCACCGCTGTCTCATCTATGTGGTTGTTTGATTTAGTGTTCACGGAGATGTTGCACTGATGAGTTAGGAGGCCTTCATGCGGGCAGTACAAATTATTTGTCTAAATCGCGACGGAAGTAAGGGCGAGGATTGCGGCCGCGTAAAATCGATTTAAGCTCCCCAGTGGAATTCGTTTCACTGACCGTTCCAAGGCGGTTCTTCTGTAGCGGTTTACTTTTGTTATGGTTTGTCTTTGAGCGTGTGTATCGCTTATACTTTTTGCTTTGGATAGCCAATTGGCCATTTTGTGGGAAAGTGACTGTCCTTTTGCCTTTCCGCTAATGGTGTTTTCTTTGGGTTTAGTTAATTCACGTTTGTGTTTCTTTCCCTTTGGTGTCTCTGATTGGAGCTGTGGATTAATTATATCGATTCCTGATCACTGCCATCACTTCTGTTTAGTACATATAAGGACATTCGGCAGGGAACTCTTCAGTAAAAAGAAACAAAGAATGGTTATCTTTCCCGCCATTTTTCTCATTTGAGGTAAAAGCTTCGGTTTTTATGGCTAAATTTGATCATTTTTAAACAGTTTTAAAAGCGTTTTTATCGACAATCATCAGAAATAAAAGGAAATATACGGAACAATAATATAGAGTAAGTCTTTGTCAGAGGTTTAAGACTGATTTAAAATATTTATTGTGGACATTTGGTAAGGTCACATAGTAGAATACCTTTGTTTACACCTCCCAAAATGGCGGACCTCAGCGGAAGTGACTTCACGCCAATTGTCCTTATAAGCCTTATTATCTGTTAAAAACTATCTTGTGGAGTCCCTCAAAGTATTCTCCCTTGACCTGAAGGCACTTTTCCAATCTTTTTATACATTTTTGAAGTCCTTTTGGGTTTAATTGTTTATTTAATGGAACAACGCACTACCTAAGATGTGTCAGCTTTCAAAACGACGTGACAGACATGTTTTAATATAAGGATTGAGCCAGAAATCACAGGGAGAAAGGTATGGACTGTATTGAGAATGTGATAAAGCTTAAATGTTCAATTCCTCCAAATATTCGATCACCTCGGCCGATCTGTGTGCAGGACGTGGACGCTTTGTAACATAGTGATCCACCTCAGCAGAAAGAACTTTACCATTTCTCCACAATTCCATCGCAGTCAAAAAACAGAGCGTAGATGACATGTCTCGAAGTCTTATTTCTCCGCAATTTGAGGTCTTTCGCCATTTTCATCTACCCAAGCTTTATTGGGTCGATCGTTTACGATCGACCCAAATTTACTAAATTGCAAAATCTGAATTAATGCTGTTGTTTATGTGACCATCACCGATTTGGAAAAACCTATATTATGGTTATTAATAGAACTTAAAAAGTTGCGCTATTTTTATCGATGCAACATGTAGGTCAGAGCTAGGCTTGACAGGAATCGTGTGCTGGATTTGGCAAACACCGAATACCCTGATCAGACGCCGCGGAATGTGGCGTCTGCTCAGCCGGTTGCACAGGGACTACACTGTTGCATTTGAGGGTAAATCAAAATAGTATAAGAATGCCAGGTTGCTCACGTAATGAAAGAAAAACAATATCTTAATCTAGGCCACGCTGTCACGTGACGTCTTTCGGAATATTCCATTTATTAAACTGTTAGAAAGGACGTTTGCACAAATGTATGCAAAGTCGAGTAAAAATAGACTTTTCGCACTTCTGCTAAGAACTTAATTTTAGAAGCCTGAAATGTTTAAGAGCAAAAATGAGTAGCCCAGACTTTTATAGGTGGTACCGTTATCAGACATACAGCGTAGACCCAGATCGGATAGACAGTATATTGCATTTGATCAGGGTCGGCACTGTTCACGATATGTATGTAGCAGCAGTTTTGAACATGATTCAGGCCCTTGCGCAGACTCTGAAAAGGGGAGGGGGCAGGGTGCGAATTTCAGGTATTTTGCAGAGGGTGAAAAACTGCGTTTGCACCCTCCCCACTCTGTGTGCGGACCTGCATCAACAGGTAAAATGAACTCTTTTGTTTAAACATATCAAAGGAGGGGCTCTGTTTCAGATCACTGTTATTTAGGAGCTGGGATGCAGTGGTAGGACTGAGCGAAGAGAGAGAGAGAGAGAGAGAGAGAGAGAGAGAGAGAGAGAGAGAGAGAGAGAGAGAGAGAGAGAGAGAGAGAGAGGAGGAACTAGGACAAACATTGTATGTGCTGATCAGAAGACATCGATGGATCTACACTGTTTCACTGTTTGCAGCTGGATAAATGTTAAGGGAAATAATTAAACCCATTAACAAATGACAATTACATGTAAATAGTTTGACGGAAAATGCTACCATGTTTTTTTTTTTTTTTTTTTTTTTTCAGACAAAAATTGTACCGAATTCTTTTCTTATAATGAAACGTTTTAACGGGTACCCACAGTCTACGTTATAAAGCAGAGAACCTGATACTTGCTATTGTCCGCGTGACTATCACTGTCCATCTGACTGACCTAAACAAAATCCAAGTACTGGTTGTTTATAGCATCCTTAAGATGTCAGAGCGCAGCGTAAAAAGAAAATTCTGGATTGTGCTCGCTTTTTTTTGTATGATTTGAGGTTTAACGTTCCCATCAACACTGTATAGGTCATTTGGACACGTTGCTTCCAATTTTATGGGACTTTTACCCGACATGAGATGCAATGACATCTCAAGCCCTGTCGCGCAATGAAACCAATAGGGTTTATGAGCATGGACGGTCTGACTCGCACCGCTTTGCATGGGCAGGCTTAGCTCCTCTAAGCGGTTTACCAGTACTCGTGTGCGGTCGGTTTCAGCTCTGCGTTGAAGCATCATGCAGCCCATCTATTTCTTCACGCCCCGATGGGTGGAGGCGGGTGGACTATGCTCGTGCACTTGGGCATTGGGAAACAGAAGCTACATAATCATACACCACATATCTGATCAGATCTACTGTGCTTGCTTAAAGTTAAACGAACAATTCCGGACTATTTCCCCAACCTACACTCAGAGACGATCGACCCACCAGTACTCTCAGTGCTTTGTTTCCTTTGCAATCGGGTTCAAAAAATACAGTCGCGTTTCATCTCCAGTTACCATTTCTCTGAGTGTCCTGAGATCCGCATCTTTATATTTTGCTTGAAGTTCTGAGGCTTTTTCTACCTTTGCCCCCTTTTGTTTAGGTGTCAAAAGATGGGAGGTATAAAATACGGCCGACGAATTCATGTCATATAAATCCCCAATTTATTTCACAGTGTACCGCGCATCTTCTTCAATTGCCGTTTTCACAATCTCGATTTCTTTTTCTGACATTGCTGAAAGCGGTCGACCTTTTGTTTAGATGTCAAAAGATGGGAGATCCACAAGCACAAAATAGAAGTGGTGGCAATGATCAGGAATCGATACAGTTAACCCACAGCTCCCATCAGATACACCAAAGGGAAAGAAACACAATCACGAAACAACTAGACCCTAATGGAAACATCAATAGCGGAAAGACAAAAGGACAGTTGCAATGTACTTTCCCACAAAATGGCCAATTGGCTGTCCAAAACAAAATAATATAAGCTATACACACACTCAAAGACAAACAATAACAAAAATAAAAAGCGACAGAAGAACCGCTTTGGAACGGTCAGTGAAACGAATTCCACTTGGGGCTTAAATCGATTTTACGTGACTTCCATCGCGATTTAGATAAATAATTTCAGTCCAAACTCATCAATGCAACATCTCCGTGAACACAAAATTCAAACAACCACAGAGATGAAACAACGGTGAGGACTCGACAGCAAGAAACCCTCCTTAACCTTAAGCACTTCTTTCAATATATAAAATACGGCCGACAAATTCATACCATATAAATCCCCAATCTCTTCCGCAGTGTACCGCGTATCTTCTTCAATTGCCGTTTCCACAATTTCGATTTCTTTTTTCTGGCACTGCTGAAATTCGTCTGCAAACTGTTGGATTCTATAGGTCATGTCAACCAATCAGCTTTGATCTCCAATGGCGACACTTTGCAGTACACCAATCGGCTTTGATCTCCAATGGCGACACTTTGCAGTACACCAGCTGTTTTTCTTATTTGAGCCCCGTCAAGCGAATTTGTGTCTTCGAGCATTCCGTCATGACAAATTTTAACTGCGCATGCCCAGCCATTCAGAGGGGCCAGGGATATGGCTTTATGTCTGAAGGTTCCTCTTGCCTCACTGCTTGTATGAGCGAGCAGCAAAGGTTCTGGCGAGACTGCGCGGATGCGCAGGCTAGCCTGAACCTTCGCTGCTCGCATAGGCGATAAGTACCAAATTCGCTTGACGGGGCCCATTTAACATTGCTATTTTCGTCCAGTTTTAAAGACATTGTCATCTGCAATGACCCAAAAAATCGTGCAAATTTTAATTCGGTCATGTGGTTTAATGTTAGATGTTTCATGCATGTTTGAAAAGAAAATGCACGAAACATTCGAAACGTCTACTATTGATACTTTCCAAATGGCTACCTTATCCATATTTCAAGTGACAGAGCATCAGGCACCAACCAACATTATATAATAAAATTAAATTCCAATTTTCACCGTCATAGGGTCTGAGGCCTTACCCAACGGCGTGCAATTAAAAAGGAAGCAAAGCTGTCAAGCGTGACTGGGTTAACAATCCCAATGAAACTACAGCCTCTTGAATAAGCGCCCCCACACCCCACCTTCTCTCAAATTGGACATGATTCTAAATGTCCAGGGTGTCAATTAGAATTTTTACGGTATTACAAATTAAATGTGAACCCATGAAAGAACGCAGCAATCTCGCACACAGATTTGCTATCTTAACTTTTATCCTGCTGAACATTCATCTTAGCCACACCCATCTCTGAATTTGGACCAATCAGATTACTTGAATGTAATTTATTCCTACAAATTCATAAACTGAATGTCAAACAGTGTATATCCTGATCAGATGGTTTCTGAAGAACGATCTGGGTCTACACTGTTTGCAAAGAAAAGGGTTGTCGTGAACAGCAGGATAAGAGTTAACCTATTTTGTACTGAATGGAATCTCCCCCCTTATATTCAGCATGCTGTAGTCCATTTCAAAATTCAGGTTTAGTTATTGTTAGAAATTTGATTGAACTTTCTGTCAACAGTGGCTCTGATTAGATGCCTTCTGAACGGAGACGGCACTTTTTACCAACGATCTGTTTGAAGTTTCCCGTATCAAATGGGACAAGCAATGCCTAGCAAAGGGCTTGCCTTTAAGGGGAATTGGGCCAGGGGAGGCAACTCTTGCAAAAATTATCTCCCTTAACCATGAGGATCTACTTTTAAACGAAAGAATTTACTCCTTAAGAGCATGCTCTCTTTCATTCATGAGAGTAGACCCCTTTTAAAGAGGTGCAGCAACAGTAAGTTAAGGAAGTTGCCTACTTTGCAAAAATAACAGAAAACACACGTAAGTTTTAAGTTTTATGTGTTATAAAACGTACGTGTTTTCTGTCATCAGTCACGTTGTTATAACACAGTCTTGAACCAAAAAAACAACAAAAAAACATTTTAAAGATGTGTCTCCCAAAGCCTGTACCGACTTAAGCTCATGTTTATCATGCGTGTCAAATTCTTTGATTGCTAATTGGATGTGTTAGGTCTTCAATAAACATGAAAGGTACAAGTACATTTGTCCATGATATCTACCGTATTACCGCAATTAAAAGTCGGATGGAAATGACATTGTTGTGCTTGAATTTGATAGATACATGTACCTTGGATTATGTGGGAACATATGGTGTGCTATTTCACTAGAATCTTTTTATTACCTGACTGAATGGGTTTGGTGGTTATAGTGGTCAGCCTGGCATCCGTCTGTCCACAGTCACCAACTTGTGATCGCCATAACACCAATATCCTTTGCGATATATTGGTGGTACTTGGAAAGTTGTACATGAGGTCAAGAAGGCATGCCATGATCAAGAAACTCAATTCTGGATGCCAAGTCTTTTAGTTATCTTTCCTGACAATGTACCCTTTGAGATATGTTGATGGGACATGGTACTATTGTTCACAAGGTTAAGGTGTGTCCTGAGCAAGACTCACTACTCTGGGGTGCCATGGTATTTTATCTCCCCTGACAATATAAACTTATGATCACAATGACTCCAATACCCATCAAGATTTATTGATGGGATTTGGTACACCTGTACACAAGGTTAAGAAGGTGCGTCATAAGCAAGAACCACAACTCTGTGCACGATGGAATATTAGTTATCTCTCCTGACAAGTTAACCTTTTAATCGCAATAACACCTCTCGATGTTACAGTACATAGTATACTTGTATGTGATTCAAGAAGGGCAGTTGTCGGTTTCTGGCGAAAGAATGTTTACTGTACTGGGTAACCGCTTACGTATAAGCCTGTCAAGGAAAGTGTTGATAGGTTAACTGACCGGCTCAAAATGACCTAAATAGTGTTGACTGTGCCGTTAAACTCCAATACCAACAAACAAAACTTGTATGTGAGGATAAGAAGATATCGTGAGAAAAAACTACAACTATGGATGACTTGGTATTTTTTATTATCCCCCCTCTCAGTAAAACATTGATCCCATAATTCAAACACTCTTTGACAACATGATTTATGGGATATATTGCAAATATCTTGCTGGTATTAGCAGCAACACAGTTGAGGATTAGTTGGTGTGTTTTATCTCTTGTGCACTTTATGCATGTGTAGAATCTTCTGAACGCCATATTGGCTTTTGGTCCTAGATTTGACATCTCTTCTGATGGATATTGTGTTGAAATTTGTCCTTATTTTAGATATGGAGTTTTCAGAAGAATAATCAAATATGGAAACATTTCAATGTACAAAACACACACACAAAAAAAAAACATGCCACGTCGATTTTGGAGGAAATAAAAAAAAAATATATATGCCTCCCCCATCCGTTTTTTTTTCTTAAAGTGTCTGCGACTCATTTGTCTTACATGTTTTCTTCTTTGGGCCCTTTAAAAGCGCTATAAAGAGGTTGCAGTGTGTATCAGGGCCAGGTTGTTCAAACTGAAGACATTGTTATTTGAGCCCCGCCAAGCGAATTTGTGCTTTCGAGCATTCCGTCATGACAAATTTTATCTGCGCATTCCCAGCCATTCAGAGGGGCCACGGATATGGCTTTCTGTCTGAAGGTTCCTCTTGATTCACTGCTTGTATGAGCGAGCAGCGAAGGTTCTGGCGAGACTGCGCGGATGCGCAGGCTCGCCTGAACCTTCGCTGCTCGCATAGGCGATAAGTACCAAAATCGCTTGACGGGGCCCATTTAATGCTCTGTATGCTGGGAATTTCTGCAGTGTTAAAAATGGTGACCTTCCCCCGTCGTCCAAAAATATCAATCGTGTCATTGGGGCTGTCATGTTTTGTTTACCAACGATATAGCCACACTTGTGAAGGAACATGCACAGTTTGACTTCTAGTATCATAGTCCGGTTGATGATGGAACTCGCTCATCACTAGAAGTATATTCTTAAACTGCCACTCACCTCACTTCGTCATCACTTTCAACTATTTTTTGTTGTTATTTTAGAGAAAATATGGTTTGGCATTACATGTGAATCGTCTGCTGGACAGATGATAAACCAGCAGAAGATTCACATGTAATATAGAATATAAGTGAAAGCAATGATCATTTATCAGAATTGATACATTAGGAATCCATACAATTAACCCACAGCTCCCATCAGAGACACCAAAGGGAAATAAACACAAACATGAAACAACTAGAGCCTAATGGAAACATCAATAGCAGAAAGCCAAAAGGACAGTTACTTTCCAACAAAATGGCCAATTGGCTATCCAAAATAAAACAACATAAGTGACACACACACTCAAAGACAAACCATAACAAAAATATACCGTGACAGAAGAACTTCCTTTGAAAGTTATCAGCAGACAACAAAGCAGACGACAATTGTCTTGATTGGCTTTTTATGGGTTTAAAGGTAAGAATTGGCACCTGAGGAAAAAATTCATTCTTTTTAGAGCAGACCCCTTTTCAGTATAGATTTTCTTGCACACAAGGAAATCCGTGGTGCATGGGATAGAAATTCTGTTCTTACCGTGGCGTTCTTACCCTGGCAAACTACATAAGTATTGTCCGCAATAAATAAAACATTAAAAGTAAAATGAAAATTTTCGGTGTTGTGCAAGAAAAAGAATCCGATATGGGGTTCTGTTGTAGATGGGCATTTCCAACCCGAGGGATGACCATAATGAGCGGACCTTCCCCTGAGCATGATCAGCCAGAGGTTAAAAATACACCGGAATCCCATATCAGATTCTTATAAGTTTATAGAGGAAAGCAGTCACTCAGTTGTCTCCCTTGTATAAAAGGTGGAACTAGTTTCCCATCATCTGCAACATTACATTCCTGGCACGGCAGTCAAATGTTTCTTTTCTATGTAAAGATAAAAAAATATAAATAGCTGTCAGGTTTCGTATATCTGAAATATTTTGACCCTCAAAAGGTTCACAGTACTAGATCAAGAGCACACCCACTTGTCAGTGATGCCCATTGATTGGTCAAAGCACCACCACCAACAGTAAAAAAATATTGTGTCATCATCATAACTGTTGAAATTTACATCAGGTACTGTACTCTTTTGAGGTCACGGATGCAGCTGGCACGCTTATTTGTCAAACACGACTGACATGTGACAGTGTACAGTCTTGCCATCAAAGACACTAAGGTAAGTTGAATCTGACAATTAATATTGTCAACCAATTTTTTTAGGTTGCATCACGAAAACACACCTATATAATTCTGAACACTGGGGTTTACAGGGGAAAAAATTATCTTTCTTATTTCTGCTCTAAAATATAGATTGTGGGTACTCGTTAGAACCGCCTCGATGAGGCGGTTTTATCGTATACCCATAATCTATATTTAGAGCAGAAATAAGGAAAATATCACAATTTTTCATCCTAAAATGTTTGTTTTTTCGGCGGTAAAGTTTACAGTGTATTTGTACAGGCGTGTTTTCGTAATGGAATGACGACAATGTTGCAGCTGATTGCAATCGGGTAGTATGCTGGCTGAAAACATCCATCTTTCTTTAAAAGTGCAGAACCACAGTCAACAACATTTAAATTCTGGGAATAAAAACAAGATACTTGTACAAAACAATCTATAGATAATATTATAGAAAAGAAATTCTTTGGTTAAAGCATTTAATAATATAACTGAAAAAATGCAAAATATAAGCATAGTTCTGCTGAATATGTGACTTGTCACTGGAAACCTATTTCGCAGTATGCTGTGAACATGTGCAGCCGCTGATCAGAGCCTGTCAGCGCCTTTTCTTAGCACGAACCTTCCCATCATGGTAACCCATGTCTGATCCATTATGATACACTTCATTCACAAAGTGTTACAGTATAATGGATCACACCTGAGTTTCTGAGGATGGAACTGACTACACTGGCTAATACAGATGTTCAGGCTTCTTAGATTCTTCAGTGGTCAATGTAAACAGAAGGAAGTTTCATGAAAAGGTTCTTTAGTTCCCCAAGGTGCATGAACCAACTTGGTGCGCATGGAATATGAAGTTCATGTAATAACCATCCTTGCATCCTCTGCTTTGGTTTGCAAGGGTATTTTTAGCTCCACCCTATAATGTACAATGTACGTGATACTTCACTTAGATCAGTCAGAACCCTTGTCCTACTGAATAAATTAATTTGCAACATCCATTTCTGACTATCAACCAATCAAATAACTTGGTATGTATAATGAATTCATTCAATTCACAAACTGTATGACAAACAGTGTAGGTCCTGATCAAATGGCTTCTGAAGAAGCCATCTGATCAGGATACACACTGTTTGGAAAGGTAGGCGTTATTGTATTCAGCAGGACAAGGGTTAAAAGCACACAAAATATACAAGAAAAATATGTCACATTTTCATCTTAATAATGAAATTATTACTGCCCTGTAAGAGCATGTTATGCATATTTCACAGGGAGCTAGTGCTTCCTTTAACCCTGTGGGCTTTGGCATGTTAAACTGGTGCCTGCACTCAGGGGAAAAACTGGACCCAGCTGTGCAAAGCCATAGTAGCTTAGTTAATTCAATAGTAGTCAACATGTAAGTTGCTCTAGCAAGTACAATATATTCTGCTAATCATTACAATAACTCACCTGTGAGACTTAGTGCTTTCTA
This sequence comes from Lucinisca nassula, assembly GCA_963580285.1. Taxonomy (NCBI): domain Eukaryota; kingdom Metazoa; phylum Mollusca; class Bivalvia; order Lucinida; family Lucinidae; genus Lucinisca; species Lucinisca nassula. The sequence continues at coordinate 30,414,621 of OY757010.1, forward strand.
TCTTATCTCAGAAAATGATTCGCCGGCCTCGGTAGCACAGTCGGATGCGCGTCTGACTGGTGATCAGGAGGACGCGGGTTTGATACCTGCTGGGGTCAGCAACATTCTTTCATTGAGATTGATCATGAAATCTTTTCTGCGGTCATTCTCTCCCTTCCACTGATCCAAGAAAGAATGTGCACTGTACTGATTAACCGCTTACCTTTAAGCCTGCCCAGGAAAGTGTTGATAGATAAACTGACCGGCTCAAAAATGACCTAAATAGTGTTGACTGGGCCATTAAACTCCAACACAAACAAACAAAAATTTGAAAATGATTACTTTTCTGATGAAAATTTGTGTTATTTTTCTTATTAATACTTCACACATAGGTTGTGTGTACTCAATAGAACCACCTCAATGAGGCGGTTCTAATGAGTACCCACAACCTATGTCTTGAGGTAGGAATAAGAAAAATAATGTATTCCCCTGTCATAACGTGAACAAGTCCGTGAAATGAAGATCCCATTAAACCCCACTTTATATAGAGAAAACTGGGGTTTACGGGGGTATTCATTATTTTGTTTATTTCTGCTCCAATACATAGGTTGTGGGTACTCGTTAGAACCAATATGGCGGTTCTAACGAGCACCCACAACCTATGTTTGAAGTCCAAGTAAGAAAATATCACAGATTTTCATTAGGAAAGTAGCCATTTTTGGAGATGTGAGAAAATGCACTATGTCGCATGGGTGTGTTATCGTAATGAAACCCCAGTTTTCCCTATAAAAGGTGATGTTTAGAGGGGTATTCATATGATTTGTCTTTTTCTTCTCTAACTGAATAATTGTGGTGTCTAATCTGAGTCTGCATTGTTTGCCAAAAGTCCCATTTTAAAGTTTCTGTCTAAAAATCAGTTAATAAAATTCAGAGATGACTTATATTTTCAATATTGTATCTCTGCATTGAGCACAATTGGCCATTTTAAAAGCACTTATTCTTGATATTCCTAAATACAGTTTCCAAACACATGCAAGATTGTGACACAGAGACGTGAGGAAAATATGGAACATATGTAATGTTAGTGAAACAACTGTGCTATATCAAGACAAATATGTATAGATCGTACAGAAAAAAAAGACCATTTATTGCCATTTTTCTACATAATTCATAAAATTGTGGGATCCAACTGTAAACTGTATTATGTTGTGAAGAACAGTGAACATCCTAAAACGGTTTAGGTGTATTTTCAAGTTGACAGTATAAACATTACTTGCACATACAAGATTGTGCCACAATGCCCTCAGGAACAAAGGCAGTAGAACTTTTAACTTTTCGTCTGATCAGTAGGTAAGATCAAACAGTTGGACTATTCTCCCAGCTTACAATCAGATACTATCATTGTTTTGATTTTCTTAAGTTTCAGAGAAAATCAGACTCAATAAAACCGAGTCTGCTATTTTCGTTTATTTGGTGTATGCCTTGCTCCCAAAGGATCTAAATTCAGAACGTTTTTGCTATGAATTGCCTACCAATAAGTCTAATCAGCAGAAGACATCTGATCTAGATCTACACTATCTGCAAAGCAGGGGATGTCGGGTTAAGGCACTATCTATTTTGATAAATTTTCCCCATAAAAAAATGATAGTCACATAGACTTTAGCACTGAAGTGTTTTTATGGTTAGTAACTTTGGGTAGTTTGATTGCACCACGGTCTCTTTAGCCCACATTGTGTTTAAACAACTGTGTTGTATGCAAACGAAAATTTACGCTTTCGTTCTAATCCTATATTGCTTGTATGTCAAATTTGTAACCATGTTATTGGATGAATTTTGTAATAAATATGTTTAAACCAAACGAAAACTAGATCACTGACCACGTCAAAAAAGGCCCCATCACGAAAACACGCCTATATAATTTTGACCCCCTTGAACCCCACTTTTATACAGTAAAACTGGGGTTTAAAGGGGTACACCTTATTTTTTTTTTATTTCTGCTCTAAAATATACACTATGGGTGCTCGTTAGAACAGCCTCGATGAGGCGGTTCTAACGAGTACACACAATCTATATTTTGAGCAGAAATAAGAAAAATATCATGAATTTTCAGATTCGGGGGCATATACCTTTTGGTCTGTCTTTCTGTTGCTCTGTCTGTCCGCAAAAACCTTAATATTGGGCATAACTTTTGAATGGTAACTGATAGGGCTTTCATATTTCACATGGGCATTCCTTGTCACAAGACCTTTCAAAAGCTACAATAAATTTTGACCTCGTGACCTTGACCTTGACATTTGACCTACTTTTGATCTCCTTTTTAACAACTATTACATTGGCCATAACTTTCTATTGGTAAGTGGTAGGGCTTTCATATTTCTCATGTGCATACCTTGTCACAAGACCTTTCTAGTGGTACCATAATTTTTGACCTCGTGACCTTGACCTTGACATTTGACCTACTTTTGATCTCCTTTTTTACAACTTTTACTTTGGCCATAACTTTCGACTGGTAAGTGGTAGGGCTTTCATATTTCACATGTGCATTCCTTGTCACAAGACCTTTCTAGTTGACCTAGTGACCTTGAACTTGACATTTGACCTACTTTTTAAAAACTTTAGCATAGTCCATAACTTTCGATTGGTAAGTGTTAGGGCTTTCATATTTCACATGTCCATTCTATGCCACAAGACCTTTCCAACGATCCCATATTTTTTTACCTTATGATCTTGACCTACTTTTTTAAGACGAACATTGGCCATACCTTTCGATTGCTTAGTGATAATGCTTTCATATTTAACATGCGCTGCATGGGGACATCAGTGTTTCACAAACACCTTGTTTTAAATAGCAACAGTGACCTTTACCTTGAACCCAGGACACTTAAAGAGATATTATCATACATTTGTGTGAAATTAAAGTCCATGAATAAATGCAAGCGCTAGAGTAATGATAAAAGCTTTTCTAAAAATAGCCACCGTGACCTTGACCTTGAGTTCTTTACCCTGAATGTCAAACTCGCTCGAGATGTCGTAATACCCAACATTTGTGTGAAGTTATATTAAAATCGATCAATAAATGAAGGCGCTAGAGTGATTACAAAGTTTTTCTAAAATTATCCACAGTGACCTTGACATTGATCACGGGACCTGGGAGTAGAACTCGCTCTAGATCTCATCATACCCAACATTTGTATTATGTAAAAATCCATCAATAACTGTGAGAGCTATGACCGAGGTTAAGATTTTTTTTTTTTTGGTTAAGATTTTCAAAAATAGCCATAGTGACCGTGACCTTGATCCCCGGACCCTGACAGTCTGTACTCGCTCGAGATATCATCATACCCAACATTTGTGTGAAGTTATATATCTAAAAATCCATCAATAAATGTAGGGGCTATGACCGAGGCTAAGTTTTTTGGTTAAGGTTGTGACAGACACACGGACAAACTGACTGACTGGCGGACTGACTGACAGGGTGATTACTATAGCATTATATTACCGTGTGGGGCCCTAATGAATAGATTATACAGAAAAAAAATGACCATAATTTAACCTTGATTTAGTAATGAATCACCAAATCCTGTTCTAAAAAGTTAGTAAGTTAAGACTTTATTTTATGAGGGTGACTACATTATAAGCAAAGCTAATCTTCCATGAGGCCCTCTGTACATAATAAACAGTTCTATATAATACAAAATAAGTATAAAGTATACAGAAAACGTACAATGTATATTTTATTCAGCGACATGCACAGCAAACCAGAGTAAAATATGAATTTACATTCTCTTCATGAAAATATGAGAATATCTACAGGAAAACTGCAAAACTATTAAATATACCAATATATTTTATTCACAGTGGCTATCATATACTAATTATTGTGTTAGCCATTTCAAACATCGGTTGTGAAAAGTTTCCAGAGCCGGTGCACATTTAATATCTTATGGTAAATTATCCCATATGAAACATCCTGGTTCTTTTACGTCACAGTACTTCAGTAATCACGTGAGATATGCACCAGTAGTTGTCATATAGTCAGTGCGCCTTTCTTCTTGAGCTGAACGGACGTGTTCTCGATTCAGCTCAAGTTTTACTGTCATTATTTGTCAGTACATTTACTTTCAAATATTGAAAGTTTTATTCCTTTCACGGAATAAATAGCACTGTGAATAATATACGAGTAGATATCAACGTGATAAAGCCATTTATATTGATCTATTTATAAAGAAAAATTACATGTATAATTGTCCACTGTATATTACAGTGACATATAGATAGATACACGGTTCTAAAAATAGAATAAACATATTTCTGAAAATAGCGCTTATTGCATCATACACATAAAGTGCAGCATTGTGCACAAAAGTAGTTCGCTTTTCTCCGCAAAAATAGTGCGGATCAGCACATAATATCCAACACTGGGGAAAATGGCAGCTGTCATGTTGAAACAGGCGGATGTTGTTAAATCTGCTTCTGCAGACAGTAAAGAGAAAGACATGGGTCAGCCGGATGACAAAGGAAAGAAACCGGCAATGGTTAAAGCTCAGTACAAACCCCAAACGTTGGATGTGGTTAAGAGTGCTAATCGCAATAAAGATCAGCTGCCTAGAACCACAAATGCGGTTCCCCCACCCTCTGTTATTGAAAATCTCCAACGCAAATTGTCTCCACTTTCAATAAGGAAGCTCTGGAAATCTTGTGAGGAATGAAGAGAAATATAAGTATAACTAGAGCTGTCAGAGGATCTGACTATAGCCCCGCTTCAGCGCTGTCAGAGAAGAAAGTTATTTAAGCTGCAGAGAAAACAGTTATGAACAAGAAATAACTGTTGAAAATTTTACATTATCTGGAAAAACTCTAAGAGTTGTGAGCCCTTGTCCCTCATTTCAATGAGCATGATACATTACCAGAATGTCCATGTTTATACTAAATTTCATCTTCCATTTTTCAATGTTCAAAGGGTAATAACTCCTAAAGTAGGCAAATCAGAGTCAGGGTTCCTGCGCTCTGCACATTGTCTCATGGTGCTTTACACTTGTGTGAAGTGTCATGATATCTCAAATGGTTTGTGAGTTATGGAGCCGACACAGTCAAAATTGCCTTTTTAAATGTTCAAAGGGCAATAACTCCTAAAGTAGGCAAACCAGAGTTATTGTTCCTGCACTCTGCACATCATCTCAAGGTGCTTTTCATTTATTTGAAGTTTCATGAAAATATCAGAAACGGTTATGGAGCGGACATAGTTAAAATTGCCATTTTTTAATATTCAAAAGCCTATAACTAAAAAAGTAGACAATCCAGAGTTTGGGTTCCTGCGCTCTGCACACGTAATATGGTGCTTTACATTTGTGTGAAGTTTCATAAAATTATCTCAAACGGTTTTTGAGTTATCGAGCAAAGACGGCTAAAATTGATATTTTTCAATATTCAAAGGGAAATAACTCAAAAATTAGGCAATCCAGAGTTATGGTTCCTGCACTCTGCACACCATCTCATGGTGTTTAATGTTTGTGTGAAGTTTCATGAAAATATGTGAATGGGTTTTAAAGTTATGGAGCGGACACGAAAATTGTTAACAGACACAGACAGACACACAGACAGACACACAGAAAATACGAAAACCAGAGTTATGGTTCTTGCGCTCTGCACATTGTCTCATAGTGCTTAACATTTGTGTGAAGTTTCATGAAATTATCTCAAACGGTTTTCGAGTTATGAAGCGGACACTGTTAAAATTGCCATTTTTCAATGTTCAAAGGGCAATAACTCCAAAAATAAGCAATGCAGAGTTATGGTTCCTGTGCTCTGCACATCGTCTCATAGTGCTTAACATTTGTGTGAAGTTTCCTAAAAATATCTCAAACGGTTTTCGAGTTATGAAGCGGACACCATTAAAATTGCCATTTTTCAATGTTCAAAGGGCAATAACTCCAAAAGTAGGCAATCCACAGTTATAATTCCTTCGCTCTGCACATTGTCTTATGGTGTTTAACATTTGTGTGAAGTTTCATGAAAATATGTTAAGCAGATACAAAGTTATGGAGCCAACACAAATTAACGGAATCACGGAATTACGGAAAATGTTCAAATAGTCCGGGATTTGAGACCAGATTTTGAAAAATTTAATGCACCCAAAATTCTCACGCTTTATTTGTGCCGTTTCATTGAGATAGGAGCCTAACCTATATGACATGTGATTATTTAGCAAATCTGGTGGGGAAAAGGAGTTGAAAATTCTATGAGTTTACACCCACCCCCATGCGGATGGTATAGTTGGATTGAGTTAAGTTATGTGTATCTTGCGCTTACATATGAATGTTGATTTATTGCATCAGCCAAAATATTTGTCAATACTCGAAGACACCAAAATTCGTGATATGACGTAATTACATCCGGTGTTACCATAAATTTTGACCATTGAAATTTGACCCCCGAAATTTGGTAAATTTTACACTATTTTCGCGCTAAATAATTTTTAGTACCTTTTGAAACAATTTCTTTTTCGTCAATATGAAGGACGGTTATTTTTGCACGTGCATTGAAACTTGATGACTCTGTTTCAATCCGGGCATGAACAAGGGACTCCGATACCTATGGACCATTGTACCACTTTTTCCTGTTGTGTCACAGATCGTGATAAAAATTTATATTAAAACCAATATAAACTCAATTATTTCACTGGCTGGTCATAGATGTATCATAACACGACCGATAGATAAATTTTTGAAAAGTTACTGATGGCCATTTCTTTCCGGTTTATATTTAGTGAGGGAATATACATCACCAAGCATATTTGTCAGCGGGTGAACTGGCAAGTGATTCTCTAAACTGGTGACTTGAAACACTCAACATTTAATGAATACATTGTATATTTCAAGAATCATTATCCAAAGTTTCCGCTTTGTGCTGAAGGCTCCCCAAGTAGCATCGACATTAATATATTTTAAACACGTAAATGTTACTGGCCACTTGAAATTTTACTGGGTACCTTATATTTTCTGTTAAGTCGCACGACTAAAAATAAATTGTACCCGAGGTTTAATGTAACGTAAAGCCATCCCTTAAACATTCTTCTATCTTCCCTTTTCCCAGAGTTGTGGTATAACCTGTAAACGTGCATCTTAAGATGTCACCTGCACTTACTTTCTACCATTTTGTTGGGCAACCTGCCTACGATAGCCTTGTCCCTCTATTCACCATTAGCTCTTAATCATCCTGTTGCTCTTATCACACACTGCTTAATCTGTTATTCATCTCTTTTATTACTACTTCCTTTTTCTGACATTTGTCCCATATATTGATTGTTTTGGGTTTAAAGGCACGTCACCCCTTGTTGGTCATTTTTGTCCTCCCTCCTGAGACAGGGAGAAAAGCGACAGAAGAGATAGTTGAGCAGATGAAAGTAAGGGGCAGAGGAGAAATGGGAAAATGGAAAAGCAGAAACAGAAGAAATAACTGTTTCCCCCTCTACCCATAACTGCTGGAAGAACAGCAGGTCTTGTCCAGCTGTAAGCCACTATCAGCTGGACGCCTTATTGACGCAAATTACACGTCACCTTTGCCAACCACCCCAATTGTCCCATATAGATTGGCCAAAAAGGCCTTCTATGACAAGCCATCAGGAGTTATCACGTTTGAAAAACAGAGTGTATGCAATGATCAGGAATATATACAAAATATCTCGCACCTCCCATTCAAGACTCCAAAATGAAAACGTCATGGATGGAAAGCCAGAATGACAGTTATCTCCCCACATGGCCGAACGGCTATCCAAAATAAAAAAGGCATTAGCAATACATACATCTTAAGGACTAACTATGAAAAAAATAAACCACAAAAAAGGATCGACGACGGGGTCGGTAAGAAGTTTTCCGGGGGCCGAGGTGGGGTTGGACACTTTAATAGATTTTAGATGGTCACACTTCTCGCCCTTGATTGTCGTGGTTAAAACCGATAAATTGTTCATTCTACATGATGGAGTTCTAGCTCATCAGTGCAACATCTCCGAGAACAGAAAATCAAACGACTAAAGAGAGGAAACAACGATGACGACTCGACAGCATGAAATAGCTAGAATTCTGCAGCAAAACAAACCAAACAGTTAGGCTCCGGTTAACGCTGCCAGAGACAGAGCATCAGACACCTACCTTCAGGCGTTCTGGCGGATATGCGTTCGTACATAAGAAAGGAACTAGGCGAGCGGGTTAATTTACTTGAGGTTGAAACCTAATATGTCAGATATATTGAACAGTGAACAGGGACGATGTTTGGCATAATAAATGTTACGAGTCCTACGTAAATCAAGCTTCTTCTCTTCACCTTTGTCAAGAAGGGTGGGAACATAGGGCTCAACACCGACCCTCGACTGAACTTTTCTGCATCTTCATGTAACTTGGTGGCCTCAATTTGCGCATGTTTGCCAAAAGATCGACCAAACCAGAGTCATTCGATCAGCAAATAAGCTGGAGTATATCAAATCCGCAGCTGGAGAATTAGATGCCGATATTTAAATTTAGTAGAGTATCTTTTTTGCAGCAAATTAATGTTAAAAACCAAAACAATAAACCTCTAAAACATTAAGTAAATCTTTCCACCAAATACTGTATAATGTTTCATTTTTGTTCGCAGTAAAATTTCGCACACCTTCAGTCAAAAGGAGGCTTGATTGGTCAGAAGCGTAAACTCATTAAAACACGACTTTCCTACAATTATGAAATATTGAACAAATGTCTGCCAACCCTTTGAAAAACAAAACTGAAATAGGGCCGCGTCGTTATCTTCACTGAACAAAGTCGTCTTTCAGAGGCATTGCTGTCATGGTAACTTCATACCAAACTTCCACTGGTCACTAATTAATTGTTTATGAAGCTAAGCAACAAAAGATAACCAAACAAGCGCAATCAGTAAAGCAGAAAACTGTGGCTGCTGTATCATGATAACGCCAATTAAATATGGTTTACGCTTGCCATCAAGTTTACGCGACTTTTCCCTGAACACAAAATTGTAAACAAGCGGCCGATGGGAAACTTCGCTCACCAGAGCTCAAGTGGGCATAAATTCCACTCTCCCCCCCCCCCCCCCCCCCACACACACACACACACAACACACACCCCCGTGGTAGCCATTTATTTTAACAGACCATAATGGTTTAGTAGAGGCCAATCCCAGGACCATTGATGCCAAATTATTCATTTAAATCAACCATTGTTTTCTTTTGTTGCCATCGCATACATTATAGTCAGCTTTGAACCATCTTAGGGCTAGTGTCCAAACTGCTCCATACCAAGGTCTTGTATTTCTTGAGATGCAGAATTTAAAATCACTTTTGGCCGTTTATTGGTGTGACGATCACACAGATCCCTCTAACAAACTTGGATTTCTCGACCACACTGATGCAATATATGTAATTTGGTATCAGTTAGCCCAGTAGTTTTAGAAAAATTAAAAACTATTTAATCTTATGGCCCCAGGATCATTACGCTGATTGCAAATATCAACTATGATGTCATAAGCTGCAACAGAACCAGAAAACCCTGTCTTTTCCATACAAAATCCCAAGTAACCGAATGTGACCTTGACTTAAGAAAGGTCAAGGTCAACGAAATGTCATCATTTGAACAAATTCGATAGGGCCCGGGTCCCATATAGTGTATACCAAGTTTCAAGGTCAGCGGTCGATCGGTTCCTGAGAAGGCGATTTTCAAAGGTTTTTACCATATATGGGCATGGCGGACATTTTGGTCATGTGACCCAGATATTCAGAATATATGTTTGTTCTTCAACCCCATGGCGGCTTCACAAATAATTTGGTTCCAGTTGGCCTTGTAGTTTCAGAGGAGATGTCGTTTAGAATTGTTTGGATGATTAAATGAGAAAAGAGGGTAGGAACATTTATCTCCCCTTTTTATGTCTTTTTCCCCACTTTTTTGATTTTCTAACTCCATTTTCAAGATGCTGAGAGACCTCTAAATAAATTCGTATCATAGTTAAGTGTGAGAAAGTAAGGTGCATTAAACTCCTTAAATACGCGTGCTACGAATTTCAAATCCCCGACTAAAAGGGCAATAGCTCCAAAAGTAGGCAATCCACAGTTATAATTCCTTCGCTCTGCACATTGTCTTATGGTGTTTAACATTTGTGTGAAGTTTCATGAAAATATGTTAAGCAGATACAAAGTTATGGAGCCAACACAAATTAACGGAATCACGGAATTACGGAATGACAGAAGGACACGGCAAATCCAATATAGCCCCACTTTTTCAAAGCGGGGCTATAACAAATGAAAGGGTAGAATCAATTTTGTTACGGGTAGACGGTCTGAGTAAAGACTTTGAGAAGAGTGATAACTAAGATTATGATATTTATGATGATGATAATAGTGGGGATTTGCAGGCTACTGATCAAGCATCAGAGCAGGACCATCAACCCATGGTGTTTAATGATGATAATAATAATAATGACATTGGGTCTGAGAATGTATTTCAAAAATTCTCGAGAACATTCATGAAGTCAGACACAACCACTGACCCAGTTGATTCCCAGTTGGCAGAAGTAGTAAATGAAGCATTCCGTGAAGGAATGACTGATGACTTGCACCAAGATTTAATCAAGAAAATCCATAGACCCAGTAACTGTCAGTTTGAAAGAGACATAAATCAACCTAGGTGTCTTGTCAGTCCTTAGGCAACATACTCAGGCTGAGGATGTTAAATTACGTGGCATACAGAACTGTATAATCAAAGCAGTGAAAGTGGTGGACAAAGAGGCAAATCGGTTTGACCAAGAAACCCTTGAGCTTACTATGAACACAATTGGGTTGCTGGGCCAAGGAAATAAATGGTAAAGAACATAAAACAAGAGGGCCCAGAGGGCCCTGAATCGCTCACCTGAGAATTAGTATCTCTAGTACATTCTAGGCCCAAGGGCTATAATTTGAACAAACTTGGTAATGGTCCACTAGATGAAGCTTAATACCAAATATCAAAGACTGGGCCTTCGGGTTTCAGACAAGAAGATTTCTAAAAGTTTTCTCTCTATAAGCCTATGAAAAACCAAAGGGTCCCAGGTGGGGGCAATTTTGGCCCCAGAGCTATAATTTGAACAATCTTGAAAGAGGTCCACTAGATAAAGCTTCACACCAAATATCAAAGATCTGGGCCTTGCGGATTAAGAGAAGATTTTTAAAGATTTTCCATCCCAGGGGTGGGGGCATTTTTGGCCCCAGGGCTATAAATTGAACAATCTTGGTAGAGGTCCACTAGGTGAAGCTTCATATTAAATAGCATAGACCAGGGCCTTGTGGTATTAGAGAAGAAGAATTTTAAATGTTTTCCCAAATTAAGCCTATGAAAAACCAAAGGGTCCCGGGATGGGGCCATTTTTGGTCCTAGGGCTATAATTTGAACAATCTTGATAGAGGTCCAATAGATGAAGCTTCACACCAAATATCTAAGACCTTGGCCTTGCAGTTTCTGAGAAGAAGATTTTTTAAAGATTTTCCCTATATAAGCCTATGTAAAACCAAAGGCCCCTGGGGCGGGGTCGTTTTTGGCCCCAGGGCTATAATTTGAACAAGCTTGGTAGGGGTCCATTAGATTAAGCTTCACACCAAATATCAATGACCTGGGCCTTGCGGTTTCAGAGAAGAAAAGTTTTAAAGATTTCCCCTACATAAGCTTAGGTAAAACCAAAGGCCCCCTGAGCGGGGGCATTTTTATCCCCAGGGCTATAATTTGAACAATCTTAGTAGAGGTCGAACTAGGTGAAGCTTCATACCAAATATCAAAGACCCGGGCCCGGTGGTTTCAGACAAGAAGATTTTTAAAGGATTTCCATATATAAGCCTATGAAAAACGGTTGGGGGGTGGGGGCATTTTTGGCCCCAGGGCTATAATTTGTACAATCTTAAAAGAGGTCCACTAGATGAAGCTTCACACCAAATATCAAAGATCTGGGCCTTGCGGTTTCAGAGGAGATTTTTAAAGATTTTCCCTGTATAAGCCTATGTAAGACCAAAGGCCCCCGGGCGGGGGCATTTTTGACCCCAATGCTATAATTTGAACAATCTTAGTAGAGGTCCACCAGGTAAAGCTTCACACCAAATATTAAAGACCTGGGCCTTGTGGTTTCAGAGAAGAATTTTTTTTAATGATTTTCCCTATATAAGCCTATGTAAAACCAAAGGCCCCCGGGGTGGGGGCATTTTGGCCCCCAGGGCTATAATTTGAACAATCTTGGTAGAGGTCCACTAGATGAAGCTTCACACCAAATATCAAAGATCTGGGCCTTGCGGTTTCAGAGAAGAAGATTTTTAAAGATTTTCCCTGTATAAGCCTATGTAAAAGCAAAGGCCCCCGGGGCGGGGGCATTTTGGCCCCCAGGGCTATAATTTGAACAATCTTGGTAGAGGTCCACTAGATGAAGCTTCACACCAAATATCAAAGATCTGGGCCTTGCGGTTTCAGAGAAGATTTTTAAAGATTTTCCCTGTATAAACCTATGTAAAAGCAAAGGCCCCCGGGGCGGGGGCATTTTGGCCCCCAGGGCTATAATTTGGACAATCTTGGTAGAGGTCCACTAGATGAAGCTTCATACCAAATATCGAAGACCTGGGCCTTTTGGTTTCAGAGAAGAAGATTTTTAAAGTTTGCGTTTAAAAAATCTATTTTAGCTCCTGTGACCTAGATGTGCAATGGACCGGAACCATTTGAACAACTTTGAAAGGGGACCACCTAAGGATCATTCCTGTGAAGTTTGGTCAAAATCTGATCAGTGGTTTAGGAGGAGATGTCATTTGAAGAAAAAGTTTACGCACGCACACATGCACGCACACACGCACGCACGACGGACGACGGACAAAAAGTGATCCCAAAAGCTCACCTCGTCACTACGTGACAGGTGAGCTAAAAAGGGACATGGGACCCAAAACTGCACCATCTCAGTTCTTCATCAACCTCTTTTACTGATATGTTGTATGGTGACAGTATTGTGAAAGACATTAAAGACATACAAGAGATGAACTAAATAAGCAGAAATGTTGGCGGTCGATATGGCAACAGAAGAGCAACTTGTGGGGGGGGGGGGGGGGGGGGGGGGGGGCTCAAGATTCATCAGAGGCTGAAGGGGTAGACCTTACGACCCTTCCAAGAGGGGTAATAGCCGTTCTGCTAATTGGCATAATTTCAATCAGAACAAGGCTCAAAACGTCCAGAAGGTGGCGGAGAAAAAGTAGAGCCGGTATGCTTTAAAGCAGGTAGGCCTAGTCATTTTGAAGGGAATTGGAGAAAACTTACATCTGATGAAAGTGTGCTGGACATAGCTTTGCATTATCACTTAGAATTTGATAAAATTATCCCGAAACAAGTAAATTATCCCCCACAATATTTCAGTTTAGTAGAAGAAGAAAATATTTCTCAGAAAATACTGAAGCTTTCCGATTTGGGGGTAACAGAAGAGGTCCAGGCACAAGATAACCAATTTATTTCTCCAATTTTCATCAGAAGGAAAAGAGACAGGGAATACAGCATGGTTTTAAATCTTAAAGGACTAAATTAATCAAGTGAATATCATCGTTAAAATGAATACTTCTGAAATTGCCTTCCTGCATCAGCAATCGATACAATTAACTTACTCCACTCATCAAAGACACCAAAGGGAAAGAAACACAAACATGAAGCGACCAGACCATAATGTAAATAAAAATCAAAAATGTGTTCCTTTAAGAACAATGAAAACATTCATAAGAAAGAAGATGGGCCATACTACGTAGTTTCGGCTAATAAAGCCTCATCAGTGACCCTGTAATGATCAGGCAAAGAAAGCCAGAGGAAACATACTGCAATTTTGCAAATTTCGAATAAGCAGTCGATACAAAGACTGATATAAATCAAATTGGAATCCAAAAAATTAAAAACCTGTCTAGTATATGTGTCTAAACCAATAATTTATTTCTGATTTCTCAGAATATTCACGCTGATCTCAAAGGACCAAAAGTAAAATATAAACTACACTATGGTTGACCTAAACCTAAACAACGGAAGGCCATAATGACAGTTACTGTCCCACAAAATGGCCAAATAGCCATCCAAAATAAAAAGACATAAGTGATACACACAGTAAGTAACAAACAACAACATAAATAAACCGCCACAGAAGAACCGCCTTGGAACGGTCAGTGGAAAGAATTCCACTGGGGGGGGGGGGGGCTAAATCGAATTTGCATGGCCATAATCCTCGCCCCGACCTCTGTCGCGGTATACACTAATTTTGTTTAGTCCGGATGAAGGCTTCCTAACTCATCAGTGTAACATCTCCGAGAACATACAAATCAAAAAACTACACAGATGAAACAAGGTTGAGGACTCGACAGCATACAACAACAGAATTGCTGGAGCAAAAGAAAACCAACAGTTAGACTCCGAGGGGCCCGACCAAAGACGGAGCATCAGGCGCCAACCAACATAAAGAAAACTGGTTGTTACATAGCCTCAACTGACCTCCGTCATGCCTTCTACTCAGTCCCAATATTTAAGCCTCAGAGACGCTTTTTAAGGTTCAAGTGGAAAGGTAGAATCTTTGAATTTACATGACTTCCAAATGGAATCGGCCTAGCGCCTAGGAAGTTCACTAAAGTATTGAAGCCAGTATACACAAAATTGCGCCAGATGGGACATTCAAATTCTGGCTATATAGATGATTCTTTACTTTTGGCAGATACAAAACTAGAATGTAAACAAAACATAAAAGATACAGTAGATGTTATGACAGATTCGGGCTTCATTATTCATAAAAACAAATCAGTTTTCCAACCTACGCAAGATTTAGTATATCTTGGGAATAATGTAAATTCTCTAAAAACGATAGTCTATCTATCAAAACACAGAATGAATAATTCCCTCACAGAATGTAGGAAATTAAGAAACCAGAATGTTGCCACTATCAGAGAAGTAGCCAAAATAATAAGTCTCATAGTAGCGTCATTCACGGCTGCCGACTATGGCCAGTTATTTTACAGAGAAATGGAGAAAGCCAAACAAAAGCTTTGGCTAGATGTGCAGGTAACTTTGGTGCACAAATGCAAATGACTCAAACTTTGTGTGATGAGTAAGACTGGTGGATAAAAAATCTGCCAACAGCTCACAGAAAAATTTCTCATGGTAATGCCTCAAAGTTACCACTTCACATGCTAGCACTACAGGCTGCGGAGCAATTTCTAATAATGCAAAGACTCGTGGTATGTGGTCTTTTGATAAAGAGTTCCACATTAATTACCTTGAACTGATGGCTATTTTATGCCCTAAAATCATTTTGCAATAATGAGTCAAACTAGCATATTCAGATAAGAACTGAAAGCACTTCTGCAAAATATTATACCAAAATCAAAACATTTGGTGGAATAAAATCAGACGTTTGCATCAAACCGGCGAAAGAAATTTGGCCTTGGGACAGTTCTAATGATATATGGCTGTCAGCAACATATACCCTGGATTTGAGAATGAAGCAGACTATGAATCTAGGAATAATAGGGATAATGTAGAATGGATGCTGGACAGGACTATTGCACAGACCATCATGAATATATGGGACAAACCTGAAATTGCCATGTTTGCTTCCAGGTTGAACAGACAGTGAGACCGATTTGTGTCATGGAGAGCTGACCCAGATGCAGAATTTATAGATGCATTTGCTTTAAACTGGGATGATGTATACTTTTATGCCTCTCCACCTTTAAGTTTGATCCCGAGACTGATGACCAAACTGAGGTAAGACAACAGCGAATGCACCCTGGTTGCACCGATCTTGCTGATTCAGACATGGTTCACAATGGTGATGAAACATCTTAATCAGGACCCATATATGCTTCCAGTTCATCAGAGATTGCTGACAGCACCAGGGGCAGAACGTATCTATTACACAACGAACTGATTCTAATGGTATGTCGGTTATCAGGAAAACCCAACAAAGTTAAAGCATATCAGAACTGGCTACGAATATCATTATGCAATCGTGGCGACGTGGCACCCAGAAACAGTACACAATGTATATTAAGAAATGGCATAACTACTGTCGTGAAAGGAAAGTTAGTAGTTTTCAGGCATCTATAAGTGATATTCTGGATTATTTAGCTGGCCTTGTAGAAAGTGAGTTAAGTTACAGTGCAATAAATTTAGCGAGGTCAGCTTTATCCACGATAAGGCTTGTCCGAGTTGGATTCTCTGTTGGTTTCCATCCATTGGTTATCAGACTCATGAAGGGAGTGTATAATATTAAACCTCCTCAATCGCGTTATTGTGAAACATGGAATGTTTCTTGAGTACGCGTATTAACATATTTGAAAACACTTACACCAGATGACAAACTGTCTCTTAAAATGCTAACACTTATACTGGTCATGTTAACAGCCTTAGTTCTGACATCAAGGTGCCATTCCTTACATTTTAAGTATACAAACTATGAAGAAAGAAACTTCAAAATACGTGTTAAGATATGCAGGACCATTAAAGCAATCAAGGCCACGATTGAATGTACCACGAGCTTAACTTAAGGTTTTTCCTTCTGACAAAATTTCTGTATATCATTTTCTTGATGCGTATCTCCATATAACTAGAGTTATTAGAGGTAATATAAATGGTCTGTTCATCAGCTATGTTAAGCCTTATAAGGCTGTTATGAGCACTACCATTGGTAGGTGGATAAGAACTGTAATGTCAAGCTCCTGTATAGATACCGGAAAATATACTGAGAGGCAAAAGTAAGTATACAGGTTATTTAACGCCGATTTGCGTCCCAATGTCTCCCGCTCTACATACATATGTGGCATCATAAATAAGAACAACCACCTCCGCATAATCTGCAGCAGTTTTCGTTCAAATTGATTAAAGGATAATGAAATTGCGTCACTTGAAATGGACAGGGGGCTCTGATCCAATATTTTGTCTTGAGTAGTTTCCCTTTAAACATGTGTTTCGAATAAGTGTTATTCAATAAAGGATTTTTCGTGCAACAGATTCAAAGAAGGAGAACTGATTGGCAAGAATATATCCCATATTTAGATTAAACACAGGGTAAAATGCAACATTTGTTGTCAAAGAAAATGTCATTTTTGCCTTTTACTTTCTTCCTTTCATTAAATGCTTTATGTTTCTTTGGAATTTGTATTGGTGATTAACTTTTGTTTGAGTACCGGTAATTTTCGAGGCATCACTATGGAGTAAGCATAAAAATGCCGAGGAAAACAAAAATTATGAGAGTTTCAAATGAATATCTCTTAACACGATTTGAGAAAAAGACTCATTTTATTCATTATGATTTTAATTGAAAGATAGATAAACCGGAACAGGCAGAAATTACAGTTGTGTTTGAAGCTGTTTGTTTGGGTTTTAATGGCAAAGTAATGGTGGCGTTTTATCAATGAACATTCGTACATGACTTTTGTGGTGCCCATAGATTTGAATGTTAAGTACAACACGAGATTTTGTTGGAAATATTGATTATCAATTAACTCCATCATGGATGACTGCAACAGGAAAAGAATTGGACTTTGACAAACTTAGAAGTTTGGGAAAAACGGACATAGGCATATTTTATTACAGACAGCAATACAAGATCCGGTATTCCAAATCAAAAACTGTATACTTTTATTGCCTCTGAGTATATAAAGCTCACACTGTGCGTTCTGCATCTACGTCTACAGCAAAAATTTGCTTTATCCCAATTCAGAAAGTTATGAAAACTGCAGGCTGGTCAAGTGTCAAAAGGTTTAGTCAATTTTATGATAAAAAAAATTGAGACAGTTGAGTACAGCAATTTGGTCTTGAATGCGCAAGATGTTTTAACATGAATTATGTACATATATGGGAAATTCATTCAAGGATCATTAACTAGAGAAAGTGAACAGTGGGGCACGTATACCCCCCGCCAGTGCCATCCCCTTTATGTGGAAATGACAATTTGTCTGTAGCATTGAACCTTTCCATATAACCATTTAGTTAACTGAGAATAACTATTGCATTTCAACAACAAGGAGTATAATGAATGCAGTTAATACAAAACTTGGACGTAATCAAAATGCCTAAGTCTTAATTATTGATCCCTAGCCCCACCCTGGGGAATGAACCAGGAGCTTAGATATTCCATATGAAAGTTAATACTACAACTATATTCTGTACCATGTACGAAGAGAATCTAACATGAGGTTATAGAGATATGAGCAATCAAAAGGGTTTAACACAAAACTTTGACGTAAAAATTGACAAACGGACAGACAGCCCATCCGGGCTTGACCCATGGGCTTAGATATTCCATATGAAAGGCAATGCTATACAGATATCTTTTACCAAATATGAAGAGAATCTAACATGGGGTCTCCCTATTTGGTGACAAGAGGTGACAAGAAGTGACAAGAGGTGACAAGAAGTGACATGAGCTATTTTATGGTGACAAGAAACTTTCTAACACAAAATTAAACTATATTATTGCTTAAAATGATAAATTTAATGTTATTCTTGAGTTAGATATTAATTTTGGCCAAATTTAAAGCCGTTTGGAGGAAAAAGCAGCATGCTTTATTCAGACGTTTATCCGCATTTACCGACAAGAAAGTTCTCTTTATATACAAAGTCACTTCATTTTATAAGCAAAAAAGTGAATTTTAAGTGGGTATCTGCGACTTTCCTTCATGTTTTTTTTTCTCTGCTCATAAACATAGACTGTGGATACTCGTTATAACCGAAGAAGGGGGTTAACCGCATTTACCGACAAGAGATTTCTTAAATAAACTCAGGCCCAAAAACAATGTCGTCTCATTTTATAAATATAAAAGCGGGTTTTACCAGGATTCATGTGATTTTCCTACATGTGAAAGCCCATTTTATATAGAGAAAACTCGGCTTTCCCATTTTGATTTTTGTCACTTTGAATTGGTATTTAACGTCCCCGTCAACATTATTTAGGTCATTTTGGAGACGTTGCTTCCAATTTTGTGGGACTTTTACCCGACATTGAGATCAAATGACATCTCAAGCCCTGCCGCCCAATGAAACCAGAAGGCTTATATGCATCGGACGATCTGACTCTCATCGCTTTGCCTGGGCAGGCTTAGTCCTTCTAAGCGGTTTACCAGCACTCGTGTGTGGTCAGATTCAGTTCTGAGTGGAAGCATCATGCAGTCCAATCTATTTCTCTAAGCCCCAGATGGGCGGGGACGAACCCATTATGATAAGTCACCCGTGCATTCAAGAAGGGCAGTTGTCAGTTTCTGGCGAAAGAATTGCAATGTACTGGTTAGCTGCTTACGTATAAGCCTGCCCAGGAAAAGAGTGGATAAATGAACTGACCGGCTCAAAAATGACCTAAATAGTGTTGACTGGGCCGTTAAACCGCAATACAAACAAACAAGCAGTTGAGATAAAAGTCTTCCTTCCTTCCTTAATCGTGCGGCGCCACTCGTTAAGATAATTGCTGTCACTCAGTATTGAGTTATCTCGGTTAATTAATCACAAGCTTGTGTTATTAGCATTTGCTTGACATATTATTTTGACCCCGTTTGCTAATCATAAATTCATAGCTTTGACAAGAGCATAAATAAATAAATAAATAAAACAGTAGTTATTAATTTGTTTCAAATTAAATCTTTTTCTAATTATTATATTCTGTCTATTTAAAACGCACGCTCTCTCTATCTCTCTCTCTCTCTCTCTCTCTGCATGTGTTCCCAGAGAAGACTCAGATCAGCCTGCGCAGTCTGCTATATCCGAATCGCATCACTGATCTCCGCTGTGTGTGTGTGTGTGTGTGTGTGTGTGTGTGTGTGCCTAGAAAAGACTTGGATCAGCCTGCGCATATGTGCAGCCTTCATGGTATGTTTTCTCCACTGAGGTTATAATTTTATGAGACGGAGAAATATAATTGATCGTTTCATACATGCAAAATTTTCTTGTCACCAATCTAACTTGTCTTTATTAACTCAAGCGGCACTGATGCGTCATCGAGCATGTGTGCCTAGAAAAGACTTGAATCAGCCTGCGCATATCAGCCTGCGGTATGTTTTCTCTGCTGAGGGTATAATTTTATATGACGGAGAAATATAGTAGATCATCTCATACATGTAAAATTTTCTTGTCATCAAATTAACTTGACTTTATTCCCGACTAGAAAAACCTGAAGAGGCACTGAAGCGTCATCGAGCATGTGTGCCTAGAAATGGTCAGCCTGAGTATATGTGCAGTCTGGTATGTTTTCTCTGTTGAGGGAATAATTTTATGTGACGGAGAAATATAGTGTAGCATCTAATACGTGTAAAATTTTCTTGTCACCAAATTAACTTGAATTTATTCCCGACCAAAAATAATCTGAAGAGGCACTGAAGCGTCGACGAGCAAGCGTGCCTAGAAAAAACTTGGATTACCCGTGCATATGCGCAGTCTTGTTTTTTTTCTTCTGCTGATGGTATAATTTTATGGGAAAAATATAGTAGATCATTTCATACATGTAAAATTTTCTTGTCACCAGCTTCAGATTTTCTTGTCCAGACAGAACACTGAAGCGTCATCGAGCATGTGTGCCTAGAAAGACTTAGATCAGCCTGCGAATACGCGCAGCCTGATATATGAATCTAAGGTCTGTACACATTTTATTGGAATATTGTGTGACAGTGAGATACATCATGTACATTCTCTTGTCACCAGCTTGAATTTATTCCCGACAAGAAAATCTGAAGACGGCCCTGATATGATTCTAGTGGGTCAATTGGGGTTCTAGTGTCTAAAATTGTATGAAATTCATTTTCAGGCATGAACAAATCATTTGCCTAGTCATGTCACAATAAATACTTTGGTTTATGATAGGGATGTAGTCATTTACAGGCTTTAATACGCATGCAAGCGTTTGGGTTTCTCTGGCTCTATTCTTTAGCTGCAGCGAACCATAGGAGTCTTAAAAGGAATTCAAACGCTTGCAAAATGTTTAATATATCATATTTTACTTTTGCAAAGGGTCGCAAATGCGTTTTAACACTTCTTGTCACCATAAAATAGCTCTTGTCACTTCTTGTCACCTCTTGTCACTTCTTGTCACCTCTTGTCACTTCTTGTCACCAAATAGGGAGACCGTCTAACATGTGGTTACAGAGATATAAGCAATCAAAAAGGTTTAACACAAAACTTTGATGTCAAAGTTTACAAACGGGCGGACAGCTCACCCAGGGGATTGACTCAGGGGCTTAGATATTCTATATGAAAGGTAATGCTATAGAGATATTAAGAGAATCTAACATGTTGTTACAGAATATGAGCAATTCAAAAGGTTTATCACAAAACACTGACGTAAATGTTGACGATGGGACGGACAGACTGACGGATGGACAGCCCACCTAGGGGCTTGAACCCCGAGCTTAGATATTCCAAATGAAAGGTAATGCTATAGCGATATCCTTTAACAGATATGAAGAGAATCCAACACGTGGTGACAGAGATATGAGCAATGTTGACAAACGGACGGACAGCCCACCTAGGGGCTTGACCAAGGGGCTTAGATATTCCACATGAAAGGTAATGCTATAGAGATATCCTTTACCAAACAGAAGAGAATCTAACATGTGGTTACAGACATATCAGCAATGAAAAAGGTTTAACACAAAACTCTGATGTACGAGAAAATCTTCTAACATTAAAACTGTCTAAGTCTTTGGCCTTGAGGTCATAGGCATGGGTGGGAGTATTGCTGAATAAAACATTGTACCTACATCTATCATCATATGAACCAAAACCATCGTAAAAGTTCATGTTCTACCAGGTACAAATACCTTAACTGGAGTCTTTAACATGGAAAATTTCTAAGCCCATGACCTTGACCTTGAGGTCATGGGCATGGGTGTGGGTATCGCTGAATAAAGCTTTGGACCTATATCTATAATCATACCAAATATGAACCAATTCCATCAAATGGTTTGGAAAATATGAGTGCTAAAATGTTCAGGTCTACCTGTTACAAAAACCTTAACCTGAGTCTTTAACATTGAAAATTTCTAAGTCTGTGCCCTTGACCTTGTGGTCACAGGCATCGGCGGGGGTATTGCTTAATAAAACTTTGGACCTATATCTATCAACATACCAAAGATGAGCCAGTTCCATCAAATGATTAGGAAAATATGAGTTCTAAAAGTTCAGGCTCTACCTGTTACAAAAACCTTAACCTGAGGTTACAGGATCACGTACGTACGTACGTACATACACACAAACGTACAGACGGATGTACGCACGTACGGAAAACCGAAAAACTATATGCCCCCGGCATCATGCCGATGAGGGGGCATAAAAAGTAGATGGACTGATAGCCCACCCAGGGGCTTGACCCATGGGCTTAGATATTCCATACGAATGGTAATGCTATAGAGATATCCTTTACCAAACATGAAGAGAATCTAACATGTGGTTACAGAGATATCAGCAATGAAAAAGGTTTAACACAAAACCTTGACGTAAAAGTAGGTGAACAGACAGACGGACAGACAGACAGCCCACCCAGGGGCTTGACCCAGGGGCTTAGATATTCCATATGAAAGGTAATGGCATAGAGATATCCTTTACCAAATATGAAGAGCATTTAACATGTGGTTACAGAGATATGAGCTGTCAAAAGGTTTTAATGCAAAACTTTAACATAAAGGTTGACGAACGGCGGGACAGACGGAAGTACGAACGAACGAACTAATGAACCAACGAACCAACAAATGGACGAACAGACGGAAAGACGAAAACTATAAACCCTTGACATACTTTGTACGCCGGAGTATAATAACTATTGCATTTCAACAACAAGGAGTATAATGAAAGCAGTTAACACAAAACTTGGACGTAATCAAAATGCCTAAGTCTTAATTATTGACCCCTAGCCCCACCCTGTGGAATGACCCAGGAGCTTAGCTATTCCATATGAAAGTTAATACTATAGCTATATTCTGTACCATGTATGAAGAGAATCTAACATGAGGTTACACAGATATGAGCAATCAAAAAGGTTTAACACAAAACTTTGACGTAAAAATTGACAAACGGACAGACAGCCCACCCGGGGGCTTGACCCAGGAGCTTAGATATTCCATATGAAAGGTAATGCTATAGAGATATCTTTTACCAAATATGAAGAGAATCTAACATGTGGTTACAGAGATATAAGCAATCAAAAATGTTTAACACAAAACTTTGATGTCAAAGTTTACAAACGGGCGGACAGCTCACCCAGGGGATTGACTCAGGGGCTTAGATATTCTATATGAAAGGTAATGCTATAGAGATATTAAGAGAATCTAATATGTTGTTACAGAGGTATGAGCAATCCAAAAGGTTTAATACAAAACACTGACGTAAATGTTGATGAAGGGACAGACAGAATGATGGATGGACAGCCCATCTAGGGGCTTGAACCTCGAGCTTAGATATTTCAAATGAAAGGTAATGCTATAGAGATACCCTTTAACAAATATGAAGAGAATCCAACACGTGATGACAGAGATATGAGCAATCAAAAAGGTTTAACACAAAACTTTGACGTAAAAGTTGACAAACTGAAGGACAGCACACCTAGGGGCTTGACCCAGGGGCTTAGATATTCCAAATGAAAAGTAATGCTATAGAGATATCCATTACCAAACATGAAGATAAATCTAACATGTGGTTACAGAGATATCAGCAATGAAAAAGATTTCTTGTCCTTTGGGATCATTGATTCCATTGTGGGATTTTGAAACTATTTGAGGGTCACTGATGAGGCCTAATTTGCCGAAACTAGCTAGTCTGGCCCAGAAAAACATGTACACTCCATATTTTCCAGTTCTGTGGTGTATTCCTTGCTTCAAAAGGATAACCCTTTTATAGAACATGTTTGACGTCACTACAGCTGATGTGTGGGAATGTGTGGCGGCCGTAAAACGTCTCCCTGCCCTACATCATAGTGTAGTTTATATTTTCTTGTCCTTTGGGATCTTTGATTCCATTGTGGGATTTTGAAACTATCTAAGGGTCACTGATGAGGCCTAATTGGCCGAAACTAGCTAGTCTGACCCAGAAAAACATGTACACTCCTTATTTGCCAGTTCTGTGGTGTAGTCCTTGCTTCCAAAGGATAACCCTTTTATAGAACATATTTAATACAAAACTTTGATGTAAAAGTAGACGAACAGACAGACAGACAGCCCACCTAGGGGCGTAGATATTCCATATGAAAGGTAATGGTATAGAGATATCCTTTACCAAATATGAAGAGCATTTAACATGTGGTTACAGAGATATGAGCTGTCAAAAAGGTTTAACGCAAAACTTTGACGCAAAGGTTGACAAACGGCGGGACAGACGGAAGTACGAACGAAGGAACGAACAAATAAACCAACTAAGGGACAAAAAGACGAAAACTATATACCCCCTGACATACTTCGTATAAATAGTTAACTTTGCTTATAGTTAACAGTTTGTAGATAGTTACAGTCATTATTGAAATCATGAATTATTATCACGACATTTTCTGCCTGAAGTTCATCTAAAGTGGGCTACTCAATCAGTGGGCTTTTCATTTATACAGAAACTTCAGCTTTGAAGTCTCACGTGGTTGAGGTTCTTTGGAGTCATACAGTATTGAAGTGATCAGGTGCCCACCCATTTACATTTGTAAACTAGATCTGCAGTCGATGGTATACCATTGCAAATACCCGCTTTAATAACACTAATGACTATGTATTAGCTAGCCAAAACTGCATGTAAGTTAAAAAAAGTTGCAAAGAACATTCTAACTGATAAGCAAAGTTTTAGAAGTGTAACTCTTATAGTTTAGCAGAAATGGCAAAGTCATACTTTTTGACCTTTGACCTTGGGTTTATGTTGAGGTCCACTTAAAGTGTCCCAATTTATTCTATATGCCAACAGCCATTTGATAACCAAGTTTCAGAAGTGTAACTCCAATAGTTTAGAAAATATGGCAAAGTCATACTTTTTGACCTTTGACCTTGGGGTCGAGGTCACACCAAAAGTAGCCCAACATATTCTATATTCCAAGGACCATCCAATAAGCAAAGTTTCAGAAGTGTAACTCCAATAGTTTAGGAGATATGGCAAACCTTTGACCTTGGGGTCATGTTGAGGTCAAGGTCACACCAAAAGTATCCAAATCTATTCTATATTTCAAGAGCCATCCAATAACCAAAGTTTCAGAAGTGTAACTCTAATAGTTAAGAAGATATGGCAAAATCATACTTTTTGACTTGGGGTCAAGGTCACACCAAAAGTAACCTGACATATTCTATATTCCAAGGACCATCCAATAAGCAAAGTTTCAGAAGTGTAACTCCAATAGTTTAGGAGATATGGCAAATCATAATTTTTGACCTTTGACCTTGGGGTCATGTTGAGGTCAAGGTCACAAAAAAGTTGCCAACTGCCATCTACATTCCATGTACTATCCACATGCAAAGTTTCAAAAGTGTAACTTCAGTGGTTGCAGAGGAGATCCATTTACAAGAAACGTGACGGGCGGACAGACAGATGGACAGACGGACGGACAGACGCCGGAGAGAACTGTGGTACGAAAACAATATACCCGATTTTTCTTCGAACTAGAGAAAGTGACCAGTGGGTCACGTATACCCCCGGCCAGCATCACCGTCTGATATGTCTTTCGAGCTTGTATGTAATATGAATGAAGTCAAGAAGCTATAAGAATCTATAAATGTGCTTGTAAAAGCTAAACCAAACATACAATTTCTAAATGGACTAAGGGAGTGAGGGCATCAAATAGAACATACAGGCATCTATAAACTTCCACATAAAACTTTAACCAAATGTAAAATTTCTAAGTCTGTGCCCTTGAGGTCAAGGTCACCATGGGTGGGGGAAGGGACAGGCATCAGGAAATCATTTATCAAACATGAAGAGAATCCAACATGTGGTTACAGAGATATCAACCATGAACAAGAGGGCCCAGAGGGCCCTGGTTCGCTCACCTGTGTTTCACTGTCTCGAGTACATTCTATTTTTAGCTATGGTGGCCATCTTGTTCATCAGCAGAGGGATTTTAGCTCATTTGGTAGGGAGTAACCTAGGCAACATTCCTGTGAAGTTTGAATCAAATTGGCCTTAGGGTTTAGGAGGGGTTCACGTCTGAATCAAAGTTACAATATTTTTCTATTTTTAGCTCTGGAAGCCATTTTGTTCATCGGAGCGGGATTGTTTTAGCCTTTTCAGTAGAGGGTCATCTAAGCAACATTACTTCAAAGTTTGAATGAAATTGGCCCAAGGGTACAGGAGGAATTGAGGTTTAAAGATTTTTTTCAATTTTTAGCTCTGGCAGCCATCTTATTCATTGGAGTGGAATGAGTTTTAACTATTTTGGTTGGGAGTCACCCAGGCAACATTCCTGTGAAGTTTTTAATCCAATTGGCCCAATGGTTTAGAAGTTCGCATTTGAAGTGAATTTACACTGTTTTTTCTATTTGTATCTTTTTAGCATCAATTCCCCCCCCCCCCTTTCTCCCCACTTAGCCGTTTCGCCCAAAAACCGCGTCTCATACGAAATGTAACTCGTTGTGCTTGAAACATGCAATGCAGCCGAAAGCAAATAAATAAATAAACATGAACATGTAGTTGACTGATATTTTTGTCCTGGAAACATGTAAGCCTTGAAACCGAGAGTACAAATAAGTAATGTAACAAATAAATAAGTATATAAATAAATGCTAACTAAACTGTAGCTTCATGGTTATATTGTGTGGCCTGAAAACATGTAATACTTAAAAGAGGAGTACAGTGAACATACGGGTAATTTGTTTGATCTGAAAAATTAGTTCCGACACAGTTTTTCCTGTGTTTTTGTGTTGTGTGCTGTGTGTGCGAGTGCTGTTTTGTTGTTTTTGTTGGTGTCTTTGTGTTTTCTTATGTTGCTTATCTTTAGTGTCTTGAGATGGCTGTGGTCTTTGATTGTGGCATTTCCTTAGTAACCTTCTTATTATTTTGTAATTTGTACAAGAGGCATACAATGAACATAAACTATCAAAAATAAATAAATAATATAAAATAACCTGTCCCACAAAGTCCATGTTGCCATCGCTCACATTCATCACAAGAAACAGAAAAGCGGCGGTCATCTACTTTTCTTTCTTCATTATTTCATTTTTGTATCGGTCACCTGTGTATCAGAAAATCATTTGCTAGGTCTAGAAAAAAAATTTGAATAAAGGTAAGATATGATTGTTTACCTGATTGATATACATTTCTTCATAGCCTCAGTGTTGTCCATATAGTTGTACATCAGTTGAACACTTCACATCTAAATCTTGAAGGGCATGATGTATTGCATACAGACTTGATTGAATCCATGCAGCTATTCTGTCTATGATGTAAGTCATATAATTTGTCAAAGAAATCAATATCTCGAGAAGTGATTTCCTTTTGTCATAGAAGTTAACAATAGTAGTGTATGGTATGACAAAATATACATAATGAAACACAGCTGATCTGAAATAGCAGCTTACATATCAAAAATGTGGGACCAATGTCTCGGAAGGTTTGTCCAGACTGTATTTTTGACTTTATTACTTAGCTACATTGATCTATAAGGTTCATATAGATTAAGTTACCTTTCTATCATAAATATTTCAGTTGTTAAGACTACCAAAAACCCACAAAAATTATTTCTTTTACAGTGGGCATACTTATGGGAAAGAGGCATACAGTAAGACACAGAAATGTGTGTATTCGATGAGGTGATATGTTCCAAAAAGTTCTCTTTAAGAGCACACAATCTAATATAAAGAACAGTTAAAAAGACTATAGATGCATCAACCCACATAATATAGATGCATCAACCAATT
Organism: Lucinisca nassula; assembly: GCA_963580285.1. Classification (NCBI taxonomy): domain Eukaryota; kingdom Metazoa; phylum Mollusca; class Bivalvia; order Lucinida; family Lucinidae; genus Lucinisca; species Lucinisca nassula. The sequence goes on from OY757010.1 coordinate 30,442,450, forward strand.
CTTTTGAACATTAACAAAGCTTTTCCTGATCTTGCAATGATCTAGAAAAACAGTTTCTTTAATTTAAAAAAAAAAAACTAGAGCTGTCAGTGAAACTGACTAGGGCCCCGGCAGCGCTATCAGAGGAGTAGGAAAATTTGTGGACGGACAGACAGAGTGATTACTATAGGGCACCCACACTTTCAGTGCGGGGCCCTAATAACAAAAAAAAACCTCTGTTTGACTTTTATAGTAAAAACAGGTTTACATGTCAAAATACTGTTGCAAATAAGAAAACAAATTCTACTATTTGACAGAATTCAAAATACTGAGACAAAACTTTCTCTAGGAACAACAGATTTACATGTCAAAACACCATCACCATCGAAAGTAAGATTACAATACAATATTGTGACAAATGGACAGAATATATATTGTAAGTTAGTTCTTCAACTGACAATGTGTCTAGTCAGACATTTAATATGAAGGCAGCAAATGTTGTTCAAATGTATAAGGAAAGAATTATTATTTTTCAAATTATTCTGCAATACATCTAAATGAATATAGTAAGAAGTAGTTGTTGAAGACTACCATTTAAATTAACCAAAACATGCATCAAAACATACATTTAATACAACATAATAAAAATTTACACATATAAAACTCAAATCTTTGAAACCTGCACTGTATCAATAGACTATCAAATGTTCTATGATCTTTATAAGTAGTATAGTTTTATCTTGTAAATCATACTTTCCCCCAACATCTTAACTTACACATATATCCCTGGTTGTCTATATAAAAAAAAACATTTTACATAAGTTTTTATATTCTGACATGAATTATAATAAAAAGTTGAAAACATTGAGAAAAGGTAAATTGTTCATTCTAGGTAAATTCTACTGACACTAAAAAAAATAGAAAAGTGTTTCCAGAGGAAAACATATGTCCCCCCACCAGCATCTTGACATTTCTTCTGTATATGGTCTTCCAGTAAAATTTTAGCTTTTTTTAGCCAACAATTTGACAATGTTTTGAGCCCTGTGACCTTGTAAATTAGTCAAGGGCACCAAAATGTAAATGGTTCTGAAGACCATCCCACTTACTTTATGTATGAACTTTGAACCAAATCCATCCAGGGTTCAGGAGATAGAGTGCAGAAACTTATTTTTAAAAATTTAGGTCATGTAGTGACCTTGAAGATCGGGTCAAGGTCACCAAAATCTAAGCAGTTCTTGAGACCATCCCACTTATATAATGTACCATGTTGAACCAAATCCATCCATTAATTCAAGAGATAGAGTGCAGACAAGTGTGCATTTTTGGCCTATAATTTGACTTTTAGAGCCCTGTTACCTTGAAAATTAGGCCAAGGTCACCAAAACCTAATCAAATCTTCATCCTGTCCTAGTGTAATAGCCATGGAAATATGTTTCAAATCCATCCACTCGTTCATGAGATATTTTGCAGACACTGGCGGGATCTGCATAAAAAGCAGTATGTCCCCCTCCCTTTGATGGGGGCGATAAAAAAAAAAGATTTTATCATCTTCTACTCTGAAAGTAGGACTACAAAACTGGAATAAGGGTCTGCCGTAAGGAGATTTAACAAAATCAAAATGTGAGATAAATATAATGAAGGTCCTATAAATGCCAACTTTCCTTTTCCCATATTGTTTTTCAAAAGTACCATATTCCTCACTTCTGAATGAGGACCTATTCCATTATTTGAATGACACATTTATGAGATGTAATGCTTTCAATCATGATCGTAAAAATGGCACTTTTTAAAATGAAAATAACCATCGGAAGAGATGGCAAATCCCCGACCAAAAGCCAATATGGCCTTCAGAAGATTGTTCACCAATAGAAAGTGCACCAGAACTAAACCAGCAATATATCACAAAAGTACTGCAGTTATGGCCACCACAAGATTATACTGTCAGGGGAGATAACTCAAAAACTAGGGCACTCAGAATTGTGTTCTTGTGCATGACATGCCTGCTTAAGCTCATGTTTTTATGTACGAAGTATCATCAATATGTCTCAAAGGGTATTGGAGATATGGTCATACTGTTATATTGGATGGGTAGATAACTCAAATACCACAGCACCAACAGTTGTGGTTCTTGGACATAACACCCCTTCTGTACCTTGTATCCAATTGCACCAAGTTCCTTGAATATATCTCAAAGGGTCTTGGACTTATGGCCATCCCAAGGTTATATTGTCACGGGAGATAACTCAAAAACCAGAGCACCCAGAGTTGTGTTTCTTGAGCATGACACACCTGCTTAACCTCATGTACAACTGCATCAAGTACCACCAATATGTCTCGAAGGGTATTGCATGTACGGTCCTCACAAGGTAGTCATGCTGTTACATTGGAAGGGGAGATAACTCAAACAGCATAGCACTTAGAGTTGTGGTTCTTAGGCATGAAGCACCATCTCAACCTTGTATACAATTGTTCCAAGTACCATCAATATATCTAAAAGGGTATTTGAGATATGGCCATCACAAGGTCATATTGTCAGGGGAGATAATTCAAAAACCAGGGCATCCAGAGTTGAGGTTCTTGCAAGTGACACACCTGCTTAACCTCATGTATAACTGTACCAAGTACCATCAATATATCTCGAAGAGTATTGGAGATATGGCCGTCACAAGGTAGTGATTCTATATTATTGGAAGGGGAACTAACTAAAAAACCATGGCACCTAGAGTTATGCATGACACAACGCCTTGGCCTTGTGAACAACTGTGCCAAGTTTCATCAATATATCTTAAAGGGTATTGGAGTTATGGCCATCACAAAGTAATCACTCTATTATATTGGAAGGGGAGATAACTCAAAAACCATAGCAACCAGAGTTGTGGTTCTTGTGAATGATACACTGTCTCCGCCTTGTGAACAACTGTGCCAGGTACCATCAATATATCTCAAAGGGTATTGGAATTATGGCCATCACAAAGTAGTCATTCTATTTCATTAAAAGGGGAGATAAAAAAGTATGGCATCTAGAGTTCTGGTTCTTGTGCATGACATGACGTCTCAGCCTTGTGAACAACTGTGCCAAGAACCATCAATGAATCTCAAAGGGTAAAGGAGTTATGGCCATCACAAGGTTGTGTCTACGGACGGACAGATGGACGCCAGGCTGATCGCTATATCCCCCAAATCTATTTGGTTGGGGGATAAAAATTTAGATATTTTTTCTTCTTTCTGCTTCAAATACGGACCATTGCGGGTGTTTGTTAGAAATGCCTCAGTTCTTAGGAGTATCCACAGTCTATGTTTTGAGCAAAAAAAAATATAGCCCTGAAAATTCCACTTTTCTCTATATAATGTGGGGTTTAACAGAAGTGTTTATTTTTGTGATGTCTGTAAGTGGTGGCCACCCAAATCATGCCAAACCACCAGCAATACCTACCTTTTGAAAAGGTAAGTACTGCATTTTATCTGGTGGGTGAGTGCACTGCAAAGTACCATACAAACCACCTGACAAAATTTCCAAGATGTTATGTGAAAAAGTGCAGTATTTTATGATCTGACCAATGGATTCCTCTGTTCCAATTTTACCAAATTAATAAAAAAAAATAGTAACCTTAATATGAAAGGTTGATATTATGCATTTAAAACTGAGTGGGTGACAAGACTTTAATTATGTGGATTTTATGTGCAGAAAAACTATTTTGTGATCTGACCAGTATGTTTCACACGTTCCAACTGCACCATCCACATCTGGAAAATCAATATTAGTAAATATCAAATCAAGCGTTGTCATATTATCTGTGGTACATTCATTTATCAGCATTTTGCATGAAAACATTTCACTTAATTTCTTAACAATGTTATGTTTTAACAAAACATCAATATTGAAATCTCCAATTATCATCAATGGCTTTGATGGGATCAAATATGGAATAAGTTCTTTGTTCAGAGAAGAAAGAAGATTACTGTCAGACATTTGAGGTGACTTATACAAAAATACTATCTGACTCTCAATCAAGACGTGGCTGGCAGTTACCATGATAAATTCTAATGTATCTGAACTATACTTTCTATCTTGTATTATAATGGTATCATCTTTGGCATAAACTGCTAACCCATGAGCAGGTCTTTTGCAAGTATTGCATCCAATTTGGTCATTTCTAATCAAAAAGTAGCCTTCTATTGCATAATCATTATCATTATCAGGCTGATGTAATCGTGTTTCTGCTAATCCAAATATGTGGGTTGATAACAAATTTTTGTCATGTCTAATATCATCAAAATGAAGATTCAAGGATCTACAATTATTGAAAGCAACAATGTTTCCATTGCTCTTAAAGGAACTCATTTTTGATTTTTATTTGAAATGTGAAACTGGATCTATCAATTCTAAAGAAGTATCACACAGTTCAAGCACTGCTGTTTCATGCAAACGTTGCATTTCTGTCTTAACTTGATCATCAACTTGTAATGCTTTCTCATTAAAGTTAAGGATCTGAAGTTTTTCAATTGATCTTACTCTGCTTAATGCAACATAGTGTAAATGTGGAACTTTGCGGGGTTTGCGCTGTGATAAATCAATGACAACTCTTTCAAGGGTACTACCTTGGGCTCTACGTACAGAACGTCCTGCAGAAGGTTGCAAAGGGAACTGAACTCTCTGAAATGTCTTTCTGTTGTATGTAAATGACCTGTTGACATCAAAAATTGGTGTCCAGTTATCATCAATACTGCTATGATACAGTCCCCTATTTTTGTATTTGATTCTTGTTTCTATTCCTGCTTTCTTATCATCAAACTGAACCCAAATGATGCTTGGACGTTGTGTTGTTTGTAATTTATACTCAATTAACTTAACTACACATGATGCTCCATTAGCTAGTCCATCTTCCGTTTTTATGTTTATTGTTAAATCATAAATCATGTCAACAACAACTGTTAAAGAGCAATGCAAATTTGCTGTTTGGTTTGGATCTGTTACATTCTTTAGGTTCTTGAGCGCGCAGTCGATCTTTTCTTTAGATAACTTAGGCGAGACATATGTATCCATACATGGTATTTCAACCTTTTCTGTCGCCATATTTCTTAAAATTCCATCATTAAAAACATGCATGAAATAGTTTTCTGCAAAGAGATGTGGGGCATTTTTCTGATACTCAATATCAATTGTAGTAACTTCACACTGCTTCAACCTAGTCTTGTCTTCAGAGGTCAAGGTATTGATTCTCAATCTATTTAGCAATTCGGCAAATTCAAGGTCATCTTTCTGTCTCATAATTTCTGTTAATTCAAACATAGTAAATAAGTCTTTCCAGAGATTTCTTGATAAAGCAGCAGCATCATGTTTCATATCATTAAATATCCAATCACCACTCACTGGTTTCAACTGATAAAGATCACCAACAGCAATAATGCTAACACCACCAAAAGGTGTTCGTGTTCCTTTCAGTGCTTTAAGTCTTTGATCAATGAAATTCAACATAGAATTACTAACCATTGAAATTTCATCAATAATTACAACTGACAAATCTTGGTACTTTGATCTAAAGGTATTAAGACTGTCACATGTTAATGTTTGATCTGATTGCTTATACCTTTGCTTAAATGCAGATGAGATGGTAGAGCCATTAATATTAAATGCTGCTTTTCCTGTAAAAGCACAAAGAAGAACCCTTGTATGATCAGCATCTTCTCCTTCTTTCAGATTTAATATTCTAAACAAAGTCTGATACAATGCTCGAATAACAAGACTCTTTCCAACACCAGCTCCGCCAGAAAGAAATACATATAAAGGGGCATCCTTTGTTTTAATCCAGTGTATCACATGATAGTAGAACTGTTTCTGTTTACTATTTAAACACTGCAAGAGCTTTCTATATTCAATATCAGACATGATATTTTCATTTACATTAATTTGAGGTGCAGAAACATAACATCCAATTTCAGTCCCTATATCATAATCTCTATGTTCAATCCTATCAGGATTATAATATATAAACTCTTCTGACTCAACTGGTTCTATTTCATCATCGTCACCTTCAACTTGCTGTGTACTTGGTGCAATATCATCAAATGCATTATATTCAGCTTCTGTTAAATCTCTTGCTAATTCCAACTCTTCAGCATGATGTTCATAAGCTGAACATTTATGATCTATCATATGCCTTATAGACTCATAGTGTTCTTTATATGTACTAAAAGTTCCAAGTAAGTCAGTCTCTTCATTTCTCCATGGGTAAAATAGTAAAAGTTTCTCTCTGTAATGGTTCTCTTCATCTGTTTTGAGATTGAATCTGACATACCGTATTATTTTAGGATTACGACATTGTTTGATTTTTATGCCATTCTTTAAAGTTAAAATAGTTTTACTGCCATCAAAGCATTCTCCATCTGACATTTCTGCATTTTTCTCACAATCTTGCTCCTCCTCATCCCTATAGTCATTCTGTCCATCTGGGTAAATTACTTCTAACTCTGACACATAATCAGCTAAACAATACTTTTCCAATGGTTTGGGACGTTTTGAGTATCTTTTAATTTTATTGTCTGACATTATATCTATTGAGTCTGCAGGCAACTCATCAAGCACTGACTTTGGTTTCAATAATTGTACTCTCTGATTTGGAAGTGAGGTGTTTATGAAGACAACACTCCTTGAACTTTTAGTCAATGGCATTTGCAGTACCAAATAAACTGCCTCTTGTGCACTTACTTCAACACTGTTTGAAAATACATTTCCAATATGTCTAACTTGTCTTTTGAGATCCATGTTGCCATTCCTTGCTTCTTTTGCAGCTGCATGCAACAAATTACTCATCCCTCTTTGGGATTTGCTAATGTATGAAACTATATACATAGCACAAGCATATGGATCTAAAACAAATTGTATGTCAATGTTTGCCTTCCATGCTTTTAACACACTATCATTGTACAAATTTACACGGATCTCACTTGGATTTCTTTTCAAAAATACCTTTGAAGAGTTTAAAGAACTTCTAATACATTTAATATATTCTTCCTCTCTCATTTGGACAACATTATTCAAAAACTCTTCATCAGACATATCATACCCATCTTTCTCGTTGTTTATTTTTTTTCTGTATGTTTTGGTACAATTTATAATACTTGTCTTTTTCAGTTTCCAGTGGTTCTAAGACAGTAGTTTTGGAAAGAGGTGGTAATGGATAACCAAAACGACAGATTTTGTCTTCTCGTTTTCTACACGTTCTAGAATGTTTGTGAATTTGAAGTTCTATCAAACTACTAAGATGAGGGTTGTTTATAGAACATTTTAAATACTGATCCACATAAGCAGCCAATTTTTCATCAGAGTCCACATTGAATTTTGGTGCATTTTGTACCCATACAATCATGTGAATGTGTGGAGATCCACGTTGCTGAAATTCCACTCTAAAAAAGTAATCAACAACTTTTCCAAGAGGCTCATGCTCACTCTTTAGAACTGTGTTAATGAATTCTTTAACTCTATGCTCGAAATATCTGGAACAAGTGACTGGATCGGATTGAATGAGTTTAATCTTTTGTTCCCAAGCCAAGTTCTCAAGTTGATCATCAGTGTAGTTCACATTTTTATTTAAGATAGCTAACATTTTTAAAAGATCAACCCATCTTGTATCAGCTGAGGACAATGACATAAACCAAGTTGGCAAACCCATCTGTCGAATCATAGCATAAACATCTTTTTTTTTAGATTCTAAATATGCTGGAGAATTTCTTAGCTGTTTAAACAAATAGTAACCTTCATCATTTTTTACAATACTGTCAATACACTCTGAGTTCCTTGCTTGTGCAGCAGTAATATTATTTATTCCAGTTTGACACCTTCTAACAGCAAGGTTTGCTTTGTCATTCAATTGCTTCATTTGTAATTTTTTCAGTTTAAAAAATATATTAGGTACACTGTTAGCAGCCCGCCTATCCTGACTTCTCAATTCCAACTTTGCTATATCACTATAATGTACAGGCACTTTTCTATCATCATTATCTATTCGCCTCTGTCCACAAAATATGGATGGGAAACAAAGATATTCTGAATCTTTATCTTGAAAAATACTTAGCGGTCGTTGACCTTCTCCAGGAGCAAATGTGAAAGTACAATTTCTGTTTTCAAGATCTGCATCATCGAGCAAAGTGTCAATATTTCCCACATTTTCCTGGGTGATTTCTTCTGCATCTGAATCATAAAGTTCTTCCACATGGGATGTGTTATCATTTGAAATATCATCATTTTTTTATCATTCTCAAACATTTCATTTACAGCACCATCAAAATCAACAATATTATACTTTGAACAATCTTTTATACACACCTCAAAAAAATCATGTATAACCTCAGCATGGTTCTGATCACTTGGGATATCCTGTAGAGTTTCATTCAAAACACCATCAAAATCAACAATATTTGTTTCTGAACAGCTTTTTATTTGTGACTCAAAAAATGCATGCAATATTTCATTACTTTGTTCTGTGATTCTCTTTATCCACTGCTGGTCAATTTCAACATTTGCATGTTTATACAGCTCACTACCTTTCATTAGCCAGTGCAAAGCACGAAGTACATGAAATGGTCGAACATTTTCTGAGAATACATAAGACTTAAATGACATCTTCTTCTTCAATTTGACGGCAACTGTAACATTTTCATCGAAAGGCCTTGGTAGAGCATTCACAACTGGTTGAATATCAACAGGAACATTAACAACATTTCCTTTTACTGATAATTGGCGACCTCTAGGTAGTTCACGCATCTGCATGAATGGTATACGTAAAGCAATAAGACGTTCTTCGAGTGGAAACAGCTCCAATTCTTTAGGTTTTAGTGGCCACTTCATTCCGTTTAACACAGACAATCTTGGGACTTTACCAAACTTAATATTGTCTTTGCATGTACAACAAATCCATTCTTCTTCCTTGACAGATTTTACACCTGTTAAGTATTTTTCCTTGTCTTTACATAAAAATGTTTCAGCTTTTGATACAGTCTCTGCAAACCATGTCTGGTGACAACAACTACATATATAGAGAGGTCCAACTGAAATATTCTTGTGAAACTTTTCAATACAAGCATCAATATCACTACCACATTTTCTACGCTTTGCAGTTAACTTTTCAGCCTGTGAAAAGGATGGATCTTTACGCTTGGCAGCTTTTCTTTTACAGTCTGTAATGTTTTCACCTTTTTTGTTTCTTTCATTTAATCTCCATTGTTGTTTTGCAACCCTTTCTTGTTCTAATATATATGGATCTGACCTTGCTTTCCTCTTTGACCGATTTTGTATTTGAATGTCTTTCTGTTTGAATTCATGGCTTTTTCGATATTCTCGTTTCTTTTCACTTTCCCATCTTTTATATTCATCTATCAATCTAGCTCTTCTCTTACATGCCTTTGTCATAGCTTTGTCTTTTCTCCTGTTTTCTTCAGATTGTCTAGCACTCTGCATAGATTTAAGCGTATATTCTCTATCCTTTTTTTGGTATTCTTCAGATTGTCTAGCACTCTGCTTAGATTTAAGCGTATATTGTCTATCCTTTTTTCTGTATTCTTCAGACTGTCTAGCATTCTTCATAGATTTAAGCGTATATTCTCTATCCTTTTTTTGGTATTCTTCAGATTGTCTAGCACTCTGCTTAGATTTAAGCGTATATTGTCTATCCTTTTTTCTGTATTCTTCAGACTGTCTAGCATTCTTCATAGATTTAAGCGTATATTCTCTATCCTTTTTTTGGTATTCTTCAGATTGTCTAGCACTCTGCATAGATTTAAGCGTATATTCTCTATCCTTTTTTTGGTATTCTTCAGATTGTCTGGCACTCTGCTTAGATTGAAGTGTATACTCTTTGTCTTTTATTTTGAAGTTAGAGCACTGCCTCAGTTTCTGCATATAAGCTCTCATATATTCTTTTCTGTCTGTAATTTTTTTCTTATTTGTTTTTTCTTTGTTCCTAATCTTTTGATTTTTAGTTACCTTTGTGCTATTTCCAGTCTTCTGTTCAAGTCTATGCTTTTGATCCTTGAAGTATTTGCCAATAAGGGTTGCATGACTTTCACTACTTGTATCATCAAAAAAGTTTTCTCCTGCATGTGCATTCCTCATATGGCTTTCAGACATCTTTCTCTTGTAAGTTACAGATTTCCAAGCATAGTCACATGGAGTGTCAGTATGACACTGTGCTCTATTTTCAATATCAAATGCTGAGTTATGCTCAAGATCAGATAAGTCAAAGTCTATAGGAAGAATTTCGAACTGTGTGGAAATGGAAATCATCATACTTTCATACAACGCATATAGAAATGTAACTAGATCATCTAAACAACTGAAAGCAGCTAGTAATGATTTTCCATCTGGAACTGATAATCCATTGAAACCATGGGAATGTGAATCAAATATAAAATATTTGCAATCTTTCTTGAACACAGAAGAACAAATTGAACCTATCATTAGTAAAACATTTGAAGAACATTGTAAAGCAGTGTATAATGCTTGGTGAAGAGTAGGTAAACTGGTATTGACAAACTGTTCTGTACAAAGACCTGTCATAATAGCAGATTTTTTAACAACAACTTCTTTGTTTAAAATTGAAACTAATCTTGGAAGTTCATCAAAGTTGAGCAACTTACTTCTGAATTTACCTTTAGCCTTTAATTCATATATAATCTTATTATACAGACAATCTCAAGCTAAAAGAATGTTGTCTAAATCTGTACTACAAGAAATGTCCGAGTACGCTGCATATATTAATGAACAAAGTGCATTTGCAGTGCATTGACATCCTCTGGACTCATTGCTAAATATTTCAGAACCTTGGTGAAAAGATCCCAGTTCAAATTTGACAGAATTAAATGGACCATTAGAAGGAGTCCATAGCATTGTTTCAGCATGTTCACTTGCTGGAATGGCACTATACAATGGCTTATTAGAATTCATCAAACAGTTCTGTTCTCTTATATTTACATTAGGGGACCTCATTGTTTCATGTATACAGGTATTTGAAGAACTTTCTAAAATATTTTCAAAAGGTTCACAACAATAACTGGAAAGACTGTCAGGCTTGTTTTCATAGAAGTTTTCAGACAAGTATTCAGACATGTTTTCAGACACATTATCAGACACATTATCAGACACATTTTCAGACACATTTTCAGACACTTCAATGAACACAGAAGGTTTTTCTGTGGGCTGGGATAGACCCCCATCTGATAAACCAATAACACCCATACACACAGATGGCCCTTCATCTGAAACAGATGAAAGGAAATGGTGGGCTAGGCCCCCATCTGATAAACCAATAACACCCATCTGTACTGCCATACCAGGAGGTTCCACATCTGATTCTTCATGTCTTGTTCTTTCCTTTCTAACTCTGTCTTCCTTTCTCCGTTGATTCAAAGACTTTTTCTTCAAACGTGGCATCCTTATTCCTCAATCCAACACAAATTTGATTCTCACAAAAATTATAATGTACAGTAAAAATAGTTATGAATATAAATAATTGTTAAACACAATTGTTCACAGCAGAATGTTCAGATAGAAAATCTGTTTGGCGATACTAAAAAAGAAAAGAAAAACATAGTAGCTTTATGAAGAAACAAAACTGAATAGTCACAATTTACAATCATATTTACAATCATACAAAGGAAACACCGTGATCAGCAAGGAGGCATTATCCCAAGAAGAGACCCACTTGTGCATTGATAATTTTTGCCTTAAAAGTGTTTTGTGTGAGCATATGATATTTATAAGTTTTAGTATGAACTTTGATACAAAATTGTTTCAGATGTTGCAACAAACAAAATAAAAAAAATTATTTTGTTTTCACAGAATAAACAAATTAAATTTTCTCTTTCACCAATGGCACTTACCCGGTACAGGAATACCTGTTTTACCCACATCATAATGTCTTAGTAATCAATATTAAGACAGAAAGATGTGTATTTAGTTAAATGCAATCATTTTCAAATAATGGGTACAATTCTGCAAGTGCAGAATTTTAAAGAATGTTGAAAATATATCTTCTGGTCTGTGTACCCAGCTCCTGAAAAGAAGAAAAAGATCACTGAAAAGAATGACTAGAGCTGTCAGATAATCTGACTATAGTTCTACTACAAGGCATAAGATGAGAGCTGGAAAATTTTGATGTTTAAAAATCCAAGAGTTATAAACCCTTGGCCATTATTCCACCATTACACCTCCCTTATCTTAGAGACAAAGTGTGGTATAAGTTTCATTGAAATAGGAACAAAATTATAAACGTGAAGCAAAAAGCATTTTGATTTTTAAAAAACTACCAAGGGACATAACTCCAAGAGTGATAACCCACGGACTCTTATTCTGTTATACACGGTACATCCAGTCAATGTCCATGTTTATACAAACTTATACAAACTTAGACCCATATTCAAACCTGAGCAAGACGTTCAGGCTCAAAATGTGGCTACTACAGTGTTCACAAGATTTTTCCATGATTTGACCTACTGACCTACCGTTTGACTGGACCCTTTTTCGAACTTGACCCAGATTTCATCAAGGCAATCATTCTGAGCAAGTTTCATGATAAATGGACTTAAAATGTGGCCTCTAGAGTTCACAAGGTTTTCCTATGACCTTATTTTTGACCGGACATGACCCATATTCGAACATGACAGAGATTTTGTCGAGGTGATCGTTTTGAGCAAGTTTCATGAAGTTTAGCCTGAAAATGTTGCTACCAGAGTGTTCACAAAGTTTTTCTATGATTTGACCTACTGACCTACTTTTTGACCTGACAAACTTGGCCAAGATTTCATCAAGGCAATCATTCTGAGTAAGTTTTATGACAATTGGACTTAAAATGTGGCCTCTTCACAAGGGTTTTTTATGATTTGACCCACTGACCTCATTTCTGACCGGACATGACCCATATTCAAACTTGAACAAAGGAACCAACATCTTATGGTGGTTTAAACTGTTTGCAAGTTTGGTTAAAATCAAATCATAAATGAAACGGCTTTTGTGCAGATAAGACAAAAGTAGGCAATCTGTGCCCTTTCAGGGGCAATAACTCTGGAAAAGATGATGGGATATGGGTGGTTCAACAAAGGAACCCAGATCCTATGGTGCTTCCAAGTTGTGTGTAAATTTGGTTAAAATTATATCACAAGAGGGCCCTGGTTCACTCACCTGTGTGCCACTGTCTCTAGTACATTCTATTTTAAGCTCTGGGGGCCATCTTGTTCATCAACAGAGTGATTTCAGCTTATTTTGTAGGGAATAACCTAGGAAAAATTCCTGTGAACTTTGAGTCAAATTGACCTTAGGGTTTAGGTGGAGTTTACTTTTAAATCAAATTTACAATATTTCCTATTTTTAGCTCCGGTAAACCATTTTGTTCATCAGAGTGAGATCATTTTAGCCTTTTTGGTAGAGGGTCATCTAAGCAACATTATCGCAAGGAACCTACATGCTAAATATGAAGGCTGTATCTCAAATACTTCAAAAGTTATGACAAAGTAGGTCAAAGGTCAAGATCATGGGTCAAAAGTTTTGAATGGTTGAGAAAACCTTGTCACAAGGAACATACATGCCAAATATGAAGGCTCTATCTCATATGGTTCAAAAGGTATGATAAAGTAGGTCACAGGTCAAGATCACAGGTCAAATCTTTACATGAGTGGGAAGCTCCTGTCAGAAGGAACCAACATGCCAAATATGAAGGCTCTATCTCTAACGGTTTTAAAGTTATAACAAAATGACCTACTGATCTACTTTTTGATTTGACATGACCCACATTCGAACTTAACTGAGATATTGTCCAGATGATCATTCTGAGCAAGTTTTATGATGATTTGACTAAAACTGTGGCCTCTAAGAGTGTTCAAAATGTTTTTCTATGATTTTACCTGCTGATCTACTTTTTGACCCGACATGACCCATATTCAAAATTTACCCAGATATTGTCAAGATGATCATTCTGAGCAAGTTTGATGATGATTGGACCAAAACTGGGGCCTCTTGTGTGTTTACAAGGTTTTTCAACAATCTGACCTACTTACCTGCATATTGACCAGATATGACCTGTATTCAAAATTAACCCGAGATATTGTCAAATGATCATTTTGAGCAAGTTCGATGATGGTCGGACCAAACCTGTAGCCTCTAGTGTGTTTAGAGTTTTTTTTCTATGATTTGACCTACTGACCTACTTTTTGACCTAACATGACCCATATTTGAACTTGACTGAGATATTGTCAAGATGATCATTCCGGGCAAGTTTGATGGTGATCAGACTAAAACTGTGGCCTCTAGTGTGTTCACAAGGTTTTTCTATGATTTGACCTACTGACCTACTTTTTGACCTGGTATGATCCATATTCAAACTTGACCGAGATATTGTCAAACTGATCATTCTGGGCAAGTTTGATGATGATCGGACCATAACGGTAGCCTCTAGTGTGTTCACAAGGTTTTTCTCTGATTTGACCTAATGACTTACTTTTTGATCCAACATGTCCCATATTCGAACTTCACCAAGACATTGTCATTTCAATCATTCTGAGCAGTTTGATGATGATTGGACCAAAACTGTGGCCCCTAAGTGTATTCACAAGTTTTTCTATGATTTTACGTACTAACCTACTTTTTGACCCGACATGACTCATATTCAAAAGTGACCAAGATATTATCAAGATGATCATTCTGAGCAAGTTTGATGATGATTGGACCAAACCTGTGGCCTCTAGTGTGTTCAGAAGGTTTTTCTGATTTGACCTACTGACCTTCTTTTTGACAAGACAACACCGATACTTGAACTTGACTGAGACATTGTCAAGTTGATCATTCTGGACAAGTCTGATGATGATCGGACTAAAACTGTGGCCTCTAGGGTGTTCACAAGGTTTTACTCTGATTTGACCTACTGATTTACTTTTTGATCCGAAATGACCTATATTCGAACTTGACCGACATATTGTCAAGATAATCAGTCTGGGCAAGTTTGATGATGATAGGACCAAAACTGTGGCCTCTAGTGTATTCACAAAGTTTTTCTATGATTTGACCTACTGACCTATTTTTTGACCCGACATAACCCATATTCGAACTTGACCGAGATATTGTCAAGATGATCACTCTGAGCAAGTTTGATGACGATCGGACCAAAACTTTGGCCTCTAGAGTGTTCACAAGGGTTTTCTTATGATTTGACCTACTGACCTCAATTTTGACCGGTCATGACCCATATTCAAACTTGAACAAAGGAACCAAGATCTTATGACGGTTTAAGTTATATGCAAGTTTGGTTACAATCAAATCATAAATGAAACAGCTATTGTGCAGATAAGACCAAAATAGGCAATTTGTGCCCTTTCAGGGGCCATAACTCTGGAACAGATGATGAGATATGGGTGGTTCAACAAAGGAACCAAGATCTTATAGTGCTTCAGGTTATGTGTAAATTTGGTTAAAATTATACCATAAACAAAACAGCTATCATGCAGACAAGACCAAAACAGCCAATTTTTGCCCTTTCAGGGGCCATAACTCTAGTACCCTTGATGTGATATGCCTGGTTCAAGAAAGGAACCAAGATCTTGTGGTGGTACAAATTGTGTAAAAGTTTGGTTAAAATCAAATGATAAATGAAACAGCTATTGTGCAGACAATACCAAAATAGGAAATTTTTGCCTTTTCAGGAGCCATAACTCTGGTACCCATGATGGGATATGGCTGGTTCAAGAAAGGAACCAAGATTTTGTGGTGGTACAAATTGTGTGTAAGTTTAGTAAAAATCAAATCATAAATGAAACAGCTATCATGCAGACAAGATCAAAATAGGCAAATTTTGCCCTTTCAGGGGCCGTAACTCCGTATCACATGATGGGATATGGCTGGTTCAAGAAAGGAACTGAGATCTCATGGTGGTACAAGTTGTGTGCAAGTCTGGTTAAAATCAAATCATAAATGAAGATGCTATCGTGCGGACAAGAAATTGTTTACGGACGCACGCACGGACGCACGGACGACGGACGACGGACAAAATGTGATCACAAAAGCTCACCTTGTCACTACGTGACAGGTGAGCTAAAAAGGTTTAACACAAAACTTTGACGTAAAAGTAGATGAACAGACAGACAGACAGCCCACCCAGGGGCTTGACCCAGAGGCTTGAGCCAGAGACTTAGATATTCCATATGAAAGGTAATGCTATAGAGATATCCTTTACCAAGCATGAAGAGAATCTAACATGTGGATACAGAGATATCAGCAATGAAAAAGGTTTAACACAAAACTTTGACGTAAAATTAGATGAACAGACAGACAGACAGCCCACCCAGGGGCTTGACCCAGGGGCTTAGATATTCCATATGAAAGGTAATGGCATAGAGATATCCTTTACCAAATATGAAGAGAATCTAACATGTGGTTACAGAGATATCAGCAATGACAAAGGTTTAACACAAAACTTTGACCTAAAAGTAGATGAACAGACAGACGGACAGACAGACAACCCACCCAGGGGCTGGACCCAGGGGCTTAGACATTCCATATGAAAGATAATGGTATAGAGATATCCTTTACCAAATATGAAGAGAATGTAACATGTGGTTACAGAGATATCAGCAATGAAAAAGGTTTAACACAAAACTTTGAAGTAAAAGTAGATGAACAGACAGACAGACGGATATACAGACAACCCACCCAGGGGCTTAGATATTCCATATGAAAGATAATGGCATAGAGATATCCTTTACCAAATATGAAGAGAATCTAACATGTGGTTACAGAGATATCAGCAATGACAAAGGTTTAACACAAAACTTTGACGTAAAAGTAGATGAACAGACAGACAGATGGACAGACAGACAACCCACCCAGGGGCTTGACCCAGGGGCTTAGATATTCCATATGAAAGTTAATGGTATAGAGATATCCTGTACCAAATATGAAGAGAATCCAACCTATTGTTACAGAGATATTAGCAATCAAAAAGGTTTAACACAAAACTTTGACGTAAAGATTGACGAACGAACGTACGTACGTACGTACGAACGAACCAACCAACGAACGAACGAACAAACGAGCATACGAACGAACCAACGAATGGACGGAAAGACGAAAACTATATACCCCCTGACATACTTCGTATGCCTGGGGGTATAAACATGAAGAGAATCTAAGATGTGGTTACAGAGATATCAGCCATGAAAAAGGTTTAACACAAAACTTTGACGTAAAAGTAGATGAACAGACAGACAGACAGCCCACCCAGGGGCTTGACCCAGAGGCTTAGATATTCCATATGAAAGGTAATGCTATAGAGATATCCTTTACCAAACATGAAGAGAATCTAACATGTGGTTACAGAGATATCAGCAATGAAAAAGGTTTAACACAAAACTTTGACGTAAAATTAGATGAACAGACAGACAGACAGCCCACCCAGGGGCTTGTCCCAGGGGCTTAGATATTCCATATGAAAGGTAATGCTATAGAGATATCCTATACCAAATATGAAGAGAATCTAACATGTGGTTACAGAGATATCAGCAATGAAAAAGGTTTA
This sequence comes from Lucinisca nassula, assembly GCA_963580285.1. Taxonomy (NCBI): domain Eukaryota; kingdom Metazoa; phylum Mollusca; class Bivalvia; order Lucinida; family Lucinidae; genus Lucinisca; species Lucinisca nassula. The sequence goes on from OY757010.1 coordinate 30,459,981, forward strand.
ACACAAAACTTTGACGTAAAAGTAGATGAACAGACAGACAGACAGCCCACCCAGGGGCTTGACCCAGGGGCTTAGATATTCCATATGAAAGGTAATGCTATAGAGATATCCTATACCAAATATGAAGAGAATCTAACATGTGGTTACAGAGATATCAGCAATGAAAAAGGTTTAACACAAAACTTTGACGTAAAAGTAGATGAACAGACAGACGAACAGACAGACAACCCACCCAGGGGCTTAGATATTCCATATGAAAGGTAATGCTATAGAGATATCCTGTACCAAATATGAAGAGAATCCAACCTGTGGTTACAGAGATATGAGCAATCAAAAAGGTTTAACGCAAAACTTTGACGTAAAGGTTGACGAACGAACGTACGAACGAACGAACAAACAAACGAACGAACAAACGAACGAACAAACGAACATATGAACGAACCAACGAACGGACGGAAAGACGAAAACTATATACCCCCTGACATACTTCGTATGCCGGGGGTATAAAAAGCGGGTATAATAACTCATAAACTAACAATTCACCCACTCCTTCATACCACTAAGTATCATTTTTGGAGACAAAACATGATATGGCACATCAGCTTCCATAAAGCCAATTTCAAGTTGAGATTTTTGCTGGGAAGAAGTTCCTGTATAAATTTCCCGGCTTTCAACACTGACAATATGACAGATACTGGTGAACATCTCACCTGATCACTTCAGTACTGCATGACTACAAAGAATCACAATCACACATCAACTTAACCAAGGTAAGTCTTGTTTATTTGGAGCATTCCTGTTTAGGTTGGGGAGGATGAAACAGCAAGAAGCTGATGATCTTAGATTAACAAGGTTTCAGCTCATTAAGTCCCTAATCTCTGATGGCCAGCAATCTGTATAAACAATTGTCCATCAGGTTGCAGTGTAAGCAATGTTTTGGCAGTCTTTTAACCAGCAGATGCATCATTTGAAACTTGACATCAAGGTCAGTGTCAGGGGAAGGGTGTATCCTTACTTAGATTTTGGAAAATATTTGCTCAGAAAATTTTTAACACACAGCTTGTAATTTTTGTGTGGATGCTAATGTTGTCAATGTTAATACCACCACCAACACAGCTGCAAGTGCTAACTTATCCTGCTGAACCTTTGAAAACAGTGTCAATCCAGATCAGATGGCAGATAGCCAGAATAGGTGTGGTTTAACTAATCTATTCAACAGGATAAAGGTTATTTGGTAGTGCAAAACCGTTTCTATTTTCACAAACTCTTTACAACACTATTGTTGGGGTATAAAGCTGAAAATGTGTTAGTTAAACAATTGTGTTAAATCGAAACAAACAAAAGAATAAGAATTCTGCCGAAGGCCAATGTTGTGCCTTAGTCATTAGGGTTAAAGAGGTTGTCATAATTGTTGCTGCCCTGACAAAAGGATGATGATGATGATGATTTCGTGTTTAACGATGCATCAACCCTCTTTGTGGGTCATAAGCGTCTGACAAAAGGAGGAAAAGATGAATGAATTAATGGACACAAAATTGGACTCCTATATTCTCCCATGCTAAAACCAAGTGTGATAAAAATGACCATTTTTCTGTGTTATCTTTTATTCTATACATTTTTGTATCGTTTCTTTCTTTCTACTGATACTGTGATCGGTCACATTTGACCATTACTCGCAGTTGTACAATACATACACTCCATGTTTGCAGGATGATAACCTACAAAGTAATCATGTAGCTATTGTGGGGATCTTTAACCTGCACAGGGGATGGTTCTCCCTGCACAGGGGGAATTCAGTCAACGTCCCAATCCGAAGTACGGTTCACTTTGTGGTATTCATCCCTGCAAATGATGCCATTGGAGCATGTTTTGACACCGTGATTTTACCACAACTGCCAGGAATCCATTGGTCACATTTGTCATTACTCGCGGTCGCAGGTGTACATTACATACACTCCAGGTTTGCAGGATAAAAGCCTACATAGTAATCATGTAATTAGGGTAGGGATCTTTTACCTGCATAGGGAATGATTCTTCCTGGACAGGGGCTTCCACTTAGAGTTCCGATCTGAAGGAAGGTGCACTTTATGGCATTCATCCCTTCAAGCATGTTCAGACACCAAATTTTATTACCGCTACGGGGAACCGGGGGTCTCTACATCAGAGGCAAGTGCACTAACCACTGAGCTACCATGGGCCAGGTACCATGATCCATCTTTGAAGTTTACCACTCTCTGGGCTAATTCAGCAGATGAAAAATGATTGATTTTTTTTTCTTATTTTTCCATGAAAAAACAGGACTTGACATCTCATGCAAAATTTGCACGATATGTCAAATCTTGTTTTCTGAAAAAGAATAATATTTCAAAATGTTATCTTCTGAAAAAATACCCAGCATGTAGAGCAAATTTAGTAGATACTAATTTAGTAGTAATGTTCTTGTGACAATTGTGAACTTTTTCAAGGGCATTTTTTTACATACTGTGAGCAATTGTTACACACTACTTTATCTTGTAGAAAATTGGAAAAAAAATATCCCTCAACTACATCCATTATGCCCCTAGACCTGCTGCTATGATTAACCCTTATCTTGCTGAATATTCATTTAAGCCACACCCATTTCTGTCTATCAACCAATCTTAGGCCCCCGCCCATAGGGGCTTGAAGAAATATATGGGCTGCATGATGCTTCCACGCAGAGCTGAATCCGGCCCGCACACTAGTACTGGTAAATGGCTTAGAGGATCTAAGCCTGTCCAGGAACCGCGGTGCGAGGCGGACCGTCCATGCTAATAAACCCTATTGGTTTCATTGGGCGACAGGGCTTGAGATGTCATTTCATCTCAATGTCGGGTAAAAGTCCCACAAAATTGGAAGCAACGTCTCCAAAATGACCTTTACAGTGTTGACGGGGATGTTAAACCTCAAATCAAACAAACAAAACTATCAACCAATCAGATTATTTGATCTAATTTATTGCTACAAATTCATAAACTGAATGCCAAACAGTGTAGATCCTGCTCAGGTGGCTTCTTCAGAAGCCACCTGATCTGGATCTACACTGTTTGCAAATATAGGGGTTGTCGTGAACAGCAAGATAAGGGTTAACCCTGATTGGCTCAAACTACGCCTGTCCAGAACAAATTTTCATAGCCTTAAAGGTGTCTGAGCCATTGAAGTTTGGCTGCCATCGCCATTAACCTATTGAGTACCAGAAACCCCAAAACGGGGTCTGCGTCTGATCAGGGCCTACACTGTTTGCAAAAAGTTCAGCCATTTTCCTAATCAATTTTGAAGAAAACATAGCCTGACAGTCCTAAATTTTGAAATGGACCTCTGCTATATAAAAGGAGGAAGATTACATTTGGTATAAAATGGCTTAAACATTTTTATGAAAGAGAGAAAAGCAACTGTAGACAATTTCCTAAACACCTCTAGTAGCATTGCTCTTGTAGGCCACCTTAGGCTTAAATTGTCAACACCTTATACAGTAAAACTTTAGCAACTCAAACTCGGATATCTTGATTACCTTGGCTAATTTGAACTTATTCTTGGGTCTCTCGAGAATTCATCAAGTAGCTCCAGATATCTATACATTTGGATAGTCTAAGGACGTTTTCCTGATTTTATATTTAAAATATATGTTGTATGTACTCATTAGAATTGCCTCAATGAGGTGATTCTATTGAGTATGCGCAAAGTAATTTTATTTTACAGATGATGGTGAAGATATATAAGACTAATCCCCGATATGCCTAATTTTTTGTACCATAATTAAACTTCAGTAGTTTGTACTACCCTGTCTGGAACAAATTTTATAGTCCCAAAGATTACCAAGTTAATTATTTTATCTGTATATAACTACATGTAATTAACCCGAAGATGCCAACTGTCATCTGTTTTGTTGTCTGCCGGTTACTTTAAAACTCATTTTTGTAAACAGTGTGAACCCAGATCAGACTGCTCCTAAAGGAGCAGTCTGATCTGGGCCAACAGTTTGCCTGTATGCAAAATTATTTTTACAAAGTTTGCAAGAAGAGTCAGATGTAGTTTTTCCCAGCATTTTAAGGGTTAAGGCCTCAGGTGTTACAAGTTTTGTCAATCAGTCCTCTCCTCTACAAGACCAGTCATTCTCTCACTGAGCTCCCATAGTTTCTTGGCCAGTCCCATGTCTTTGCTCATTGCTGAACTATCTTTCTCTGCTTCTCGACAGTCTTGGTAATACTTTCCCGACTGACCACTGACCTCTTCACTTACAGCACAGTAAATAGAAGTCTGGGCACCTTCCTCAGCTGTCTAAAAAGAGAAAACAAGATTTCACAACATAAGATGAAACATGGCTTTGACAGGAATGGGTACATCACCACGAGGAAGCCTTAAAGTTGTCTGAGCCATTGAAGTTTGGCTGCCATTGCCATTAACCCATTTAGTACCAGAAACCCCAAAACGGATACCCTGGCAAACAGTGCAGGCCCAGACCAGACACCGAAGAATGCGGCGTCTGATCAGGGCCTACATTGTTTGCAAAAAGTTCAGCCATTTTCCTAATCAATTTTGAAGAATACATAGCCTGACACCCCTGGGCACCTTCAGCAGCTGTCTAAAAAGAGAAAACAAGATTTCACAACATAAGATGAAACATGGCTTTGACAGGAATGGGTACATCACCACGAGGAAGCCTTAAAGTTGTCTGAGCCATTGAAGTTTGGCTGCCATCGCCATTAACCCATTTAGTACCAGAAACCCCAAAACGGATACCCTGGCAAACAGTGCAGGCCCAGACCAGACACCGAAGAACGCGGCGTCTGATCAGGGCCTACACTGTTTGCAAAAAGTTCAGCCATTTTCCTAATCAATTTTGAAGAATACATAGCCTGACACCCCTGGGCACCTTCAGCAGCTGTCTAAAAAGAGAAAACAAGATTTCACAACATAAGATGAAACATGGCTTTGACAGGAATGGGTACATCACCACGAGGAAGCCTCCATGGTGTAGTGGTTAAGCTGATTGTCTGAGCCCCGCCAAGCGAATTTGTGTCTTCGAGCATTCCGTCCTGACAAATTTTAACTGCCATTCAGAGGGGCCAGGGATATGGCTTTCTGTCTGAAGGTTCCTCTTGATTCACTGATTGTATGAGCGAGCAGCGAAGGTTCTGGCGAGACTGCGCGGATGCGCAGGCTCGCCTGAACCTTCGCTACTCGCATAGGCGATAAGTACCAAAATTGCTTGACAGGGCCCGTTTTATAAACCAGGGGTGGAGGCTTTACTGGAGGGTTCTACTCCAGACTTTCGGATGAGTCTTTAAACCAAGGTGCTGTCTCTGTATGCCTTAGTTATTGGTGGGACATAACATTGAAGCACACACACACATATCTTCAGGAGAGGAATCCGGAATCCTTTAAAAAAAAATCCTTATCAATATGGGTCTTCCTTTAATCCATGTAATATGGGACACTTGCAAACAGTGCAGATCCAGATCACAAACTGCAGAATGCAGTGTCTGATCAGGATTCACTGTTTGCAAAAAGGTCAGGCATGTTCTAAATAGACGTTTGACCCTCAAATCAAAATCCACAGAAAAAACACATTGAAAATGTTCTGTTTATTATCATCTGCTGCATCTTCTTGCAAACTGTTCAAACATATACAGACAAACAGTAGGGATCCTATTCAGACTGCTTCTCCTAGAGGTCCACATTGTTTGCAACAATTATTTCTAAAGTAACTTGTAGACAATATAAGCGGCCGGCCTCGGTAGCTCAGTCGGATGCGTTTCTGACTTGTGATCAGGAGGACACGGGTTCAATACCTGCTGGGGTCAGCAACATTCTTTCATGGAGATTGATCATGAAATCTTTTCTAGGGTCATTCTCTCCCGCTGATTCAAGACGGGCAGTTGTCAGTTTCTGGCAGAAGAATGTGCACTGTACTGGTTAACCGCTTACGTATAAGCCTGCCCAGGAAAAGTGTGGATAGATAAACTGACCGGCTCAAAAATGACCTAAATAGTGTTGACTGGGCAGTTAAACTCCAATACAAACAAAGAAACAAATTATATATGTTAAGGCAAAAGATTCTATTCTGCTTATACATATATGATATGCAAGCATAAAATCAAGCAAAGTCCTTTCCTCAAAGCATAGACCTCTTTTTCAGTAGGAATAATTGAATAATTAAAACTTGAGAGTTTGTTAAGTATACCATATCTTTCTGTGCTATTAAAATAAATTAATCACAGTATTTATATAATCTATAGCTTAGAGTAAAAAATTGACATGAAATGTTTAAAAGTAGAAGTAAAACAAAGATCAGGAATCGATACAATTAACTTACTCCACCCATCGAAGACGCCAAAGGGAAAGAAACACAAACATGAAGCAACCAGACCATAATGGAAACCTAAACAAAGGGAACCTTATCTATTACTCTTGTGAAGAGACTAAAAGCAATAATTCATTTGTCAAATTTAAACATGCTGCATGCATCATTTAGTGTTTATGACAGACAGATGGATGGATAATCTGAAAATTACATCCAGTAAAATTACTTTGTTAAGACCACCTTTGGAACTTCCAAAAGTCATCTTTTAGACCTCTTCTCTTTTAGACCACTTCTGAACACTCTCTTACTAGAGGACAAACAAAGGAGAAAAACCTTTTAACCCTTTAGATGCCAATCACAATAACTGTCATCTGCTTTGTTGTCTGCAGGTTACTTTAAAAGCCATTTGGAGCCAGATCCTCTAGGAGCAGGCTGATCAGGGTCCACAATTTGCCTGCATGCAAAAATAGGTCTGAAAAGTTTTTAAAAAGAGGCAACAACCAACAGTTTCTGATGCAGTTTTTCTTGACATCTTAAGGGTTAATCATGTGATTAGTTTTGCTTATAGCTAGCTAATCATAGCAAAGTACTACTGTATCATGCTAATGCTTTGTAAGCTGGATATGCAGTGTGAGGTGGGGGTATAAAAGCAAGTCAACTACATCTACTGAGGCTACAAAGACTACTGAAGCTCCACATTTATGAATTAACCTCATCATAAATCTTATCAACTGTTATGTTTATTGTAATTCCCCTTGATTCCGCCTTCTCATAATATTACATGTCTTTAATTCACATAAAACCTGGACCCTTCTCCTTTTTCTTTCTCTTTTTTTATCTTTTATTGTGTACAGTAACATATGTCTCGTATTGTAAATTGTATTTTGATTGTGTACAGTAACATGTCTCATATTGTAAATTGTATTTTGATTGTGTACATTAACATGTCTCATATTGTAAATTGTATTTTGATTGTGTACATTAACATGTCTCATATTGTAAATTGTATTTTGATGGTGTAAAGCAACATGTGTCTCATACTGTAAATTGTATTTTGATTGTGCACAGCAACAGGAGTCTCATATTGTAAATTGTATTATTCCTTGAGGGCCTCATGGAAGATTAGCTATTGTACATGCTAAATGTTGTAACCCTTGCTAAATAAATTCGTTACTTACTTCCACTATTCCAGATTAAGACAATTTATCAAAACACAATTCAAGGCTATTGCCCAAATCAAAAAGGTTGATTACAGTAAATAATAGATGGAAAAATCAAGCCAAACAGATAATTCTCCTGAAATGTCAAGCCTTTTTTTACTATAAATATTTTGAAAATGTAGTGCATGAAAGGTTAGCCTTTATCACGCTGGAAACAACTATCTTTGTGAGCAGTATTGATCGATATCAGTGCAGATCAGAAGCCATCTGCTCTGGACGTACACTGACTGCAAAGATGGGGTAGTGGTGTTCAGAAAACTAGCTAGCAGAGCATTTTCGAAGTATTCTCTGTAAAAAGTGCTTGACATCTCAAAAGGGCTTGACATTTCAGGAGAATTATCTGCTAGGCCTGACTTTTCATGTAAATTTTCTGCTGGACAGATGATTTTCATGAAATTTTGACCTGTTTTCATTCGGAAAAAAAAGTAATAACAGAAAAATATATGACAGTTTTTTTTTGTTGTTCTACAATTTTATGAATAGTGCTTAAAGTGTTTAACTTAGTCACCCATTTGAACAGTTGGAATCTTCAGCCTTAGAACAGCAGGAGTCCATTTCAAGGATGTACTTTCTTCGACATTTATTTGGATCAGATGCTGTGTTCTGTGGCATCTGATCTGGTCCTGAACTGTTTGCCTGCATTCTGTTTTAGGGTGTCTCAGTCAAAATATGTTGTTACCCTTATCTTGCTGTTCACGACAATCCCTATCTTTGCAAACAGTGTAGATCCAGATCAGATGGCTTCTGATCAGGATCTACACTGTTTGGCATTCAGTTTATGAATTTGTAGCAATAAATTATATCAAGTAATTTGATTGGTTGATAGACAGAAATGGGTGTGGCTTAAATGAATATTCAGCAAGATAAGGGACAGTGGTGATACAAAGAGGTTGTGCTATATAACTTACAAGAAAACTAGCCTATCAACTAGAAATACTTTCAAAAGAAAACAAAGTATCCCACCCCCCTCACCACAGCTATGACCAAACCAACTTTCAGACCATGAAATTGAGGTCAAGGTCACCAGAAGAGAATCCAGACTTTGTCATGTTCCCATGATTTACTGTAACAAGTTGTTTAGTTCAAGATACTGAATGATTTTTTGAACCGTTGACAATGAAGGCCAATAAACTCTAATTATGCTTTAGCACATGTGGTTGAAGTAACATCCAAAATTTGGCCTGAATTAGTAAATTGGTTCAGGAGCTATATTAAAGCTGGGCAAAATAACAGTCTTTGCACTTCTATGACCTTGAAAATTATGTCAAGGTTATCAAAATTTAAATCAAATCTTCTGTTGTAATGCCATATTGCATCAAGTTGAATTCATTCAGGAGATAAGGTGCAGGCAATATTTTTGGCAAGAAGCTATGACCTTGAAAACTAGTGGTCCAAGTGGGCCAAAAATTGCTCCCCTTGGTGGCCATACTGGCTATCTGATATCTGAATTTGCATGTTGTTTGATGCCTCTGATTAAGTTTCTGAATGGCCAATCCAATAGATGATTATGAGGGAGAAGATGCTGATGCAGAGTCGAGAGTGTATATGCCCTTTGAAGAATTTCAAGATGGCTGCTATAGTGCCTATCTTGGATACTGGTATGCAATGTTTTTAGCATTTCTGAATCTCCATGTCACCTTAATGCTTCCCACCATGTTTTGACTCAGTCCAACAAACTGTTCAGAAGCACAGGTTGTTGGAGATTTTCAAAATACCATCTTCGATATCAGAACTGATTTTCAATGTTTTCCACAAAGTTTTGGCTCCATCCCACTTAGCTTTCAGGAGCAGATCTGTTCGATTTTCAAGATGGCCCTTGTGAGATCAGCACAAAGTGGTTTTGAAGTCTGAATCTCCATACTGCTTCATTATGCCAACCACCAAGTTTTGGTTTGATTTGACTTAACATTCATGAGCAGATGTGGTTTGAAGATTTTTAAGTTGGCTGTCCTAGGAGCCATTTTATGGCAGCCACCCTGGATATAGGAATGGGGCGATTTTAGCAACTGTGAATCTCCATGTCACTTCAATGCTTTCCATCAAGATGTCATTTGAAGAATAAGAATATGGATGCCAAGGCAGCCATTTTGGATAATCAGAGCACAAACCATTTCAGCAATTCTGAATCTTCATGTTGCCCAAATGCTTCCCAAGAAGTTCCGATGGCAACCATCTTGGATATTGGAACAGAATTGCACGACCCGCAGAAAAAGCGACCGACTGAAGTCGGTTGATTTTCTAAGAGTGCCCTAAAATCACCGTGTCTGTCCGTCTGTAACCCGATTGTGAAAATTGGTGATAGTGACTTAACCGATTGGAATATTTAAATAATTTTGGCATACTGATAGATATCAATGAGATCTAACCAATGAACTTTCCAAATATTACATTCCATTTAGTATAGCCTCGCCGAGGCGAAAAATGTGAAAACTTTCGAACTGCTTCTCCTCGGAAACCGTTGGGCCGATTGAAGTCAAATTTCATATTTAGCCTCTATGGGATGGGTAAAACCAAAATTTGCTCATGGGGTCCAGGTCACATGACCAAAATGGCTGCCAAGCCATATATGGTAAAAACACTTCAAAAACAGTCTTCTCCAGAACCACTGGGCAGATTTCCACGAAACTTTAAAAATGGCATCTGGGACGTAGGCCCATCATAAAGTGCTAAAATGGTGACCCTGGGTTGACCTTGACATTCTTTGTGCCTAGGTCAAACTTAGACACATATGATTTTGTATTGGAAAAGTAAGAATGCATTTTATCCTGTAAATGATTCAGAATACAGTACTAAAGTATAAGATAAATTTTTGCTCCTTACGATAAGGTGCATTTATTGGGGGAACTGTTTTAGGTCCAGGTCACATGACCAAAATGGCCGCCATACCCATATATGGTAACACTCATAAAAGTAAAAGCATCCGGCGGGTCGTGCACTTCAGCTGAAGCACTGGTTATTTTAGCGATTCTGAGTCTTTTTGTCACCCTGATGCCTCCTATCAAGTTTCAGCTCAATCCTACTTTCAGTTACAAAAATGTTGAAGAATTTCAACAAGATCTTAGATATCACAATGGAAAGATTTAAGCAATTCATTCTGAATCTCCATAAGGCTGAAATGCTTCTCATAAAGTGTCAGCTCAGTCCAACTTCTGATTCTTGATGAGATGTTGTTTAAAGAATTTCAAGCTTGCTGCCATCCTTGATATTGGAATGGAAGAACTGTATTTAACCCTTGTCCTGCTAAATATTTAAATATGTCACACCCACCACTGATTATCAGCCAATCAGATTCCTTGATGCAAACTATTGCAACAAATTCATAAAGTTGATGGCAAACAATGAAGATCCTGATCAGATGACTTCTTCAGAAGCCATCTGATCTGGATCTACATTGTTTCAAAGATAAGGCATATCCGGGCTCAGCAGGACAAGGGTTAAGCAAATGGGAATCTCTTTAAGGTCATAATGACTCTCATCAAGTTTCTTCTTAATCCAACTTTCGGTTAGGAACATGTGGTTTGAAGAATTTCAAGATAGCCTGCATGGAATTCTGAATCTCCATGTCACCCCTAAGTCTCCATTCAAGTTTTAGCTCAATTCTTCTCTCAGTTCTGCAGTTATCCGTTTGAGAATTTCTAGACAGCTACCATCTTAGCTCTTGCAAAATAACAATTTCTTATTGTTATACCAATGCATCCCATTAAGTTAAGCTTTATCCAATTTTCAGTTCAGATGTTGTATAAAGAATTTCAAAATGCCATCTTGGACATCTCAACAGAATGATTTTAGCAAATATCCAATGCCTCACATCAACTATCAATGATTTTAGCAATTCTGAATTTCATTTTGCCCCAATACCTCACATCAAGTATAAGCTTGACTGACTTGTAGTTCTGGAAGAGTTGTTGAAAATGTAAACAGCCAACAACAGACAGGCTGACGACGGACAGACAACAGGCCATGCCATAAGATGAAGAGTTTATGTCAAAATCATCAAAATATAATCAAGTCTTTGGTAGGTTGACTGATGAATCTATTCATAAGATAGTGTGCAGACAACTAGTTTGGCCCATATTTGATAATTCTGGAAAACCCTGACCTAGAAAATGAGATCAAACTCACTCAAATCCAATCAAGTCTTTGCATGATACAAGATATGACAACAATTTATTTAAAAGATAGAGTGCAACCAAGCTCTTCTTGACAAGGAACCTGTGATCTAAAAATGAGGCCAAGGTCACAAATCTAAATAAAAGTCATTGGCAATTTGAAAAGATATATTGTACCAAACTTGAATAGTTAAAACTTAATGACTGTTTTCTTCCATCCTAGTGATGTAACCATGCAAATTTTGTAAGAATCCATCAATTGGTTCAAGAGATAGACTACACAGAACAGATACAAAGAGGATCCACACCAAAACAAAATGCCCCCCCCCCCTCCCAGTTCTGCTGGGACTTTATGTTTACTTGGAGTACACTAGCAGCAAGCTGTACCTTGATAAAAAGTAGAGTTAACTCCAGTAAGAATAATAAATTCTTAGAGAAAATATTCTTCAACAGTTTTGTATCCACAGCGCCAGGGTGAAGTGCATAAACTGTTACTCCTGTAAAAGTGTTAGTACAGAATGTCTTGGAAACATGTTAGTCAAACTTTGACAGATTGTCTTCAGGGAAGAAATGGCAACTTTTCAAGGGACATTAGTCTGATAGCCCTGTATTTCATTGAAATGGATAAGCCATTTTTAACACATTTCTTTTTGCAAGGGACAAAATTTTTGTGATTTCTTGATTGCAATTCTGAAAACTGAACCTCTATAAAAAGTGGATCTGCTGTTAGAGGGATATTTTTTATTTTTTTTTAGTGGCCTTTTCACGGTCACTTATACTGAGTTGATTGTCAATCAGAGTGAAAACCTGAGTGCCCAGAGAAAAAACACCTTACACTGTCCCAGAACTTTACATCTCACATGTGACCAGAACTGGAAGTCTGGAACCAACAGTAGTGAAAGACGTAATGCAAAGGAGACAGCCTTTCTTGATCAATAGGCCATTTAAAATGCATTTCTGACAGAACTTCAAGATCCAGTGGGCTTATATAGGAGTCACTTGAGATAATCTGTTTTTGGCACCTGTGAACAACAAAAGTGCGGATCAGCCTGTACCACTGCACAATCTAGGGCCAGTTGTTCAAAGCATCATTAGCTTAATAAGCTTGTTAGTGGTAAATTCTTAACTGTTCTAGCAAGAGTGATATATAATACACATATAGCCTGCTCTTATTCTTTTCAGCAAAAATATAAGTATATTTGTCATATTAAATGATCAAAGTTTTAACAATACATTTCTAACAATGTCGTTAGTTTGGAACAGCCTGACCTTGATAAGCACCTTTTAGTGTTCACTGCTTGTTTATTATAGTAGCTCTAGTTTTTATAATCTAAATTTTCAAGGCTTTCTGAATAGATTAGCAGACAGGTTTGTTTATGTCTTATCTAGAGACAAGCCCAGGTTTTCTTGTGACACAGTCCATATATAGTTTGGTTCTCCTCTAAATATGAACCCTTATCCTTCTGAATAAATTAATGTACATGTAGTAACACCCATTTATGAGAATTAACCAATCAAATTACCTGATAAGAGTATATTCATTCAATTCACAAACTGCAGGACAAATATAGTAGATCCTGATCATATGGTTTCTTCAGAAGCAGAGAGCTTCTTCAGAAGCCATATGAACTGGATAAAAACTGTTTGGAAAGGTATGGGCTGTCATATTCAGCGGGATAAGAGTTAAGCAAAAACACTGAAAAGTTGTTAGCAGTGCTATAAAATTTTTATGGTCAGCTCAGTGATAGTTGCTAATAACTGAAGTTGAAAAAGCCAAATATTATCAAAAACTTGCTGCATGACATATTGTGGAACCTGTTGTAGCAGGATATAAAATCATATGAGGTGTAAGTACATGTAGATATGTTTCTACTAACATGCTGAAAAACATTTTGGTCAGTAGGTTGGAGAAACAATTTTATTACTTTATTTTTTTCTCCCGTGACTTGCACTGTATATAATATTTCACTTTAGATGCAAAAACAGTCAGCTCTGTATTTTGGAAGGTACTAAATGCCGAAAACTATAAAAATGTACTTAAAACACGAAATTGATATGGGAAAATGCAAAGACTACACTGGGTAGGGTCCGAAATTGAAAATCGTAGAGTCAGTGTTTGAATTTTTTTTTTTTTTTAATTTATTCATGAATCATCTCACATAAATATAAAGAAGAATGTATCAATACAACCTATGATTATGAGCATACAAGCATTAGCTTTCACCATTTTCTAAATATTATCAGTAATCTTTTTTCCCAACTATTACTATCAATACTACTGCTGATAATACTAATATAATAGCTATAAAAATAACAGCAAGAAATATGTAACGGAGTAGGTGTTGAAAGCTTGCACTTCCAGACATACATAGCTATTTCTTATAAGCGGTACCGTACAGTTTTATAAAAAGGTATCAATATCAATAAATCTTCCATTTAAATTGTACCAGATGTCAGCCTACAGGGTATCAAGACGGTGCACCCTCAAACAACCACTCCGCCCCACATCTCCTTATCTGTTCAGTCAGCTATTCAAGCATATCACGAAACATGTCTATATAAATATTGTCCCTTGAAACACCCACCATTATAGAGTAAGCAGAGATTTACAAGGGTATATATTATTATTCAAACGAGGTGGTACAGACGAGTGCCGATAATCTACACCCCAAGCCGTAACACTAATGAAATTAAGCTTTTCATCTATATGTGTTTTTTCGGGGGTAACATTTTTATTATATTTATATAGGCATGCCTACGAAATAAGCTCATATTCCAGCTCTAGTTTTATTGTACTGTGTAGCTCACATCATATACATGGTATTATAATCATGTGAGGGTTTCAAATTTTCTACAGAAATACTAAAAAAAAATATAATAATAATAATAATAATAATAATAATAATAATAATAATAATAATAAAACATCCATATATCTTCCCTTCAAACTATTAACTTGTACTACAAGCATTATTGGTCCTGGTTCCCGTCACCATTTCTCCTGCCTACCTCCCCCAGCTTCTCTTTGTGTAAAAAAAAAACAAGCTAGTAGATAAACTTCCAAGTGTTTGGCTCACTTTGTTTATAAAATGCCCAGATATATAAAATATTTGCCAATTCACCATTCACTAAACAGAGTTATCTTCAATCTTGCTCCTCAGTACTATTGAAGAACTCATCAAGACAGTCATGCTTCCACTGAAAAATAGTTGTATAATGGGCCCCATATAGAGAAAAAGTTACCGATATTATTATTTATAAAAGCTATATATTTTTCACACTGAAATTTCCTTTTAAGCTGCGAAATGAATACATCCAGGTTGAGATCGTCGTTTACAAATTTATTTTTGTAAATGTATTGCTTTGCTAAAACCGAAATTAATGACAATAGTTTATTTTTATTTTGGTTTGAGAAAATGATGGCTTTACTACTTAAATCGAAGTTCAGATTTGTGCGCGCAAGTATCCATACTCTCAAAAGCTGCCAAAATCTATTCACTTTTTCACATTCTGTAAATAGATGCAGGATAGTTTCCGCCTGATTCGCACAGTATGAACATTGATTTTCATCTATTTTCTTTATTCTGTGTAAAAAGGATTTAGTAACTAAAATTTTATTTGTAAGTTTAAACTGGAAATCTTTTAGCGTCGCTTCTTTGAGATCTTTGACCACTAAGTTATAACACATTAAATCATCCGATGAGATATTTCCTAATTCTCGTTCCCATTTATTTGAAAAGATAATTTCTTTAGTCCCAACCATTATGTCATAAAACCTCCTGCAACCTTTCTTGTCTTTTATTAAGTTTCGTGTATATATACTGCATGTTGTATTATAAGCATTCATAATGCAAAACGGTTTATTTTCATTAATCGTATTTTTCCACTGATTAGGGATTTTAGCTATTAATGCTTGGTAATCTAAAAAGGTCCCCCTTACCCCATAAACAGCTTTGAATCTTTCAAAACTATAGATATCACCATTATGATCTACTAAATCTGACATAAGTCGAACACCTTTATTGAACCAATAATTATTATAGAACATCAGACCATGTGTCAATTTACTGTTATACCAAATTGGGGTATCCAAAATCTCTTTAATATTTTCTATTTTAAGTTTATTACAATAAGTACACCAACTTAGAAGTAAATCTTTCCAGAACGGGTTATCAATATCCCTATGAGTTTGGATAGCATATCCATGACCAGAACTTAGTAACAACGTAAAATTTATATTAGATAATGTATACCAAGCATTATTTGCTGTATTTTGTATAATTCTACGTATCCATGAAATTTTCAATGCTTTTATAAAGTACGAGATGTTAATCATTCGAAGTCCACCTTCTCTATCGTTCTTAACTATTATATCACGTTTAATTCTGTCTGGCCCATTATTCCATAAAAATTTTAAAAAAATTCGGTTTATCTGCTTGATGAGATCGTCTGGAGGATTGGGAAGTGCTAAAAATAAATGAGTGAATTTAGCCAAGGCTAGAGATTTTATAATTGTTATACGACCTATTAATGTCAACCTTCTTTTTGCCCATTGTTTACAAATATTTTCAGCTTTATTCAGAACTTCGTGGTAATTCAAGTCCCAAACATCATTAACATTAGTTGAAAAATTAACGCCAAGTACTTTAAACGGGCCTTGATTCCAGTCGAGATTGAATTCGCGACATTGGCGTGTAACCGAATTACTCAACACTCCAATCCAAATAGCACGTGTTTTTTCAACATTGATCTTAAGTCCTGACAAAAAATAAAACTGATTTAAAACATTTAACGTCTCCCTCAAAGACCTTTCTGAACCGTCCAGGAAAATCTGAGTATCATCGGCATATTGGCTTAATTTAAAAACCTTGTTATCAATATTGATGCCTCGTATTTCTTGATTATTCCTTATCATCTGACCCAATATTTCAGCAGCCAAAACAGATAGGTATGGAGATATTGGGTCACCTTGTCTGCATCCTCTGTTCAGACTAAAACTTTCAGACATAAAGCCATTCTGTATGATACAGGATTCAGAACCTTTTTGAAAAATTCTTACCCATTTTCTGATTGAGGGTCCAAAATTATAGTACTTTAAAGTTTTATCAATAAATTTCCAAGAAACTGTATCAAATGCTTTTTCAAAGTCAATCGATAATATCAGACCTGGGAGATTTTGTTTTTGTGTTTCAAATAAAACATCGTAAATCATTCTTATATTTTCGCCTATATATCTACCTGATAAAAATCCCTTTTGGTCTTCATGAATAAGTTTATTTAAAACATTTTTTATTCTATTTGCTATAACCGCAGAAGCCATTTTATAGATTACATTAAGCAATGAAATAGGACGCCAGTTTTTAAGGGTTTGTCTACATTTATTTGGTTTTGGAATACAGGTTATGACACCTTGTTTTTGAGTTACAGATAGATTTCCACATCTATAACCATAACTAAGAGATCTTAAAACAAAATAGACTAAATCTATCCAAAAAAATTTAAAAAATTCAACAGTAAATCCATCTTGACCGGGACTTTTCCCATTCTTCATAGTTTTCAGAGTTTCACCTAGTTCACTGAAAGTAATTTCGCCTTCAAGTTGATCTGAATCAAGGTCAGAAAGTTTATTGTCGTTTTCTCCCAGAATACTTTCAATATCTTCGTCATTTAACTGTTCATTTTCATTATATAAATTACAAACAAAAGAATTGTTTCTGACAGTTTAAAATATCATTAGTATCTGTGTATTCTACCCCTTCCTCAATTAATTTGTTAATTACTTTACTGGTAAAGTTTCTATTCTCAAGATTAAAGAAATAATTTGTAGGCTTTTCTCCCAAGTCTTGGTATCGGCACCTTGATCGTAACATTACCCCATCTATTTTATCTTTTCTTATATTTAATAATTCTTCTTTTTTTGTTATTAAGTCACGTATTTTTTCTTCAGAGATATTATTAAAGTTAGCATTTATTTCGTTTTCTAATACTTTAATATCGTTTTCCAGTTTTAATTCGGCTTCAGAAGTTTTTCTCTTTTTTTCAGAGGAATATTTAATAGT
This sequence comes from Lucinisca nassula, assembly GCA_963580285.1. Lineage (NCBI taxonomy): Eukaryota > Metazoa > Mollusca > Bivalvia > Lucinida > Lucinidae > Lucinisca > Lucinisca nassula. Next base: position 30,477,691 of record OY757010.1, read on the forward strand.
TATACCTCTTATCATCATTAATAAAGTTTCTAAAAATAACTGGTCATTTATATTAAATTCAATGTTTTCAATATCATTTATGTTCTTTTGATTTAAACTGTATGTCTGTTTTACCTCTTCTATTGTTTCTTTTACTTTCTGTATATAATCCGGATCTTTGAGTAAAGAGTTATTGAATTTCCAATAACCTTTTCCTCTCTCATTATTTGTTAATTTCAAATTTAGCAAAATACTGCTATGATCAGTTCTATAACCCGAGAGAATATCAGTGTCAACCACAAATTGTGATAGATTTTCACTAACCAGAAAGAAATCTAAGCGGGCCTGTTTACGTGTAGGATTTAACCTCCGCCAAGTATATTTCTTGCAATTTTCATTCATCACCCGCCACACATCTATAAGATTTTCTTCTTCAATATAGTTTAAAATTACCCTTCTTGCATTTGGATTATTGACATGCAAATAGTTTTCACAATCCATTTCTGGATCCAAGATAAAATTCCAATCACCGCATAAAATTAATTGATCATTTTCAAATTGAGCAATTTTTTGCAACAAAGTGGTATAAAAATTAGGGTTATCTTGATTTGGGCCATAGAGATTAACTAAAGTTAACTTTTTTCCTTGTATGTTTATATCTATAATAATATAATTTCCATTTTTGTCTGCCATTATTTTATCAACTTTTTGCTCAAAGTTGTTATTTATAAGTATCATAACCCCTCTACTATTAGTTGTATATGAACTAAAGTAGGCATCATAACCCCATTCGGCTTTAATAAAAGGCTCTAACTGCGACTTTACATGAACATCTTGTAAGCAAATAATGTTGTATTTTTTAGATTTAACATAATGAAACAAATCTCGCCGTTTTGTTACTTCAGATAGTCCTTGACAGTTCTGTGAGTAAATCCTTAACGGTTCAGATGTCAAATCGAACTGTCTCTATGAATCCATACCCAAAATGAGCCATACTGAGAAAAGTGTGCAGGAGCAGAAACGGAAACCAAAACCAAAATACTTACAGTATAAAGAATATTAAAAAAACTACCTACCAAAAAGGTGATCATTTTCCGGTATGCTATTAATGGTACCTCTGCAGTGATATTCATTTCATTTTATTTTGAGTTAACCAAAAGTGTAACTCCAATTGTTTAGGAGATATGGCAAATCATAATTTTGACCTTTGACCTTGGGGTCATGTTGAGGTCAAGGTCACAAAAAGTTGCCCACCGCCATTCACACTCCTTGCACCATCCACATACAAAGTTTCAAAAGTGTAACTTCAGTGGTTGCAGAGGAGTTCCAATCACAAGAAACGTGACGGACGGACGAACTGGCAGACGGACAGACGCCAGAGTGAACTGTGGTACGAAAATATTATACCCGATTTTTCGTCGAAAAAGCGGGTACAAAACAGCTATCCCCCATTTTTTCTTATGTGGAGGATTTTGAAGTCATATGTTAATATTCTATATACAGTCGAACCTCGATGGCTCGAACCCCTTTGGGACCATGAAAATTTATTCGAGACAGCGGTAGTTCGAGCCACTCTATGCCACTGCCCAGAGGCATAACAAGATACTTTTGAACATCTTTCGATGTTGTATAATGAAAATGTTTGCTGTGTGTACTCATTAGAATCGCCTCACCGAGGCGACTCTAATGAGTACACACAGCACACATCCACAAGACAAAAGACCAAAATCCCCCAATCATCCCCCACCACTTCTTATCTTGAGGATTTTCCTAGGGGCTCAAGTATGAGTTCGACCCAGCCATGGTAAACGGGCCATCGGTGTTCGAGCCATCGAAGTTCTACTGTTCATCTCAAACTCTATATCACTATTTTGAATGTCTAAGGCAAAAAAGTGTCCAGGGCATCGACTTTGTTAGATATATAACTGTGTCACATTCAGTTAAACATGCGCAGCTTATATAGAAAAACTACAATTATCTATACTGCCTATGGCCACTTCCACATAAAAACCACAAATCCTAAGGTTCCATCCTTTATACCATACTATATCTAAACAAGAGGGCCATGATGGCCCTGGATCGCTCATAGTGTAACAAGTGTGCCCCAGAGAGGGCCATTATTGGCCCCAAGGCTTTAATGTGCATAATGTTGAGGGAGGTCTTAAATGTAAGCTTCATACCAAACATCAACAAAGGCTATAATTTGAACAATCTTGGCAAAGGTCCACTAGATGAAGCTACACATCAAATATCAAAGACCTGGGCCTAGCGGTTTCAGAGAAGAAGATTTTTAAAGATTTTGCCTATATAAGCCTATGTAAAACCAAAGGGCCCCGGGACGGGGGCATTTTTTGCCCCAGCACTATAATTTGAAAATCTTGGTAGGGGTCCACTAGATGAAGCTTCATACCAAATATCAAAGTCCTTGGCCTTGTGATTTCAGAGAAGAAGATTTTTAAAGATTTTCCCTATATAAGCCTATGTAAATCCAAAGGGCCCCGGGGCGGGGGCATTTTTGGCCCCAGCACTATAATTTGAACAATCTTGGTAGGGGTCCACTAGATGAAGCTTCATACCAAATATCAAAGTCCTGGGCCTTGTGGTTTCAGAGAAGAAGATTTTTAAAGAATTTCCCTATATAAGCCTATGTAAAACCAAAGGGCCCCGGGGCGGGGGCATTTTTGGCCCCAGCACTATAATTTGAACAATCTTGGTAGGGGTCCACTAGATGAAGCTTCATACCAAATATCAAAGACCTGGGCATTGTGGTTTCAGAGAAGAAGATTTTTAAAGATTTTCCCTATATAAGCCAATGTAAAACCAAAGGGCCCCGTGGCGGGGGCATTTTTTGTCCCAGCACTATAATTTGAACATCTTGGTAGGGGTCCACTAGGTAAGCTTCATACCAAATATCAAAGACCTGGGCCTTGTGGTGTCAGAGAAGAAGATTTTAAAAGATTTTCCCTATATAAGCCTATGTAAAACCAAAGGGCCCCGGGGCGGGGGCATTTTTGGCCCCAGCACTATAATTTGAACAATCTTGGTAGGGGTCCACTAGATGAAGCTTCAAACCATATATAAAAGACCTGGGCCTTGTGGTTTCAGAGAAGAAGATTTTTAAAGATTTTCCCTATATAAGCCAATGTAAAACCAAAGGGCCCCGTGACGGGGGCATTTTTTGTCCCAGCACTAAAATTTGAACAATCTTGGTAGGGGTCCACTAGATGAAGCTTCTTACCAAATATCAAAGTCCTGGGCCTTGTGGTTTCAGAGAAGAAAATTTTTAAAGATTTTCCCTATATAAGCCTATGTAAAACCAAAGGGCCCCGGGGCGGGGGCATTTTTGGCCCCAGCACTATAATTTGAACAATCTTGGTAGGGGTCCACTAGATGAAGCTTCATACCAAATATTAAAGACCTGGGCCTTGTGGTTTCAGAGAAGAAGATTTTTAAAGATTTTCCCTATATAAGCCTATGTAAAACCAAAGGGCCCCGTGGCGGGGGCATTTTTTGTCCCAGCACTATAATTTGAACAATCTTGGTAGGGGTTCACTAGATGAAGTTTCATACCAAATATCAAAGTCCTGGGCCTTGTGGTTTCAGAGAAGAAGATTTTTAAAGATTTTCCCTATATAAGCCTATGTAAAACCAAAGGGCCCCGGGGCGGGGGCATTTTTGGCCCCAGCACTATAATTTGAACAATCTTGGTAGGGGTCCACTAGTTGAAGCTTCATACCAAATATCAAAGTCCTGGGCCTTGTGGTTTCAGAGAAGAAGATTTTTAAAGATTTTCCCTATATAAGCCTATGTAAAACCAAAGGGCCCCGGGGCGGGGGCATTTTTGGCCCCAGCACTATAATTTGAACAATCTTGGTAGGGGTCCACTAGATGAAGCTTCATACCAAATATCAAAGAACTGGGCCTTGTGGTTTCAGAGAAGAAGATTTTTAAAGATTTTCCCTATATAAGCCTATGTAAAACCAAAGGGCCCCAGGGCGGGGGCATTTTTGGCCCCAGCACTTTAATTTGAACAATCTTGGTAGGGGTCCACTAGATGATGCTTCATACCAAATATCAAAGACCTGGGCCTTGTGGTTTCAGAGAAGAAGATTTTTTAAGTTTTTGGTGAAAAAATCTATTTTTGGCTCCTGTGACCTAGATGTGCAACGGACTGGAACCATTTGAACAACTTTGAAAGGGGACCACCTAAGGATCATTCCTGTGAAGTTTGGTCAAAATCCGATCTGTGGTTTAGGAGGAGATGTCGTTTAAAGAAATTGTTTACGCACGCACGGACGCACGGACGCACGCGCGCACGACGGACGACGGACAAAAAGTGATCCCAAAAGCTCACCTCGTCACTACGTGACGGTGAGCTAAAAACGCGCCACCCAAACAGTGTCACGGCGATCATAAATGGGAATTTTTGTGGTACATAGACTTACTTCTGAATGTGCCATCCATTACACAGCTAGAATGAAATGCCTAGGCAAAACTGGGGAGTCTCTCTGCAACTCTTTCAGTATATAAAACCAACTGAAGGTCAATGTCTAAACTCGGGCAAAACTATACATATTTTCTGTACATAAGACCAAATTAGGACCAAACCTAAAATGATTACACAGTCTACGATATGGCTGGACGATTATTCGTATAAATTTCACAAAACTAATTATCATTGCTGATTTGCTTGTAATTAATAGTTCAATAAGTACAATTAACAACCCAAAGTTGTGCTTGTAGTAGCTAAATGAGTGGCAAACAGTGCAGACCCGAATGAGATGCCGGATTCTGCGGCACCCCATCTGGGTCTAATTGCTTGCTCAGACCTGTCTGCCCAAAACACACATGGCAAAGTTCAACACAGTTGAAAACTGCAAATCAGGATCGATCCCCATATGAAAGATAGTTACTAAGTTACGTGTACATATTATTAATGAGTCAGACAGCAAACCAACAAATCTCCCTGGCCGCCTACAAATCTATTCAGTAAAATCTTAGACATCCATACCCCCATCGTGCTGCACGCGAAAACCCCATCCCAACAAATAGTGTAGATCCAGATCAGACGGCCTCCGAGAGCTTCAACTCGGAAGCCATCTGATCAGGATCCACATTTTAGTTAAGTCAACATAACAAACCAAACAATAAATTGTAGCAGACAACCAAATATGTAAATACTCAGCATTGGGAAAATCTCAACCAACCGATGCAGCAGGATAGGGGCCGACATGTCTATACTTCAAAATTTAAAAGGTAGCCTCGGTGGTGCAGTGGCCGCGCCACTCGCCTTGTAAACCAGGGATCGGGGATCGCAGGATCGATCCCGGGCCGCCCAAGACTTCCGGACGGGTCTTCAAACCGCGGCCCCGCCCCCGCACGACCTCAGCCGCCGGTGAGACGTAAAACCAAAACACTCACTCACTCATTCAAAATTTAAAATGCAAATATTTCAAATCTCTGATGAGTTTGACATATAATGTTCCCATTACAACAGATACGGCCACTGTATCCGTGATAACTGGAGGTTAGTCCCCCCAATCACTGCTTACCGGCCCATGCTGCGGGTACTCATCTGAACCACCTCAGCGAGGCGGTCCAAATGAAAACCCGCAACCTAGGTCTCCACAAATAGCTAAAATGAAGAGAACCACCACCCCATGCCATGGCTTAACATGGTTTTCACATATATCTACCATAAACATGGTAAAGAAACTCAGCCATTTCTCAAGTCTCAAAGAATAAGCAATGTCACATTGGTGTGTTATCACAGTGTAGCCACAGATCAACCTGGTCCAAAAAACAGTCCAATCCCACTGCAACAAAAACAACAAATGCCAACCTTACCGGCTCTATAAGGCAATACATTTTATTCTAATTTGTACCGGGAACCCTATAATAGGCATTTGGCTAACAGTGCCGGCCCAGGACAGATGTCGTAAAATGTGGAACCTGATCCGGACCCACACTGTTTGCAAAACGTTTTGCCACCCTCCAAACTACATGTAACTTCTGATCCTGCTTATTTTATGAATAAAATGCACCACCACCCTGTGCCATAGCTCATAACAAGATTTTCATGTTTACACACTGGTAGTCAAGTAAGAGCTGCGAATCTTGCAATAAACTGTAAATATTTAGCTTAAGATACTGGAATCATGTTACGAGAAGACAACCCTCAATGTATATGGGGACAACAATGGATAAGGTGGATACATGTAAATGTACCTTTGAACTCCATCTGGTCAGCCATAAGAAATGTGAATGCTTGCCGTCTTTTAAAATAAAATTAGCCCTAAATTGCAAACTGCAAATCAGGGTTGATCCCCATGTAAAAGATAGTTACTGAGTTACAAGTACATACATTTATTAATGAGTCAGACAGCAAACCAACAAATTTCCCTGGCCGCCTAATTATCTATTCAGTAAAATCTTAGACATCCATACCCCCATCGTGCTGCACACGAAAACCCCATCCCAACAAATAGTGTAGATCCAGATCAGACGGCCTCCGAGAGCTTCATCTCGGAAGCCATCTGATCAGGATCCACACTTTAGTTAAGTCAACATAACAAACCAAACAATAAATTGTAACAGACAACCAAATGTGTTAATACTCAGCAATGGGAAAATCTCAACCAACTGATGCAGCAGGATAGGGGCCGACATGTCTATACTTCAAAATTTAAAATGCAAATATTTCAAATCTCTGATAAGCTTGACGTATAATGTTCCCATTACAACAGATACGGCTACTGTATCCGTGATAACTGGAGGTTAGTCCCCCCAATCACTGCATACTGGCCCAAGCTGCGGGTACTCATCTGAACCACCTCAGCGAGGCGGTCCAAATGAAAACCCGCAACCTAAGTCTCCACATATAGCTGGATGAAAAGAACCACCACCCCATGCCATCGCTTAACATATGATTTTCCTGATATCTACCATAAACATGGTTAAGAAACTCAGCCATTTCTCAAATCTCAGAGAATAAACAATATCACACTGGTGTGTTATCGCAGTGTAGCCGCAGATTAACCTGGTCCAAAAACTGTCAGATCCCACTGTACCAAAAACAACAAATGTCAACCTTACCGGCTCTACATGACAGTACATTTTAAGCCATTTTGTACCGGAAACCCTATACTAGGCATTTGGCAAACAGTGCCGGCCCAGGCCAGATGTCATAAAATGTGGAACCTGATCAGGACCCACACTGTTTGGAAAACGTTTTACACCCCTCCAAACTAACTTCTAGTCCTGTTTATTTTTATGAATAAAATGCACCACCACCCTGTGCCATAGCTCATAACAAGATTTTCATGTTTACACACTGGTAAGCATGCATGTGTCATGTAAGAGCTGCGAATCTTGCAATAAACTGTAAATATTTAGCTTAAGATACTGGAATCATGTCACGAGAAGACAACCCTCAGTGTATATGCGGACAACAATGGATAAGGTGGATACATGTAAATGTACCTTTGAACTCCATCTGGTCAGCCATAAGAAATGTGAATGCTTGCCGTCTCTTAAAATAAAATTGGCCCTAAATTGCAAACTGCAAATCAGGATTGATCCCCATGTAAAAGATAGTTACTGAGTTACAAGTATATACATTTATTAATGAGTCAGACAGCAAACCAACAAATTTCCCTGGCCGCCTACATATCTATTCAGTAAATTCTTAGACATCCATACCCCCATCGTGCTGCACACGAAAAACCCATCATAACAAATAGTGTAGATCCAGATCCGACGGCCTCCGAGAGCTTCATCTCGGAAGCCATCTGATCAGGATCCACACTTTAGTTAAGTCAACATAACGAACCAAACAATAAATTGTAGCAGACAACCAAAATTTAATATGTTAATACTCAGCAATAGGAAAATCTCAACCAAATGATGCAGCAGGATAGGGGCCGACATGTCTATACTTCAAAATTTAAGATACAAATATTTCAAATCTCTGATGAGTTTGACGTATAATGTTCCCATCACAACAGATACGGCTACTGTATCCGTAATAACTGGAGGTTAGTTCCTCCAATCACTGCATACCAGCCCATTTTGCGGGAACTCATCCTAGCCACCTCAGCGAGGCGGTCCGAATGAAAATCCGCAACCTGGGTCTCCACATATAGCTGGGTGAAAAGAACCACCACCCCATGCCATGGGTTAACATATAATTTTCACATATATCTACCATAAACATGGTAAAAAAAAAAAAACTCAGGCATTTCTCAAATCTCAGAGAATAAACAATGTCACACTGGTGTGTTGTATCGCAGTGTAGCCACAGTTCAACCTGCTCCAAAAACAGTTAGATCCCACCGTACCAAAAACAACAAAGGTCAACCTTACCGGCTCTATATAGCAATACATTTTACCCCATTTTATACCGGAAACCCTATAATAAGCATTTGGCAAACAGTGGCGGCCCTGGCCAGATGTCCTAAAATGTGGACCCTGATCCGGACCCACACTGTTTGCAAAATGTTTTGCCACCCACCAACTAACTTCTGGTCCTGCTTGCTGTATAAATGTCATTTGACGTTTCACCTGTAGCAAATCTGAATTCGAAGACAACACAACCCGAAACCCTGAGGGCCTCGAATCCGAAATGGACGCCTGCAAGATTTCATATGGTACAAAACTGGTCAAATAAAATGTTGTACCTATCTATTGTGAACAATACGATTACATTGTCAACATAGAAATTCCAATACACATTTTCATCCATTTTCATTTTATACTCCGTGTCAATGTGAGGCTTTCACTGTGTAAAAACCAGCATCATTGCATAAATTCTTATTTCTGGACCTATTTACTAGATTTTCATTAGTACCTAAAAAAAAAATGAATGAATCACAATTTGATTCATTTTATGTGTAGTTTTAAAATAGAGTAAATTGCAAAATTAGACTGGTAAACTTTTAAGATTTACTGAGTATTAAACTGCGACTGCATACATCTACTATGCGGTAAATCGTAAAACCTTCCTTTTGGGTTCCACGTTTTATCTTTTACCACTGACCTATATTTGGCCCTGTATATGCCTAGCGAAAATACTGTCATAGCTCCAGATAAGAGGGGGATAGATTCACAAATCACTTCTATCCTGCCTTGAAAAACACATGCCCTGGGTACCCATTGGGCGTGTCTCACTGAGGCAATTCCAATGAGCACCAACAGCACACACTCCCATGCAGAAATAGGCAAAAATATGAGTACTGTTGAATGGAAACAAAGCTTTATCTGGGAGGCTATGGTATCAATATAATCAACTTACAGAGCTGTATGTTATTTGACATGTCATCAGTATCAATTCTGGTACTAATTCTAATCAGTTGCTCTTAGTGTAGACATTTGTAGATAAAAAAAAAAACACACAAAAAAAAAAAAAAAAACAAGTCTAGTGAGCATGGTTATGTAAGTTGCTTTTAAAAAATTATATATATGGCTCTTAGTTATGGAAAAAAGAGAGAGAAACATATATTAAGCATATCAGAGATACCGTAAATATCACAAAAAAAAAAGGGACGTCTCTCCACGAAAACACGCCTGTATAATTTTGATCCACTTGCACCCCACCTATATATAGTAAAACTGGGGTTTGCCGGGATAAACTATACCCCTCCTCTCCCCGCCCCAAAATACAAACCGTGGGCACCCGTTAGAACCACTTCGATGAGGTGGTTCTAAAGAGTGCCCACAATCCACACTCGGTGCAGAAACAAGAAAAATATAACAATTTCTCTTTATAAAAATTTCCACTTTTTCGGCGATAAAGGTGGCACTATATTTGTACAGGCGTGTTTGCATAATGTGAGGATTGCTGTAATTCTTCTAAAATTTTACCAGATTTATTTCGCGAAACAGCAAGACGAAAATGGCTGACAGTGAAGACCCATATCAGACAGCTTTTCAGGCACAATCTGGTCTGGGTCTGCGCTGCCAGCTTAGGCCTATTCATCCCCCATCCCGGGGTCATCACGGTATGTACACTGCAATTACCTATTGTTATTTAAATGGAATTATCTCAGAAAAATATTCTGATCTCTTCAACATGTTCAATGTCATTTTACACATCTCTCCTCACCCATTTATGGTCCTTATCTTTCCTCACCTCCAGAAAAATGTCTAGACCCTTGTCTTTAATTCTAGTTTGTAATTTCTCTCCATGTCTTATTTTGTATGCCTCCTTAGAAAGTCTATTTCTCTCCTTCTTCATAGGAACTGGGAGGTCAGATACAATGCGTCTCTTTGTTCCGCCCAGTTTAAACGCATTGCTCAACACTAATTCACGATCCGCATATGAAACAAACCTCAGAATAATTGGTCTTGGAGCATGGGTCACTTCTGAGGGTAGCCTGTGTCCATGAATAAATTGCATTCTATTAACAGTGTGCATGTCTATTTTCATATCATCAATGAGTATGAGTTTCAGCTTCTCGAATAAATTTTCGTCTTTCTCCTCTGGTAAACCATAAAACAGTAGGTTATATTTCCTGTCATGCTTTTCCATCATCAGAAGCTTCTTGTTGAGTTCATTTATTTTCTCATCTACTTCAGCTTTAGCTTTTTTCAACTCAGCTTTTTGCTCTTTCTCACTTTCATTCAATCTATCCGTTTGAAAGGTAAGACAGGTTTCTATTTCTGTTACTTTAGTGTTTGTTCTTTCTATCTCAGTCTTAGATTCTATGTACTCATTTCTAAGGCCTGTCAACTCATCTTTAAACTCCTTAAAAATACCAGAGAATTTTTCTTCCATGGTTTTCATGCGTATTTCGATACTCCTGTCTAGCTTGTTGAACTGTTTCATCATCTCTTCTCTATATTTATCAAAGTCTGACTTACTTTCAACACCTGCCTGAGCTTTCAAGTCTTTACCTGTCTTTTCAACAGTCTTTTTTGGCTCAGCTGTCTGTCTTGTTGGTGTAGCTGCTTTCTCTTTCTTATCTCCTAGCATTTTGCCACGTTCTAGATATCGTAACATAGACTCTTCAATATCAGTCTTTATATATCTAAATGGGTGGGGTACACAATTTCACAATAGTACATGTGGATATTTTGTACCTAGTTTTTGTAATTTCGTTATTTTCTGTAGTCTTGCTGTATTTATCAAGGCATCAAAAACTTCTACAGTTGCCAATCTCACTTTTGTCGGAAAACTCGTATAATATCATATCGAGATACCAATTATATGCATAAATTCTTGATCACATCTTTTTTTCACGTCTATCACGCGCCATTAGTAAACCGGAAGTCCCAGTGTTTGAATTTTTATTTTGTTCTTTTGTTAAAAAAAAAATAGTAGAGTTGGGGGGGTCTGAAGCAGGGTCGGTGGGGTTAGCAGAAACACTGCTTTTTTTTTTAGGCCTGATGTCTGTCAATTTTTTTACACTGAAGTAAAGACAATTGAAAATGAAGGAATGAATGTATTTGTGTTTTGTCATTTTTGCACCCTCCACAAGGCTTAGTCTTACACTTTGATGGATAATAATATAGGGAGTTTTCTTATTTTATTTAGAAAATTTCTTTGAGTGTAGACTTGCCTATGAATACTCATGGCAAACATTACTTTAAAGAGCAAGAATTCTGCCAATAGCTATGTCACGTATTTGGGAGCACAGTCAGTGAAGCATGAAATGTACATGTAGGTCATGGTCCAATATGGATGCTTGCATTAAAGTTATCATCCCTAGATGCAAGTTTGTACCAAGTTTCATTACTGAAGCTCTCTTAGTTCTGGTTTGTTTGTTTGTTTGATTTGATGTTTAACATCCCCGTCAACACTGTAAAGGTCATTTTGGAGACACTGCTTCCAATTTTGTGGGACTTTTACCCGACACTGAGATGAAATGACATCTCAAGCCCTGCCGCCCAATGAAACCAATAGGGATTATGGGCATGGACGGGCCAACTCGCACTGCTTTGCCTGGGCAGGCTTAGATTCTCAAATCGGTTTACCAGTACTAATGTGTTGGTCGGATTCAGCTCTGCGTGGAGGCATCATGCAACCCATCTATTTCTTCAAGCCCTGACGGGCAGGGGCTCCTCTTAGTTCTTGATGAATGGACTTGACATTAAATTAAAAGTAGTTCAAAAAGTCAGTGAACCATGAAATGTAGGTCAAGGTAAAATATGGATGCTTGCAAAAAGTTCTTATAGTTTCTGAGAAATGGTTTTGAATATTAGGGTAAAAGTTATGTCTGTCAAATCCTAAGCTTAGACAATGTTTTGTTTGTTTATTTTTTTTTTAGGTTTTTTTTTCAACAAATTACTTTATATATGAACTGAAATTATGACTGAATATGCTCTTTGGAGTTTTGTCACCAGATGTACTTGTAAACAAAATAATAACCGCATGGTTTTGGAATAAAGTGCTGTCACCAGGTTCTGTCACCAAACTGACATATCTAATATAAACAAAACAGAAAAAATAAAGAACAGCTCTGTAACACGCGGTGCTACACAGCTCATACAACAAGCCATAACCATACTGCACTTGCATCAATGCATCAAGCATACAATAATCACCCAAAATAACTGTTTGAAAAATATAAAAGCAGAAGTAAAGGTGATGATCAGGAATCGATACAATCAACCCTATACACTGTGCTACAGTGTACAGTCTGTAAAACATGGGTAGGCCCTGATCAGTTTGTTTGTTTGATTGGAGTATTAACGTCCCCGTCAATGATTGGAGTATTAACGTCCCCGTCAAACCTGTACAGGTCATTTTGGAGACATTGCTTCCAATTTTGTGGGACTTTTACCCGACAATGAGATGAAATGACTTCTCAAGCCCTGTCGCCCAATGAAACCAATAGGGTTTATTAGCATGAACGGTCCGCCTCCCACTGCGGTTCTTGGACAGGCTTAGATCCTCTAAGCAGTTTACCATTACTAGTGTGCGGGCCGGATTCAGCTCTGTGTGGAAGCACCATGCAGCCCATCTATTTCTTCAAGCCCCAATGGGTGGGGCATTCTACAGCCTCTGATCTGGGTCTACACTGTTTGCTAGAGTACCCATTTTGGGATTTCTGGTACAAAATGGGTTAAGATATGGAAAATTGGACAACAACTGAAAAGACCACACAATATACCCCTCCTCCTCTGTGACTGGGTTACTGTGGGCATACCAAAGTTTGTTTTGTTTGTTTGATTTGAGGTTTAACGTCCCCGTCAATACTGTCTAGGTCATTTTGGAGATGTTGCTTCCAATTTTTTGGGACTTTTACCCGACATTGAGTGAGTTTTAGTTTTACGTCCCACCAACAGCTTAAGTCATACGGAGACGGGACCTTGGTTTAAAGACTCATCCGAAAGTCTGGAGAAGCCCGGGATCGATCCTGCGATCCCTTGTTTACAAGGCGAGTAGCATAACCACTGCACCACGAAGGCATCTACCCAACATTGAGATGAAATGACATCTCCATCCCACCAACAGGGTTTATAAGCATGGACGGGCCGACTTGCAGCAATTTTCCTGGGCAAGCTTAGACATTCTAAGTGAATTACCAGTACTCATGTGCGGTCGGTATCAGCTCTGCCTGGAAGCATCGTGCAGCCCAATCTATTTCTCCGAGTCCAGATGGGCGGGGGCGGGGGCATACAAAAGCTGCTACAAAATTACATAAATAATAATAAGGAATTGCAAGTTAGTTATATATGAAAGCATTAAATACAATAGCAAATTCTTCAGAAGGCAACATTATCTGCTGGCATACCTTCAAAATTGTTGGTACCATAATGATCCTAAGTACTGGGACAGCTAAGCCTACGCAAACAGTTCAGACCCAGATCTGATAGCTCCTGAAGGAGCAGTATGGTCAGGGTCAACACTGTTTGCCACTTTGTCTGCACCTTTTGGACTCATGGCTGGATCATGAAACAAATTCGTTAAAATTTAAGGAGAATTATAGCAACTGCTCAAGGTGTCCGAATCGTTAGGATTTTTTACTGTAATCCATTTTAGATAGGAAGTCCCTGAGCAGGATACAAGGAAATATTGCAGGTCCAGATCAGACGCCGCGAATTGTGGTGTCTGATCAGGACCTTCACAGTTTGTAAGAAGTTAAGTCATTGTCTAAACAAATTTCTGCTAACAACTAAATTCTGAAATGTAGTCCTGCTAGGTATAAGGCGGAAGTTTCCATTTTAGTTTTATAAAATGGTTAAAAGGACAATGGATACATCCGATAAAATTATTTTCTGTCATTTTGAGAAACAGAATCAACTTCCATGTCTCCTGTAAAAGAAACATCTTCCAAAAAAATAGGGCAATGATCCTAAGTATTGGGACAGATAGGCCTTAGCAAACAGTGGAGCAGTCTGATCAGGGACTACACTGTTTACCATTCTGTCTGTACCATTTGGACTCCTTGCTGGATCATGAAACTAATTTGTTAAACTTTTAGGAGAGTTAAGTCCTCAAGGTGTATTGAAGGGAAACTCACTTCTAAGAGGCAAATTCTTCAAAAGTAGTTCAATGCTGTCAATGGAGATAAAGCCATATTTGGAACAGCTGCCTTCTTTAAAAGTTTATCCATTCCCCTTATAGCATACCGGTTACATGTGTATTTCTCACCTTGAAACAAAATTTAACAGTGTAATTATGTATCAGTTGGACAAGTGATGGCAGATGGCGATTAAAGTCTGTGGCTACTGGTCCTGGACTAAGGCAATTAACGCTAACCTCTGTAATACGATAGATATGAAATTGTTGGTCAGTCTTACAAATTAATGGCTCTTCTCTTCTCTTTCAGCTCCGTTAAAGAGAGGCTTAATCAGGAATAAAGCACACAGGAAATCACAAAGTAAAAATAATATACAATGTGCTAGGAGTAATTATTCTTAATTATATTTTTAAGGAATACATATACTGGTAAATGAAGTAGGTCTTGCCTTCTCATTAATCTGTCAGGTTTTTAATAAAATCTTCTGCAAAGTACTTTTTAATGAGCACATAATGAAATGGAAGCCTTTGTATGGTTATTAATAAGCGAGATCATATAGGTTTTTAAACAATGCAAAAAGATAAATCAAAATATCATTCAGTAGCCATGTGACATTAATGGAGTAGCCAGATTATGTCAATGTAGTAGCCAGATGATGTCAATGGAGTAGCCAGATGATGTAAATGGAGTAGCCAGATGATGCCAATGCAGCAGCAAAATGATGTCAATGCAGTAGCCATATGATGTCAAGGAAGTAGTGAGATGATGTCAATAATATCAATGCAGTAGCCTGGTGATGTCTATGTAGTAGCCTGATGTCAGTGCAGTAGTTAGATTGTGCCAGAGCACAAACTAGATGATGTTAATGCAGTTGCCAGCTGATTTTAGTGCAGTAGCCTGATGATGTCAGTGGAGTAGCCTGGTGTTGTCCGTGGAGTAGCCTGATGGTCAGTGGAGCAACCACATGATATCAGTTTACAAGCCTGGTGTCAATGCAGTGGCCTGATGATGTCAATGCAGTAGCCTGATGATGTCAATGCAGTTCTGATGTTGCCCATAATGTTGTATGATGATGTCAATGTGGTAGCCAGGTGATGTTAATGGAGTTGCCTGATGTTGTCAATGCAGTAGCCTGATGATATCAATGCAATGACCATATGATGTCAATGCAGTGACAGTATGATGTCACTGTAGTTGCCAAGTAATTTCAATTTTCAATGAAGTGGGCAAGTGATGTCAATGAAGTTGCCCAATGGTGTCAATGCAGTTGCTTGATGTCAATACAGTAACCAGATAATGTCAATGCAGTAGCCACATAATGTCAGCCTAATGATGACACTGGAGTAGCCTAATGAAGTCAATGCAGAAACCAGATGATGTCAACTATGTATAAGCTTATCTTTTTTGTCATCTATGCTAAACTGTACTGAAGTGATTCTGCCAATTCATGTATAAATGCTACCATGTCCATTTGCCAGATTAACTTCATAAGTCATGTAGCTTCCATTCAAATTTTTAAACATATTGTTATCTTTATCATTAGGGCTGCATGATGCTTCCACGCAGAGCTGAAACCGACCGCATGTGAGTACTGGTAAACTGCTTAGAGGTTCTAAGCCTGCCATGGAGAAATGCGGTGCGAGTCCGAGCATCCATGCATACTCTCATTTAAACTCTATTGGTTTCATTGGGCGACAGGGCTTGAGATGTCATTTCATCTCAATGCCAGGTAAAAGTCCCACAAAATTGGAAGCAATGTCTCCAAAATGACCTATACAGTGTTGATGGGGATGTTAATCCTCAAATAAAAAAAAAAAAAATCTTTATCACTGGGCATGTATTGCTTATTTGTTTTGTTTGTTTTGAGGTTTGCTTTTTTGTTTTGTTTGATTTGAGGTTTAACATCCCTGTCAACACTGTATAGGTCATTTTGGAGACGTTGCTTCCAATTTTGTGAGACCATTACCCAACATTGAGATGACATGACATCTCAAGCCCTGTCCCCAATGAAACCAATAGGGTTTATAAGCATGGATGGTCCGACTCGCACCGCTTTGCCTGGGAAGGCTTAGATCCTCTAAGCGGTTTACCAGTACTCGATTGCAGTTGGTTTCAGAAGCCTAATATCAATACAGTAATCTGATGATTCCCAATGTAGTAACCAGACTAGAATTTGTTTTTCTACAAAATCACAGATGTCTCCCCCTTTTTGGTATCATATTGTATTGTACATACAGCTAACATTTATATAAACTAATGTGATTGCATGTAGAGTACATAAACCATATGTTTAGAATTTTTGTATCTAGTTACTATCCCAAGATGCAAGTTTGTGCCAAGTTTCATAACTGAAGCTCTCTTAGTTCTTGATGAATGGACTTGACATTATGTTACATAGAAGTGAAGGCAATGATCATGAATCGACACAATTAACCCACAGCACCCATCAGAGACACCAAAGGGAAGAAACACACACATGAAACAACAGAACCTAATGGAAACTTCAATAACGGAAAGACAAAAGGGCAGTTACTTTCACATAAAATGGCCAATAGGCTATCAAAAACAAAATAATATAAGCGATACAAACACTCAAAGACAAACCAAAACAAAAATAAACCGCAACAGAAGAACTAGGATTGTTGCTATAGTTCAAAATGTCAGTGAACCATGAAATGTAGGTCAAGGTAAATATGGATGCTTGCATTAAAGTTGCTATCCCTAGATTCAAGTTTGTACCAAGTACCATTAATGGTGTTCTGAGTAGTTCTTGAGAAAAGGACTTGAACATCAGGGTAAAAGTTAAGGTTATCATAAACGGTGATGATAATCCTAAGCTTTGACAAGATTTTGTTTATTTATTTTATTTATATATTTTGACAAATTACTTTATGTATGTACTGGCACTGTGGCTGAATATGCTCTTTGAAGTTGTGTCACCAGATGTACTTGTATGTATGAATTTGGATAAAAAGTGCTGTCATCAGGCTCTGTCACCAAGCTGAGCATATAAACTTATCTAATATAAACAAGACAGAACTAAAAACTAAAGAACAGCTCTTATACAACAAACCATAACCTTACTACACATGCATCAATGCATCAGTCACACATTAATCACCCAAAATAACAGTTTCAAAAATATAAAGTCTGTAAAACATGAATCCTTATGTGACCTACTGTAAAAAGCATGCACAGAACCTGCCACAACTGCCTGTGACCAAACTTCACCATCTTGAAAAGCCCAAACTTTCGTAGTCTAACTGTTGGTTTTCTTTTGCTCCAGCAATTCTGCTGTTGTATGCTGTCGAGTCCTCAACCTTGTTTCATCTCTGTAGTTTTTGATTTGTATGTTCTCGGAGATATTACACTGATGAATTAGGAAGCCGCCATGCGGACTAAACAAAATTAGTGTATACTGCGACTAAGGGCGAGGAATATGGCCATGTAAAATCAATTTAAGCCCCCCATGGACCGTTCCAAGGTGATTCTTCTGTGGCAGTTTATTTATGTTGTTGTTTATTACTTACTGTGTGTATCACTTGTGTCTTTTTATTCTGGATGGCCATTTGGCCATTTTGTGGGAAAGTAACTGTCCTTATGGCCACCCTTTGTTTAGGTTTCCATTTTGGTCTGGTCGCTTTATGTTTGTGTTTCTTTCCCTTGGTGTCTTTGATGGGTGGAGTAAGTTAATTGTATTGATTCCTGATTTTTGTTTTACTTCTAATTTTATACAGGATTGTTTTGTCACAACATTGTGCAACACTGGAAGAATGCTGATGACAAGGTAAATTTTTATCTACAATCATCCAAAGCTTCAAGCACTGGCTCACTGGCTTTGAGTGTATGTGTCTGTGTGTGCATGTGCAATTGTTGTGTGTGTGTGCATGTGTGCTGTGTGTGTGCAAGCTTACATGCATACATTCATGTGTATGTCCATGCATGTGCATCTGTGTGCACAAAATAGAATTAAGATATGGGAAAACTGAAATGGACACCAACTGAAAAGGACCACACAATATACCCCACCTCCTGTCATACAAAAACTGTTACAAATTTGCATTGACAATAACACCAAATTGCAAGTTAGATATAATTGAAAGGATTGAATGCAAAGCAACATTCTTCAGAAGTCAAAATAATCTGCTAGTATGCTTTCAAAACTGTTGGTAATTCATTTTAGATAGGAAATCCCAAAGTAATATAGTCGCAAATACTGCAGGCCCAGCTCAGACGCTGCGAAATTGCAGGGTCTGATCAGGACCTTCACAGTCTGCAGGGAGTTTAGTCATTTTCTATATTACGAAAACACGCCTATACAAATACACTGTCAATTTTTCAGCCAAAAAAAGGAAATTTTAAGATGAAAAGTTGTGATTGTTTTCTTATTTCTGCTCAAAACATAGATTGTGGGGACTCGATAGAACAACCTCGAGCAGATATAAGGAAAATACTGGTTACCCCTGTAAACCCCAGTTTTACTATATAAAAGTGGAGTTTAAGGGGTCAAAATTATAGAGGCGTGTTTTTGTGATGATATAAAATCCTGCAAACAACACAACCTGACACCCCTGAACTCTGAAATGACTCCTGCTAGGTATAAGGTAGAAGATTACATTTTTTGTATAAAATGGGTAAAAGGACAATGGATAGATCCAATATAAATATTTTCTGCCATTTTGTAAATCAGAATCACCTTTCATGTCTTATTTACAAGAAACATCTTCAAAAAGTAGGAAAATGATCTTAAGTATTGGGACAGACAGGCCTTATTAGCAAACATTGCAGGAGCAGTCTGACCAGAGTCTACAATGTTTGCCATTCTGTCTACAACTTTTGTACTCCTTCCTGGATTGTGTAACAAATTTGTTAAAATTTTAGCAGAATTAAGCCCTCAAGTGGTCCAAATGTTTAGGATTTTATATTGAAGGGAAGCTCTCACTTCTAACTCTTATCATGCTGTTCACGACAACCCCTATCTTTGGAAACAGTGTAGATCCAGATCAGACGGCTTCTGAAGAAGCCATCTGATCAGGATCTACACTGTTTGAAATTCAATTTATGAATTTGTAGGAAAAAATTGCATCAAGTAATCTGATTGGTTCAAAGTCAGAAATGGGTGTGGCTAAACTGAATATTCAGCAAGAGAAGGGCTAAGAACCAAAATTCTTTCCTTCAAGAGTGCAATAAAAAATCCTAAAACTTTAGAAACATTGAGGACTTGCTGTAATTCTCCTAAAATTTAAATAATTTTGTTTCACGATCCAGCAAGGAGTCTAAAAAGTGGAGACGGAATGGAAAATGGTGTAGACCCTGATCAGTGACTTCTCCTCCAGGAGCAGTCTGATCTGGGTCTGCACTGTTTGCTTAGGCATGCATGTCCCAAAACTTAGTATCATTATGGTAGTCCAATGCTGACATGGGAGATAAATCAGCCTTCTCCAAAAGTGTATCCATTCCCCTTATAATATACCAGTTATTGCTCACCTTTAAACAAAATTTAACAGTGAAATTATATATCAGTTTGACAAGTGATGGCAGATGGCGAATAAAGTCTGTGGCTACTGGTCCTGGACTAAGGCAATTAACGCTAACCTCTGCAATATGACAGATGTAAAATTGTTATAAGAAACAGATTAACCTTTAAGGGGCACAATTAATATCAAAACTGTATTTTGGTCAACCATGCAAATTTGGATCTTCTCTTAAAGGAAAGAATCAGCTCCCTTAGTGAGGGGCTTAGATGGAATAAAACATGCAGGAAATCATTAAATTTGTCTTCTAAGTGAAAATAACATGCAATATGCTAGGAGTAATAATGCCCCATTATATTTTCCATGGTGTATATACTGGTAAAAGATGTTGGTCTTGTCTTCCCATTACTCCTCCATGTTTGTGTGAACAGGATCTGCCAAGTATTTTTGAATGAGTACATTAATGTAATGGAATCCTTTGTATGGTAATTGACAGGCGAGATCATATAGGTTATAAACAACCCAAAAAGATAAATGATAATGTCATTCAAAAGTCAGGTCACATCAATGGAGTAACCAGATGATGTCAATGGAGTAGCCAGATGAGGTCAAGTAAGTCATAAAATGATGCCAATGATATCAATGCAGTAGCCTTATGTTGCCAATGCTGTAGCTAGATGATGCCAGTCCAGGAACCAGATGATGTCAATGCAATTGCCAGGTGATGTCTATGAAGTAGCCTGATGATGTAGCAGGGTAGCCTGATGAATGATGATGACAGTGGAGCAACCACATGATAATCGATGTACTAGCCTGATGTCAATACAGTGGCCTGATGATGTCAATGCAGTAGCCTGATGATGGTAATGCAGAAGCCTGACAGTGTCAAAGCACAAAAAAGATGATGTCAATGCAGTAACCTGATGATTCAAACCAGTAACTAGATGAAACCAGTACATAGATGATGTCAACGGCCCCCACCCATCGGGACTTGAAGAAATATATGGGCTGCATGATGCTTCCATGCAGAGCTGAATCCGACACACGAGTATAGTTCGAACAAATTGACCTGAGACTGGTGAACCCTATTAACATAATTTCAAAACTGACTGAATGCATGTATTTATCTTCACCGTCTCCCCAAAATGATGATATTGTTATTCAATACATAGAGGTCAGTAAATGGGTGGCAATTCGCATGATGCTGAAAATTCACGAGAAGGTTACGAAAGCTGACGTATTAGGCGATAACGTTGACAAATTTATTCCATGCATAAAGGTCAGTCTCAGGTCAATTTGTTCGAACTATACTGGTAAACCGCTTAGAGGATCTAAGCCTGCCCAGGCAGAGTGGTGTGAGTGTCAGACCGTCCATGCTTATAAACCCTTTTGGTTTCATTGGGCAACAGGGCTTGAGATGTCTTTTCATCTCAATGTCGGGTAAAAGTCCCAAAAAATTGGAAGCAACGTCTCCAAAAGGACCTTTAGAGTGTTGACTGGGTCGTTAAACCTCAAATTAAACAAAGATGATGCCAATGCGGTATCCTGATGATGTCAATGCTGTTCTGATGATGTCAATTCAGTTGCCTGATTATGTCAATGCAGTAGCCCGCACACTAGTACTGGTAAACCGCTTAGAGGATCTAAACCTGTCCAGGAACCGCAGTGCAAGGCGGACCATCCATGCTAATAAACCCTTTCGGTTTCATTTGGCGACAGGGCTTGAGATGTCATTTCATCTCAATATCGGGTAAAAGTCCCACAAAATTGGAAGCAAAGTCTCCAAAATGACCTTAACAGTGCTGACGGGGACGTTAAACCTCAAATCAAACAAAATGTCAATGCAGTGGCCAGGTTCTGTCAATGGAGTAGTCTGATGATGTCAATGCAGTAACCTGATGTTGTCAATGTAATAATCATATGTTGTTAATACAGTAACCATATGATGTTAATGCAGTAGCCAAGTGATGTCAATATAGTGGGCAGGTGATGTCAATGAAGTTGCCAAATTATATCAATGCAGTAGCCTCCTGTCAATATAGTAACCAGATGATGTTAATTCAGTCGCCACATAATGTCAATGCAGCAGCCTAATAGTGTCGATGGAGTAGCCTTATGATGTCAATGCAGTGACTAGATGTCAATGGAATTATTATAACTATGCATTAGCTTGAACATAAAATAACCTGCCAATTCATGTACAAAAGCTATTATTTCCATTAGTCAGGACATAAACTTCATAAGCTACATGTATCTTCCATTCAAATTCTTTAACATATTGTAAGCTTTATCATTATTGCTTTAAATAATAAATCTGTATAAACCAATTGAGTAGCCTGATGGATCAAATAATGGTGATGCAGTAGCCTGATGTCAGTGCAGTAGCTATATGATGCCAATGCAGTAGCCCTACGTATGGTAATGCAGTAGCCTGATGATGTCAATGCAGTAACTAGATGTCAATGCATTAGCCTAGTGATGTCGATGCAGCAGCTTAATGATGTCAATGAAGAAGCCTGATGATGTCAATGTAGTACCCAGATGATGTAAATGGAGTAGGCAGATGATTTCATTGTAATAACTAGATGTCAATGCAGTATCCTGATGATGACAATACAGTAGCCTGGTGATGTAAATGCAGTAACCAAACGATGTTAATGCAGTAGTTTGATAATGTCATTGTAGTAACCTGATAATGTCAAAGCAGAAGCTTGTTGATGTTAATGCAGTAGCCAGGTTGTGTCAATGCAGTAGCCTGATGATGTCAACACAGTATCAATGCAGTGACCAGAAGCCATTTGATGTTTATGCAGTAGTCAGGTTGTTTCAATCCAGTAGCTTGATGATGTCAACAGTGTCAAATCAGTAACCAGATATTGGAGTAGCCTGATGGTGTCAATGCAGTAAACAAATGATGTCAATGCAGTAGGATGATGTCAATGCACTAGCCTGATTATGTCGATGCAACAGCCTGAAGATGTAAAAAGCAGTAACCAGATGATGTCAATGCAGTAGCCTGATGATATCGATGGAGTAACCAGATGCGAATGCAGCAGCTTGGTGATATCAATGCAGTAGCCAGATGTCAATGCAGTAGCTTGATATCAATGTAGTAACTAGATGTCAATGCAGTAGCCTGATAATATTAATATATAAACTTGTCACTGCAGTAGCCTGATGATTTTAATGCAGCAGTCTGATAATATCAAAGCAGTAGCCTGATGATGTCAATGCAGTAGCCTGATGATGTAAAAGCACTAGCCTGATGATGTCAATGCAGTAGCCTGATGATGTAAAAGCAGTAGCCTGATGATGTCAAAGCAGTAGTCTGAAGATGTTAAAGCAGTAACCAGATTATGTCAATGCAGTAGCATAATGATGTTAATGCAGGAGCCTAATGATGTGTTCAGCCCCCGCCCATAGGGGCTTGAAGAAATATACGGGCTGCATGATGCTTCCATGCAGAGCTGAATCCGGCCCGCACACCAGTATTGGTACACCACTTAGAGGATCTAAGCCTGTCCAGGAACCGCGGTGTGAGGCAGACTGTCCATGCTAATAAACCCTATTGGTTTCATTGGGCGACAGGGCTTGAGACGTCATTTCATCTCAGTGTCGGGTAACAGTCCCACAAAATTGGAAGCAACTTCTCCAAAATGACTTTTACAGTGTTGACGGGGGACATTAAACCTCAAATCAACCAACCAAGCCTAATGATGTCACTGCTGTAGCCTGATGATGTTAAAGCAGTATCCAGATTAAGTCAATGCAGTAGCATAATGATGTTAGTGCAGGAGCCTAATGATGTCACTGCAGAAGCCTAAAAGCAGTAGCCTGATGATGTAAAAGCAGTAGCCTAATGATGTCAAAGTAGTAGTCTGATGATGTTAAAGCAATAACCAGATGATGTCAATGCAGTAGCATAATGATGTTAATGCAGGAGCATAATGATGCCACTGCAGTAGCCTGTTGATGTCAAAGCAGTAACCAGATTCTAACAATGCAGGAGCCTAATGATGTCACTGCAGTAGCCTTATGATGTCAATTCAGTAGCCTGATGATGTCAAAGCAGTAACAGATTATGTCAATGCAGTAGCATAATGATGTTAATCCATGAGCCTAATGATGCCACTGCAGTAGCCTGTTGATGTCAAAGCAGTAACCAGATTCTAACAATGCAGGAGCCTAATGATGTCACTGCAGTAGCCTTATGATGTCAATGCAGTAGCCTGATGATGTCAAAGCAGTAACCAGATTATGTCAATGCAGTAACCAGATGATGTAATTTTTTAAAAATACTACTGTTTTGGGGAACAATTTCTAACCAATGACATTCCATACTTTCAAACTCTACACCTAAATACAGCTTTAACATAATAATGGTTCCAATCAAGTACATGTATCTAGAAAACAGCAGCATTTAATCAGATCCAAACAGGCAGGGTTAGTGATTTTTTTTTTTTTTTTTTGGTTTTGTTTAACGGCCCTTTCAAGATTATTTCACTCATATCGAGCCGATCGTTAATCAGAGGTGGGCGAAAACCGGAGTACCCGGAGAAAAACCACCTGACCTTCGGTTGCAGAACTTGGCGTCTCACATGTGACCCGAGTGAGGCTAGAACCACAGCGGTGAGAGACCTAATGATCAAGAGTCAGCGCTCTTAACCACTAGGCCACAGAGGCCCGTTGCAGGGTTAGTGTTAAAACTTCCATACACTTGAGGTTGGTAAGTATGCATATACAGTTCACCCTCCTTATACCGACATTAGATATTTGAGAAAGTCCTTTATAACCTTTGATACTAATCTTGGAGTAATTAAGGGAGAAAGACATATATTACCTATGATACTATTCTTGGAGGAATTAAGGGAGTAAGTCCTTTATTACCTATGATACTATTCTTGGAGTAATTAAAGGAGAAAGTTCTTTGTTACTGTTACGAGATGGAATAGGAAACCTCTCTGGTGCTTATGCACATCTAAATTATTTTAGTAGGTATATGGCAAGGCGCTGTGAGTGAAATATTTTAGGTGAAATACGGTAGGCAAAATGTGCTGCTCCATGCACAAGTCATGCACATATCATACGATGTATGCATGAGTGGTTTGTGGAGATTTTTTCACCATACAGTTGGCCGTTATAAGGCTGATTTCTATAAAACTTGCCTAAAAATCGCCAACCGCCAAATTGTGCCATATATAATTTTCAGTCCGGTCACGGTGTTGTGAGTGTTCTTTTTGACGGGAGTCATACCATTGATTTGTAGGGACGTTTCATCAATTTTTCCCTAGGGGAAATACTATTTGAACACAAATCCACTATCTACTCGATTTTTGCTATCTGGCTATGATTGTGGATGGTATCTTCAACTCGCCACGATTTTAGGGAGCTAATATGAGTATGCATGATTTTCCGGTAGTATTTATAGATATAAAAACCCAGAAAAACGAACACTATTCAGCAGCAGGTCAAGTTCTAACGATTGAACACAACATTGTGACGGGACAACGAAAGTATATTGAAAGGTATGTTAAATCTATGTTTAGTATTATTTTTGTATGAACATGCTTGTAGGTTTTGGAGGGGTTTACTTCTAGTATACCCCAACTTTCTGAAGCCTATTCTGAATTCACTTTTGAAGCCTCTGTGGTGTAGTGATTAGGCTACTAGCTTTGCCAGCTAGAGGTCGCAGGATCGATCCCAGGCTTCTCCAGAAGTAGAATGAGTCTTTTAAGCGAGGTCCTGTCTCATTCTGACCCTAGAGGTTGGTGAGACGTAAAGTTTGGACACCCGCTCATACTAGATTCATTTAGGCTTTTATAGACCCCTTTTGTAGAATATAATTAATAAATGTCGGGTCACTTGTTCGATCCATAACTTTTGACTAGCAGTGGTTAGAAAACTGTGTCCCGTCTCTATATGATATTAGGTGTAGAGGGGACGTAAAATTTAGACGGGTACAACCATATCTTCATCATCAGGGCAAACTCTTACAAGAGCCTGTCGGGTTATCACTGATGATGAACCGTGATGAATTTGATTTTACAAGCATGTTCACGTTGAGTAGAAATAATTTTGTTCAAGAAGAATTACGAGTAATTTTGTAATGATGCCGTTTTTGTTTGAGAACTCGTTTTGTACATGTAGGTACATCAAAAGAACGTGATGATGATAAGTGAGAGTATTTGGTCACCACACGTCATAACGGCCTGAGAGGCGTGGATGACGTCAGCTGCGTCATCAGCGTCACGAGGACGGTTGTGACGTGGTGCCTACCAAATACAAAAGAATTTACGGTAAACAGTGTTGGCCCTTATGAGACACTAAGAAATGTTGTGGAGAATAGATGAAAATCTTCCTGTTTGTAGTTTCTATCTGTTGTTAATGTAATGAATTTGTGAATAGCTATATTTGTGAGCCGTGTCGCGGAGAAGGATATGAAATAGAGTTTGTTATGTTTCCTGTAATTGGCGGCTGACCAGGTAGCGCAAAGGCGTGGTCTGTTCAATTGCCTCTTACCTGTGATAATGTAGTGAGCACGAATTTGATGGGTATTATGCTCAGTAGTAGTGAGCATTAATTGATTTCTGTAGTGCTCAGTAAAGAAACATAAACTTCGAGTATTCTTGTGTCAAGCGCTGGGTGCTGATAATTTGATTTGATGCACAGTCCAGTTGAGTTCTGCTGTGCAGTTATTTGTCGCATGCACTGATCAGCCTGTGTGTCTGGTTGGCGCATGCGCAATAACGGTATATGCATGAACATATTCTTACTTCTCCGGGAGGGGGATCATGATATAGCATGTCTGTTTTGTGAACTGTATCTTAGTCGAATTATTGTAATTTGCAGGCACAACGTGTGGTGACCTGCTGCTCCCTGCAACATAGGAGCAGGTACTGGTCCGACGCCATCGGTTTCGAGTCCAGCAAGGGCGGACTAAACCAACAACGGACCGTCGAGACCATTAGAAACAGGTCGTGGAAAACGATCTGGAATCAAGAAGTTACCGGGACTTCAATCTCGGATGGATACGATTCGATAAATGATAAATCAACTGGTAGTCGACAATAAGGTCGACAAACTAGTTTTCAGCAGTACGCAAGAAATGGTTCACTCTGTGGATCACCCTAAGTGAACGTTTAATCTGGCCAGTCGCGTTTTTGTGTTGTTTTTTTTTTATTTTGTTGTTGTGTTTGTTATTTGCTTCTGTAGACACTCATGTCACCCCGTTCCGAGCACAGAACATTGTTTTGCCTTCGGGGCGGACGTCGTGAGTGGGCTACAGAAGCAAGTGATGTTTTGTGTTAGTATTGTGGTATATAGATACTGTAAATAATTCATGTCATTCATTTGATATCTTTCTTGTGCCTTACCCCAGAGCTGCCCGTACACCTGTCAGAGATCACGCTCGGTTGTCTTGTCAGCATGGGGGTTTGCGGGACGCCGTAAACCCACATGTAACAGTTACCTATGATACTATTCTTGGAGTAATTAAAGGAGAAAGTCCTTTATTCCATATGATACTATTCTTGAAGTAATTAAGGGAGAAAGACCTTTATTACCTATAATACTATTCTTGGAGTAATCAAAGGAGAAAGTCCTTTATTCCATATGATACTATTCTTGGAGTAATTAAAGGAGAAAGTCCTTTATTACCTATGATGCTATTCTTGGAGAAATTAAAGTAGAACTTCATATATTACCTATGATACTATTCTTGGAGTAATTAAGGGAGAAAGACCTCTATTACCTATGGTACTATTCTTGGAGTAATCAAGGGAGAAAGACCTTTATTACCTATGATACTATTCTTGGAGTAATTATTTAGAAGCCTCCATGGTGCAGTGGTTACGCTACTCGCCTTGTAAACCAGGGATCGCAGGATCGATCCCGGGCCTCTCCAGACTTTCGGATGAGTCTTTAAACCGAGGTCCCGTCTCCATATGACCTTAGCTGTTGGTGGGACGGAAAACTAAAACTCACTCACTCACTCTTGGAGTAATTAAGGGACAAAGACCTTTATTACCTATGATACCATTCTTGGGGTAATTAAGGGAGAAAGACTGTTATTACCTATAATAATATTCTTGGAGTAATTTAAGGAGAAAAGGGAGAAAGTCCTTCATTACCTATGATACTATTCTTGGAGTAATTAAAGGAGAAAGACCATTATTACCTATGATACTATTCTTGGAGTAATTAAGGGAGAAAGTCCTTTATTACCTATGATACTATTCTTGGAGTAATTCAGGGAGAAAGACGGTTATTACCTATGATACTATTCTTGGAGTAATTAAAGGAGAAAAGGGAGAAAGTCCTTTATTACCTATGATACTATTCTTGGAGTAATTAAAGGAGGAAGAGCTTTATTACCTATGATACTATTCTTGGAGTAATTAAGGGACAAAGACCTTTATTACCTATGATACTATTCTTGGAGTAATTCAGGGAGAAAGTCATTTATTACCTATGATACTATTCTTGGAGTAATTAAAGGAGAATGACCTTTATTACCTATGATACTATTCTTGGAGTAATTAAAGGAGAATGACCTTTATTACCTATGATACTATTCTTGGAGTAATTAAAGGAGAAAGTCCTTTATTACCTATGATACTATTCTTGGAGTAATTAAAGGAGAAAGTCCTTTATTACCTATGATACTATTCTTGGAGTTGTTAAAGGCGAAAGTCCTTTATTACCTTTTATTCTACCTCTTATTGGGATTCTTTATAGCGGCAAATTGTAAGGGAACAAATACTGTCGTTGTAGCGAGGGTTTGCTGTACTTACATGTGCGATTGATATAAATATAGAGTAACATTCTGCTATTAAGAACAGCTAAGATTAAGAACTTTTTATGCTTTTAAATGTGTATTAAAAAGGTTTCAGTGGTTTGTTATTCGCGTTTGCTACACCCAGGGTCCTCTAGTAAGAGACCACCTATGGGACTGTTCAAAAGTGGTCTTAAAGACCACTTTTGCACAGCCCTAAAGGTGGCCTTAATATAGGAATTTTACTGTACTTATATATATTTTGTGAGTGTACAGAAAATTCAAGAGCAGGCAACAATCTAATTACATGTACTTTTTTTTTCAAAGGCCCTCGCCCATAGGTGCTTGAAGAAATATATGGGCTACATGATGCTTCCTCACAGAACTGAAACCGACCTGCACACGAGTACTGGTTAACCGCTTAGAGGATCTAAGCCTGCCCATGCAAGGCCGTGCGAGTCGATCCGTCCATCCTTATAAACCCTACTGGTTTCATTGGGCGGCAGGGCTTGAGATGTCATTTCATCTCAATCATGTCGGGTAAAAGTCCCATAAAAATTGGAAGCAACGTCTCCAAAATGACCTTTACAGTGTTGAGGGGGATGTTAAACCTCAAATCAAACAAAATCAAAGAAAATACAACCTGACATTTCACGAATGATTCACATGAAATGTCAAGCCTACTTTTCAATGAAAAATAAGAAAAAGACATTTTGAAACTGCTGTCTGCTCATGACTAGCGAACAGTTGAATGTTTAAAAGAAAACAACAATTACTTTCATTTTTTTTTTCAGTTTGAAAACATGTATCTCACCTTGAAGCTATATCCAATCAAAAATTTAAATAACAAATCTAGAACATGGGGCAAGTGACGGTACAGATCTGTACGAACTGGACCTGGGTGGACACAATAAACATCTACCCCTGTAAATGGGATAAGAGAAATATATGAGCCTTAACCCACCACATGCCAATCACAACAATTGTCATCTGCTTTGACCTTAGACGTCTGCTGGTAACTTTAAAAATCAATTTTTTTTTGCAAACAGGGTTCACCCAGATCAGATGGTAGGAGCAGTCTGATCAGGGTCCACACTGTTTGCATGTATGCAAAATTCTGTTTGTAAGAAAATGCAGCAGACAACATAAGCAGATGACATTTTCAGATGCAGTTTTTCACAGCATCTTCATGGTTAATGCAGAAGCATATAATGTAAATCTTTTTTTAACACTGTTCCTTTACCCAGTCATACATGTAGCCTTTTAGAGATACCTATTCAAACAGTGAAGATCCAGACAAGATGGCTCATAATGAGCTGTCTAATCAGAATCTACACTGCCCGCCATCGGACCAGCCTCGGTAGCTCAGTCGGATGCACATCTGACTGGTGATCAGGAGGATGTGGGTTCGATACCTGCTTGGATCGGCAACATTCTTTCATGGAGATTGATCATGGAATCTTTTCAATTGTCATTCCCTCCCGTCTGCTGATTTAAGAAGGGCAGTTGTCAGTTTCTGGCGAAAGAATGTGCACTGTACTGGTTAACCGCTTACGTAACAGCCTGCCCAAGAAAAGTGTGGATAGGTAAACTGACCAGCTCAAAAAAACCTAAATTAGTGTTGACTGGGCTGTTAAAATCTAATACAAACAAACACTGCCTGCCATCCTACTGACAATTAAGAAATAGATCAGCTGTAACTATGATTTGAGTAATAAATCACAGTTTGGAGGTCAGTTGTAAAGTAGACAAATCACGAGCGCATAGCTCACGTGATTTGTCTACTTAAACTGACCAACAAACTGTGATTTATTACTCAACAAATCACAGTCTAGAGCTGATCTATTTCGATTCTAACATGCTGAAAATCGGCAATAATGTTGTTGTTGTTTCCTTCAAAATCTCACAACTTTTCTCCATTGTTAGAAGTTTGAGTTAACTTGGCTCAAGGGTTTAGGAGGAGTTTGCATCTGAAGCAAATTTACGATGTTTTTCTTTTTTTAGCTCTGGCCGTCATTTGCTCATCGGAGCAGAACCATTTTATGAGGGCAAGTCAATAAGCAACCAGCCTATCTCATTTCCAATTGACCAAGTCAACCAAGATTTCCATGCAGTGTTTGAATGCATGTTTTAGGCATAAGGGCAAAACTGTATCCTTATCGTGTCACTCACTCATAAGATATTGAATGTCAAACATGGCTTGCCATGCAAAAGCAAGCTTTATGTCAGTTTATGATGGACTATACTTAAGGAAAGCCAAATTTATGTTCAAGGTCTATAACAATACTATACCAGAATATATCACAGAAAACTTCATGAAGCGGAACAATATCAATACCTCTTTTACTTTAAAATCTACTGCTACAGGTTGTTTTGTCCCACCTAAGCTCAGGACAGAAGATTGAGCTATTCTGGATGTTTAACCCATTCCCACTCAGGGACAGTGTGAATTTTGTTGATTTAGGACAGCAACTTCATATAACTATTAATTCATAACGAATGGTCTGTTTACATCAGGAATGTTAACTGGGCAGTAGCCTTTCAAATGGGACCTTTTTAGGCTAAATCATTGTTGCCATGGTAACAAGAGGGCATCTCAAAGTTGTCAAAAAATGTGATTTCACATGTATTTTTGACCGAATCTTAATCTTCACGCTACCGTCAAGGCAACAATTATGGGGTTTGGCACTGGCCATTTTCACTATCTGCAGCATGTTTTGTCAGCGTAAATTTCGAGGCATTTTTGACCTTAGACACCCTCAGATTTCATTTCAGCAGCCGGCTGGGCCATATCCCCATCAAACCCCACATAGAAGCGAAAATGTGTTTTTAGCTCTGCTTCACCACTAATTGTCCACACGATATGAGCAACAATAAGAAAAAAATCTCTTTGACGTGCAAACAGGGAAGATTCAGATGAGACTAATGTGTTCCTTAAACTTATGATGCTTTGAACAACTGGGCCCAGTGGAGGCACTGGCTTCAAAAGTCTTTCTGTCTCCCTTGTCAATAGGGGTCAACTGTTAAAGGAAAGAATTTGCTCCTTAGGAGCAAATTCTTTCCTTTAAGAGTAGACCCCTTTTTCCATGGGACAGAGTTTATAGAAAGGCAAACTTAACAGAAAGTCCCAAAAGTTGTCTCCCTTTGATATGAGCCAAAATAAGCTAAAATATCGCTTTGGACTGTGCAAACAGGGAAGATTCAGACGGGCCTAATGTGTTCCTTAAGCTAATGATGCTTTGAACAACTGGGCACAGTATTTGTGTTGTCAGTTGTGTTAAAACAATCTTTAAGGGCAATGGATACACCTTCAGGCGAGGTAACTCCTTCAAAAGTAGTTTTGTTTCCCTTGTCAATAGGGTTAGGAGCAAATTCTTTCCTTTAAGAGTTGACCCTTTTTTTCATGGGACAGAGTCTATAGACAAAGGTAACAGGAAGTCCTGAAAGTTATCTCGCTTTGAAAATTGGCTGAAAAATCTGCACAATGTATCAATTTCCCATAAGAAATAGATCAGCTCTATAAGTAATTTGCTGAGTAATAAATCAGTTTTAAAGAAGATCAGATCACAAGCCAACACTATTGACTTTAACACAAGCATTTAAGGGGAATGGGAACACCTGGCATATTTTTCTGTCATTTTTCAAAGGGAAACCACTTTTGTAACATCCTGTTTGCTTTTCAATAAGCCCTATCCAACTCAAAAAGGGGGTCTACTCTTAAAGGAAAGAATTTGCTCCTCAGGAGCAAAATCTTTCTTTTAAGAGTTTATCCCTATTGACATGGGAGACAAAAATACTTTTGCAGGAGTTGCCTCCCCTGAAAGTGTTACCATTCCCCTTAAGTCATTTTGTGACATTTTTTTATGCAAGAAAATGACATTACACCATTAAAAAATGTATGAGTATATCCTGGTTCTGCAGGACAAGAGTAAAAAAAGGAGCACGGGTACTAGGACATTTTGCAATAGCCGAAATTGGCTGGTCTAATAGTAACCCTTCCTGGCTCACTTTTGGCCGCCGTTCAAAATTCAAAATTACATGCATTATCACCCTTTAACAAGCACCGTGTCCAAGGCGTTTTCTCTACCACGGCAGGGGTGGGGGTAGAGTCTAATGGAAGCCAAAACCGATAATGCATGAGAAGCTTTTTTCCTCGGTCAGACAAGGGCTGTGTACTGACACATTTTGCAGCCAGAATTGGCAACGTGTCACCACATTCTAGAGCCCGACCATTGGTCTGCATCTGCATTCAAAATTCGAACCCCGCCAGAGGACTGCCCATTTTACAGGACAAACGCTTAACATTGGGTCCGTTCTGTGCCTACATGACATCTTGAGCGAGGATGTGGGAGGTGGGATTGACCTACTTCTCATATCCTCCGCGAAAGAAGTCACCCAACTCCCAATCGGCTAGCTGATAACTGTCAAGCAGACAGGAGTCAGCATATTGGCAGCCTAGGGAAAAGAGCAGTACCTACAACTAATCCCAGATGGCGAACTGGGGGTAGCCCCTATGTGCCCATGGCGCCCGGTTACCTTAAAAACAACTGTCAGTCAACTGTAAGTCAGAGTAAAAAAAGACGGCTAAAGATGATCACAATAATACTGAATGACTGAAGCATACAAGCTGATTTGTTTGTTTGTTTGATTCAAGGTTTTATGTCCCCATCAACACTATATAGGTCATTTTGGAGACATTGCTTCCAAATTTTGTGAACTTTTACCCGACATTGAATGAAATGACATCTCAAGCCCTGCTGCAAAATGAAACCAACAGGCTTTATATGCATGGACGGTCGGACTCGCACCAATTGGCCTGCGAATACTCAGGTTCTCAAGGCGGTTTATCAGTACTCATGTGAGGTCGGTTTCAGCTCTGTGTGGAAGCATCATATTTCTTCAAGCCCCGATGAGTGGGGGTGGACATACAAGCTGATATCAGCTTTTTGGGGTTTTCAAAGAGAATCAGATAAAGTACATTTTTGATGATAATTCCTTGTTCATACCACATTGTCAAACTGTCTCTGTGAATGAATGACCAAAGCATATGTATGTAACATTAATAATGCATCAGTCATTTAAAACTTTGTCACCTGTCTAAACAGTGGAGAAAATGACTTGTGATTTCAATCTTACCTTGTCCCTACAGTGCTGGGTGAATGTGGTGTTTCTGGGGGTATCAGCTGTTGAAGCAAAGTGATTGCAAATGACTGGTGCCATTACAAAACAAGAGCTGTCACTATCGGTGACCAATGCCCCCGTGGGAGCCAATTTCTGAGTTTTTACAAAATTTCAAGGGGAGATAATTCAGCCAAAAATTATAACAGAGTTATGGCCCTTGGTCAGAATGTACCCCTTATGATGGTGAATAAGTGTGTGAAGTTTCATGGGGCTAGGTCAAATACTTTTGAAGTTATGATCGAGGTTAAAGTTTTTGTGACGGACAGACAAACAAACAGACAGACAGGACAAATACTATATGCCCCCCCCACCCAATGGCCCCAAATCAAAGGTTCTCCGGGGCATAAAAACGCCTATACAAATGCATTGTAAACTTTACCGCCCCCCCAAAAAAAACTAAAATTTTAAGATGAAAAATTGTGATATTTTTCTTCTATCTGCTCAAAATATAGATTGTAGGTACTCACTAGAACCCCTCATTGAGGCAGTTCCAATGAGTACCCACAATCTATATTATAGAGCAGAAATAAGACAAGAGGCCCATGGGCCACTATGCTCACCAGAGCTCAGGGGGCACAGCCCACTGGCAGCAATGTATTTTAATTAACCATGGAAGCCCTGCGCCCAAGGATACTACAGATAAAATTTGGACCCAATCAGCCTGATGTCGCTTGAATGTGTTGTTGCAACACTGTATAGGTCATTTTGGAGACCTTGCTTCCAATTTTGTGGGACTCTTACCCTACATTGAGATGAAATGACATCTCAAGCCCAGTCGCCCAATAAAACCAATAGGGTTTATAAGCATGGATGGTCCAACTCGCACCGCTTTACCTGGGAAGGCTTAGATCCTCTAAGAGGTTTACCAGTACTCGTGTGCGGTAGGTTTCAGCTCTACGTGGAAGCTTCATGCAGCCCACTTATTTCTTCAAGCCCAAATGGGCGGGGGGCACGAGCCCTGGTTGGTGTCACTAAATGTGTCTTATCAAAAGGAACAGAGACATATATGGTTTAGCAGTGGGGATATGTATGGCTCCTGAGATGTAAGGCCTTTTAAGGATTTGTAAGGTTTCTGGAATATTTGGCCTTTTATGAAGTGAAGGGGGTTGGGCATGGCCCCAGCACATCCCGGGTGTCCTCCAGGTTGGTGTCACTGAATGAGAATTATCATAAGGACGAGAATATATATGGTTTAGGGGTGGAGATCTGTCAGGTTTCTGGGATATTGGGCCTTTTATGAAATGGAGGGGGTGGGCATGGCCCAGGCACATCCCGAGGGACCCCCAGGTTGGTGTCACTGAGTGCGTCTTATCATAAGAAACAAGAATATGTATGGTTTAGGGGTGGGGATCTGAATGGTTTCTGAGATAAACGGCATTTAATGAAGTGGAGAGGGTGGGGCATGTCCCCAGCACATCTGGGGGAACCCCCAGGTTGGTGTCACTTAATGCATCTTATCATAAGGATCAAGAATATATATGGTTTAGGAGGGGGGGATCTGTAAGGTTTCTGAGATATAAGGCATTTTATGAAGTGGAGGGGGCGGAGCATGGCCCCGGCACAAACTAGGGGATCCACAGGTTGACATAAAAGCATATGGATGAGAGAAGTTTACTCAAGGAACATTTCTATGAAAATTTTGTCAAAATACATTATCTGCAAAGGCTTGGTAGTTAATGCCATTTTTCAATTTTCCCCATTATAAGTCTATGGAAAATCTAAGTTGCCATATCAACCAAATTAAAGAGCCGAATTTAATAAAAAACACAAAATCTGTAAAGGCAAATATGGTGAATATTTCCATAAACTCTCACCCTCATAGAGCATACGGTTTCTGAGGAGATGATTTTTTAAGTTTTTTTTTTGTTTTTTTTATTATTTTTTTCATTTTGGCTTCCATGACAACCAATACAAATGAGCAGCAGCCCTAAATTCATATGGCAGAGAGTATATTGCCTAAGGAACATTTCTATGAAAGTTTTGTCAAAATATCTGCAGAGGCTTGGCAGTAAATGCCAGTTTTCAATTTTCCCCTTTATAAGTCTATGGGAACTCTAAGTTGCCATAGCAACCAAACTAACAAGCCGATTTTCATAAAAAGCACAAACTTTCAATCCCCCCACCCAAGGATGCTACAGATAAAATTTGGGCCTAATCGGCCTAGTGGCTTCAGAGAAGAAGTTGTTTGAAAGTGTTGACGACGGACATACGACGCAGAAGACGATGGACAACTGCCTATCCTATAAGCTCCCCCGGAGCCTTCGGCTCTGGTGAGCTAAAAACAAAGGTTTACACCTGTAAACCCCAGTTTTACTATATAAAAGTGGGGTTCAAGGGGTCAAAATTATATAGGCATGTTTTGGTGGTGCCTAATAAAAGAAATCTGTCAGAAGAGTATGAGGTTCTATATAAGGGGCTTCAGATTGTCAGACAAGAGGCCCATGGGCCACAATGCTCACTAGAGCTCAGGCTGTACTGCCCAATGGCAGCCATGTATTTTAACATGATATCATTTTAATCTACCAATTATGAAGTCTCCCAAATGAACCCCCAATTCCAAATGAGCACCCATGTGGACTCAGTATCTGAAACATTATAGGCCTTTTATGAAGTAGAGGAGGTGGGGCATGGACCCAATGGAGCCCTGGTTGGTTATCACTAAATGCATCTTACCATAAGGAACAATAATATATATGGTGTAGCAGTGGGGATCTGTATGTCAGAAATATAAGGCCTCTTAAGTAGTGGAGGGGTTGGGCATGCCCTATTGATCCCAGGAAAGCCCAAGATTGTTGTCCCTAAATGTGTCTTATCATAAGGACCAAGAATATAATATGGTTTATTGGTGGGAATCTTAATGGTTTCTGATATATGAGGCCCTTCTATGAAGTGGAGAGGAGAGGAATGGCCCCTGCGGACTCACAAGTTGGTGTGTATAAAGTACATTTATGATTATGAGGTGGGGATTTGAATGGTTTCTGAAATATATTACTTTTTATGAAGTGGAGAGGCGGGGCCATGCACAAAGAGACCCCCAGGTTGGTGTGACTGAATGAGTCTTATCATAAGGAACAAGGCTATATACTGTTTAGGTGTGGGGATCTGAGTGATTTCTGAAATATATTGCTTTTAATGAAGTAAAGCAGAGGGGCATGGCCCGGGCACCCCTGAGGACTCCCAAGCTGGTCTCATTTGAATGCGTCTTATCATAAGGAAGATGAATATATATGGTTAAGGGATGGAGCTCTGAATGGTTTCCGAGACTCAGAGATATATGGCCTTTTGTGAAGTGGAGGGGTGGGACAAGGCCCTGGCTTGACCCAGGAGACCCCCAAGGTTGGTGTCAATGAATGAGTCTTATCATATGGAACAACAATATATATGATTCTAGTGGTGGGGATCTGTAAGGTTTCCAAGATATTGGGCCTTTTATGAAATGAAGGGGTTGGGCACGGCCCCGAAACATCCCAGGGGACCCCCGGGTTGATGTCATTGAATGCTTCTTATCGTAAGGAACAAGAATATATATGGTTTAGGGGTGGGGATCTCTAGATATTTAGCCTTTTGTGAAGTGAAGGGGTGGGGGCAAGGCCCCGGCACACCCAGGGAGACCCCCAGGCTGGTGTCAATGAATGCGTCTCTTCATAAGGAACAAGAATATATATGGTTAAGGGGTGGGGATCTGTAAAGTTTCTGAGATATTCAATGAAATGGAGGGGGTGGGGCATGACCCCTGCACATCCCAGGGGACCCCCAAGTTAGTGCCACTGAATGCATCTAATCAAAAGGAACAAGAAAATACATGGTTTAGGGGTGGGGATCTGAATGGTTTCTGAGATATATGGCCTTTTCTGAAGTGGAGGCGTGGGGCAAGGCCCTGGGGCACCCCGGGGACCCCCCAAGTTGGTGTCAATGAATGCGTCTCTTCATAAGGAACAAGAATATATATGGTTTAGGGGTGGGGATCTGTAAGGTTTCCGAGATATTGGGCCTTTTATGAAATGGCGGGGGTGGAGCATGACCCTAGCGCATCCCCGGGGACCCCCAGGTTGGTGTCACGGAATGTGTCTCATCATAAGGAACAAGAATATAATATGGTTTAGGGTGGGGATCTGAATGGTTTCTGAGTTATATGGCCTTTATGAAGTTGAGGGGGTGGGTCATGGCTCCGGCACACACTGGGGGACCCACAGGTTGGCATAAAAGCATATGACTAAAAGATAGTCACTGAAGAAATATTTCTACAAAAGTTTTGTGAAAATATGTGCAAAGGGTTGGCAGTAAATGCCATTTTTCTATTTTCCCCATTGTAAGTCTATGTAAACTCTAAGTTGCCATAGCAACCAAACTAATAAGCCGATTTTCAATAAAAACACAAACTTTCAATCCCCCAGCCCAAGGATGCTACAGATAAAATTTGGGCTGAATTGGCCTAGTGGCTTCAGAGGAGATGTCGTTTGAAAGTGTTGACGCAGAAGACGACGGACGGACAACTGCCTATCCTATAAGCTCCTCCGGAGCCTTCGGCTCTGGTGAGCTAAAAATTCGCTCAAAAAACATGAAAAGTAGGAAAAAATTGGTTCCAGTTCTTGGCAACAGACTAAGACAGGGTGTAGTTGTTGACAACAGAATGAGACATGGTGTAGTTCATGACAACAGAATGAGACATGGTGCAGTTCATGACAACAGAATGACATGGTGCAGTTCAATACAACAGAATGTGATATGGTGCAGTTCATTGCAACAGAATGTGACATGTACAGCTCACAGGTAAAGAATGTCACCTAGTGCAGTTCATAGTACACCACAACCTCCTTATAACACGGTTCATTATAACATGGTTTTGGATATAACACAGTTTCAAGATGGATCCCAAAAATGTATAGATTATAAGAAAAATGACCATAAATGGTCATTTTTCTATATAATCTATTCATTTTTGTTTGGATATAACACGGTTGTTTAACTAACATGGTTTCTGCTTTGGACCCCATTAATAGTGTTATAAAGAGGTTGTGGTGTACTAGAATAAGACATGGTAAGCTAATGGTAACTGAATAAGACATGGTACAGTCAATGGCAACAGAATGAGACACTGTGAAGTTCAGGACAACAGAACGAGATGTGCAAAATGTTACATATGCAGCTCATATGAAGGTTACACAATGCAGTTCTGGGCAAAAGAATCAGACATGCTACAGTTCATGGCAACAGATTGAGGCATGGTATAGATCATGGCAATTGAATGAGATATGCAATTCATGGCAACAGAAATGAATCATGATACAGTTCATGGTAAAAGAATGTGAAATTTTGCAGTTCATGGTAATAACATATACCTTGTCAAGTTCATGGCAACAGGCAAGGATGTGGTGCAGTTTAAGGCAATAAATGAGATGTGGTGCAGTTCGTGGCAACCAAAATGAGCCAAGGTGCAGTCAACAAAATACCATAAAGTGCAGTTCATAGCAACAGGCCAAGATATGGTGCAGATCATCATGGCAGTGAAATAAGACAAAGAGCTGTTTGTTGCATCAGAACAATATGAATGAGACGTTGCATTCATGTAAGGTATATTGTTTATTTGTTGGATTTGAGGTTAAACGTCCCTGTTAACACTATAGGTCATTTTGGAGACATTGCTTCCAATTTTGTGAGACTTTTACCCGACATCAAGATAAAATGACATCTCAAGCCCTGCCGCCTAATGAAACCAATAGGGTTTGTATGCATGGACAGCCCCACTCGCACCACTTTTCCTGGGCAGGCTTAGAACCTCTAAGCAGTTTACCAGTCCTCATGTCTGGTCACTTTCAGCTCTGCGAGGAAGCATCTTGCAGACCAATCTATTTCTTCAAGCTGTGATGGGCGGGGCTTCATGTAAGGTGTAACAATAGCCTGGAGGTTTCAAGGTGTAGTGGACAAAACAGGCCTAAATACATAGATTAGACTTTTTTTGATACAGCTGACGACCAAAATTGATCCATAACTCACTCCTGCTGCTAAAGCAGGCACTACAAAAATCATCTCAGAATTATAACCAAGCTCTCTTTTATGTGTTGGTCTAGACTACAATCTTTTTATAACACTATTGTTGGGTTCCAAAGCAGAAACTATCTTAATTTAACTCATAAAATGCCAATCACACACAACAAATGTTGAATGATTTACTTTAAATGTCATTTTTGCAAACAGTGTAGATCCCAGATCAGACTGCTCCTCTAGGAGCAGTCTGATCAGGGTACACACTGTTTGCCTGTTTGAAAAAATATTTCTAAAAAGTTTTCAAGAGGATTCAGCAGATGACATAAGCAGACAACATTTTCAGATGTAGTTTCTCTCTGTGTCTTGAGGGTTAACAACCATCAACAAGAGGGCCATGATGGCCCTGGATCGCTCACCTGATCCATATGATAGAGTAACAAGTGGGCCTCGGGGAGGGCCATTATTGACCCCAGGGCTATAATGTGCATAATTTTGAGGGAAGTCTAAAAAGGTGAAGCTTCATACCAAACATCAACAAAGGCTATAATTTGAACAATCTTGGCAAAGGTCCACTAGATGAAGCTACATACCAAATATCAAAGACCTGGGCCTTGCCCAGGTTTCAGAGAAGAAGATTTTTTAAAGATATTCCCTACATAAGACTATGAAAAACCAAGTGGGCCCTGGGCGGGGCATTTTTGGCGTCAGGGCTTTACTTTAAACAATCTTGATAGAGGTCCACTAGATGAAGCTTCACACCAAATATCAAAGACCTGGGCCTTGTTGTTTCAGAGAAGAAGATTTTCAAAGATTATCTCTATATAAGTCTATGTAAAACCAAAGGGCCCCCGGGCAGGGGCATTTGTGGCCCGAGGGCTATAATTTGAAAAATCTTGATAGAGGTCCACCTGATGAAATTTCATACCAAATATCAAAGATCTAGGCCTTGTGTTCCACAGACGTTTTTTTTTTTAAATTTCCCTATATAAGTCTATGTAAAACCAAAGGGCCCCGAGACGGGGGCATTTTTGGCCACAGGGATATAATTTGAACAATCTTGGTAGAGGTCCACAAGATGAAGCTCCATACCAAATATCAAAGACCTAGGCCTTGTGGTTTCAGAGAAGAAGATTTTTAAAGCTTTTCCCTATATAAGTCTATGTAAAACCCAAGGGCCCCGAGGCGGGGGCATTTTTGGTCTCAGGGCTATAATTTGAACAATCTTGGTAGAGGTCCACTAGATGAAGCTTCATACCAAATATCAAAGACCTAGGCCTTGTGGTTTCAGAGAAGATTTTTCAAGATTTTCCCTATATAAGTCCATGTAAATCAAAGGGCCCCGGAGCGGGGGCATTTTTAGCCCCTTGGCTATAATTTGAACAATCTTGGTAGAGGTCCACAAGCTGAAGCTTCATTCCAAATATCAAAGACCAGGGCCTTGCGGTTTCAGAGAAGAAGATTTTTTAAAGATTTTCCCTATATAAGCCCATGTAAAACCAAAGGGCCCCGGAGCAGGGGCATTTTTGGCCCCATACTATAATTTGAACAATCTTGGTAGGGGTCCACTAGATGAAGCTTCATACCAAATATCAAAGACCTGAGCCTTGCCGTTTCAGAGAAGAAGATTTTTTAAAGATTTTCCCTATATAAGCCCATGTAAAACCAAAGGGCCCCGGGGTGGGGGCATTTTTTTCCCCACCACTATAATTTGAACACTCTTGGTAGGGGTCCACTAGATGAAGCTTCATACCAAATATCAAAGACCTGGGCCTTGTGGTTTCAGAGAAGAAGATTTTTTAAGTTTTGGTGAAAAAAATCTATTTTTGGCTCCTTTGACCTAGATGTGCAATGGACAGGAACCATTAAAATTGAGTTTTTAAAAGTAAAACTTATTTTAACTAGGATACCCACCTCACGCTTAATGACTGCATTTCCCTTATTCCCCGCAAAGAAATTTATGGTTCGTTCTGTATGTTTCGGTACTTCGTAGAACCGGTACCGGTATTTACCCAGTGACAAAAGCGCGGGAAAGCGCCCGAGAATCACGGATTAATCAGAATTCCCTTGCCCTCTAGATGGAGGGGTTAGGGAGGTGGGCCATCTGCCTTAAGCCTGAGGTGGGTATCCTAGTTAAAATATGTTTTACTTTTAAAAACTCAATTTTAACTGTCGTCTACCCACCTCAGGCTTAATGACTGCAGAATTAGCCTTGGCGGGATGGAATCTCCAACCACATACAGAACGAGCCTTTATTCCAGGGATAAATCCTGTAGAAACTTAGGATTCTAAAAAGATAAACAATGGAAATTGAGGAAGAAAACTAAATTTCCACCATTTCTATCCCTGGAACATCACTATCAGCTCCAAGTACATTTTGAATGTGTCTTGCAAGGCCTCGGAAGATAGTCTCCAGATTAGCATTGAGGATGAGGAAGACCAGACTGGCCCCCCACCACTTTTTGAGCAGAAACCAATTGACCCATCAGTCGTAGGTTTTCTCCTTGTGTGTTCAAGTCTCGTAAATAGAACTTGGCAAAAGTCGAACAAGAGGACAACACGGCAGCTTTGATAACATCCTCAACTGGGGTTTTATTCAAGTAAGACCAAGAGGTTGAAAGGGCCCTTAGCTCATGAGCCTTAATCTTAAGCAAAGCTATTTTAGACTTAGACAATTTCTTATGAGCTAATCTAATAGTATAAGAAATCCATCCGGAGATAGATCCCTTGGTAATATTGTGATTTCCCTTCAAGGGAAGAAAAAGCCTTTTCCTGTCTTTCCGGATAGGCTCAGTCACTTTCAGGTAACGTTTTAAAGCCCTAACCGGGCATAAAAACCTGTAAGTCATTAAATTTAACTGTTCTGGCTAAATTTTGAACCAAAATATCATCCGGGCAAATGGATGGTAATTGATTTTTTGCCAAAAAACCTGGTTGTGTCCTTAAAGAAACAGAACCATCTGACTGATTGAATCTGAGATGTCCTGAATCCATGGAGAAAGCATGAATCTCACTAACACGTCTTGCTGTTGCCATGGCAAGCAGAAAAACTGTTTTCAGAGTGAGATGGAACCTAGAAACTTTATGCAAAGGTTCATACGGTTCAGAACATAATGAAGAAAGGACACAAGAAAGGTCCCATTTCGGAGCTAAAGACCTTTGAACAGGCCTCTGTAATTCAAATGACCTTATAAGTTCTGAAATGATAGGGTCAGATCCAATGTTTATGTCAGATGTGAATTTCAAAGTATTAGAGATAGTAGATCTGTAACCTTTGATAGTACTGACTTGACATTTTTTCTCCGTGAATAAATGTAGCAAAAAGTCTGCTACTTCCATCGGAGATGGATTGAAAGGATGAGTTTCCCTGCGACTACACCAATCGGAAAAGACTTTCCATTTGGCGTCATAAACACGCCTGGTAGACAATCGCCTTGCCTGAGCAGCGTGTCTGGCAACATTCGCCGAAAAGTTTCTATCCGTAATGGATCGGCGGATAAACTCCAAGCCTGAAGTTTTAGACTTTCCACGTTTTGACGTACAAATTTCTGACCTACTTGTGTCAGCAAATTCTGCACCGAGGGAATCCGAATTGGAGGTGCTACGAGTAACCGAAGTATGTCTGGAAACCAAGACATTTCGGCCCAAAGAGGAGCTACCAGCACAATGTTGCAATGATGTGGACGAATCTTGTTGATTATCGCCGGGATCAGTGCAAACGGAGGAAAAGCATACGCATGCATTCCGTCCCAGTTCATTGACATTGCGTCTATCGCCAGAGCATTCTCGTCTGGGATGGGAGACACATGGAGAGGCAGTTTCTTGTTGAGACGAGTTGCAAACAGATCTACGTTCGGAAAACCCGTCATCGACAGAATTAAATTGCAAATCGTCTGATCCAAGGTCCATTCTGTCGCAATTGGCTTGGAAAGACGACTTAGCCTGTCTGCCAATATGTTGGATTTCCCTGGTATATGTCTGACCAGAAGATTTATGCCTTCCTGATTGCACCAAAGGAGTGTATCCCACACCTCCATGCACAGAGACGGAGAATGGGTGCCCCCTTGTTTCTTCAGGTACGAAACTACTGAAGAGTTGTCTGTGGCAATCAGTACTGTTGAATTGGTGACATACTGATGACATTGTTTTAGAGCAAGCAATATTGCTTTCATCTCTAGGATATTGATATGAAGAACTGATCGGTCTGGAGGCCAGACTCCATGACACAGAAGTCCTTCCGGTTCGAGATGGGCTCCCCATCCAGAGAGACTCGCATCCGTGAACAGAGTGTGAGTAGGAAGAGACGGTTTCAGCGTTACACCCGAGCTGAAACGACCCTTGTTGTTCCACCATTCTAAATGCTTCCTGATCGAAACATTGAGAAGAATGGGATGCTCCAATGGAAGAGCATGAGGCTTCCACTGAGCAAACAAAGCCATTTGAAGCGGACGTAAGTGCAATCTGCCCAGTACAACAAACTGGGCTGCTGCACTGAGTTTTCCCAGAAGAGACAGAAAGACTCTTGCTGAGACCTGCTCTTGAACCTTGAACCATCGTAATAGTTCCAGAATGCCCCGTATTCTGTCTAACAGCACCCGAACTATATTCCTTTGTGTAAAAAATCCTATGAACACAAAGTTCTGAGATGGAACTAAGTCCGACTTCTCTTCGTTGATTATCAGTCCTAGGGATGTAATCAACTTGACTGTAAACTGTCGATCTCTCAGAATTTCCTGACGAATCTGATTTCTGACCAACCAGTCGTCCAGGTACGGAAACAGTACAATTGCCCTCTTCCGTAGATAAGATGCTACAGCAACCATCAAACGGGTGAAGACATACGGACTTGTTGCAAGGCCAAACGGAAGAGCCTTGAACTGATAAGTTTGACCCTTGAGACAGAATCGGAGGTACTTCCGAGACTGTCTGTGAATGGGAACATGTAGATATGCATCCATCAGG
This sequence comes from Lucinisca nassula, assembly GCA_963580285.1. Lineage (NCBI taxonomy): Eukaryota > Metazoa > Mollusca > Bivalvia > Lucinida > Lucinidae > Lucinisca > Lucinisca nassula. The sequence continues at coordinate 30,522,507 of OY757010.1, forward strand.
TCTAAGGAGATCGCCCAATCGTTGGGTTGGATCGCCTGTCTGACTTTGTTGGCTGTCTCCATTTTGAACGATTGAACTTCCAGAAAAGTATTCAGTCTGGACAGATCTATTATAAGTCGTAATTTTCCGTTTTTCTTGGGAACTAGGAAAATACGAGAATAAAAGCCTGGACCTTCCGGCTCAATCATCTCCACTGCCCCTTTGAGTAGGAGTTTGTTGACCTCTTCTTCCAAAGACCGACTTTCTGTCTGATGAAGAAAGATTGGCGTTGGAGAAAGAAGAGGTTTGCTGATGAAAGGTATTTTGTACCCTTTTTTTACAACAGAGAGGACCCATGAGTCCTCTGTTATTTCTCCCCAACGATTTTGAAAGTGGGCCAACCGTCCTCCTACTGGAAGGTCCTTTCTTGAAAGGGACAGTGGAGGGAGTGTATCATTGTCGAGAAACGTTAGAGGCACCTCCTCGGGAGGGGGTGTACTGACCACTTCCTCGAGAGCTTGAGCCTCCACGGCGAGAGCCTCTCCTAGGACCACCTCTATTCTTATGATTGGGAGGTCTAGTAGAGGAAGATGAATCCCTGTGTGCAGACTTCTTTTGGCATTTAGGAATCTTAAAGCCAGAAGTAGAAGCCTGCTTACTCTGTGCAACAGAGGAAGCAATGAAACTCTGCTGTTGAGATTCAGAATTTAGTTTCTGAAAATCAGTAATCATTCCACCAAAGAGGGATTCAGCTGAGATCGGAACCGAGCGAAGCTTAGTCTTCGTGGCTTCCGTCAGAATCTTAGACCTTTCAATGGCAGCCTCCCTTCTAGCTTGCAGGAGTTCGACTGCCAAAATCACTGCCATAGAGGAAGAGTGTTTCAAGCAACTAACAATAGAGCTGAGTAACCTCTTCAGCATCGGAGCATCCAAGTTGTCTGACTCCAATGCTTGAACTGAAGTAGGAGTGAAAAGGTCTGCATAAGAGTTAATGGAAACCATGTTCCTAGCTTGACGCTCCATAGTCTCCAAACTCTTGACTGGCAAATTGGCATTCCCAGAGGATATCAGATCCAGTAGAGAAGCATCTTTATCAATTTTAGGAACACTGTCGGGAAATAACTGACCGTGTGACCGGTAATGTTTCACGTTTATACCAAGATCTCTCTCCAGAGATTTATTGGTAACCCAGCCAGGTTCCAGCTTAACCTTCTTATCGATCAGTGATTGAAAGACATTTACAACGTCTTTGATCAATAAGGACTGAGGGAGAGAAGCTGAGCTCTTATCCTCAGATGGGTGCATCCAGTGTGGACCTAGGCCTCTGAAGAGTCTCCGAGGACTCCTTCCTGGGGCAAAATTCGGAGGGAAGTAAGCTCATAACCTCCTGAATTGTCTCGGCAAAAGAAATGATACCTTCCTCTTCCTCTTCAGAATTGGAAGAACCTCTGTCAAACCGAGTTTTCTTTGCCAAATTAGAAGAGGCTTTATGGGGTGAACCAGCTCTGCTCTCACCCTCAAATTCATTATTGTCCACCCTGATGGAGAGATTATCATTCCTATCCGAGCTTGGAGATAAAGCTCTAGCACGATCCTTATGGCGAGTACCATAGGAGTGCCTACGTCTCTTATGACTTCTAGAGACAGAAGAACGATTGTGAGACTTCTTCTTATGGCGCCTGTGCCTATCAGAAGAGGTAGACCAGTCCGAACTGATTGAACTAGACCTCGAATACGAGTCAGAACTTGAACTCGTATGATGATGGCGTTTAAGGCGTCTAGATCTAGAGTTTTTTCTCTTCACTCTCGATCTATGCCTTCTTTGTGGCGTGTGACGATCCCGTGAACTCGATCTGTGTTTAGATCGATCACGAGATGTCCGTCTCGGCGATCGGTGCCGATCTGACCGTTTCCGAGAATGGCGCTGTGATGACTGTCCCGGTGCCCGGTGCAAGATGATCTGCCTGGTGAACGGTGACGAAATGAACATCCCGCCGAAGGATGCCGGGGTGACCGGTCCCGGGAACGTTGCCGGGAAGTGGACCGACCCACTGACCGGTACCGGGATGTAGACCGGGTTACCCGGTCCGGGTATCGACGTTTGGACGATCGATCTTTGGATTTGGGCCGAAATGACCGGTCGCGAGAATCCCGGCCCGGTGACCGGCCAGATTCCCGGCCCGGTGACAGGTCAGATTCCAAAGAATCTGGTCCCGAGGACGAGGAAAGACTATCCCCAGACTTGGCGTTGGGTGTTCTTTCTGTCCTGTTATCCGCAGACACTTGGGTGGAAATCCCACCGGGTCGATCTTGAGTAGATTGACGTGTGTCTATCGGGGAATTTTCCCGGTTCTCCCGGTAATTCTCCCCCGATGCGGACGCAGTCTGAGAAGGGTTCTCAGACTGGGACTGCTTGGGAGCAGTCCCGGACTGCTTAGTTGCAGTCCCGGAGCCTGACTGCTTGGAAGCGGCTCCCTTCTTGCCCATCTTCTTCTCTTTAGTGGAACGTCTTCACTTGTACGACCATCGGTTTACGGCAAGCGTCTACAATGAGCTCGTCCACAGTTTGCAAGTGGCACAGCGTGACTCAAAACTGCAATGAGAGCATGTAAAACAAGAAGAATGATTGTCCCAGGAAGCTTTTAAATGTCTGCAAGAGCCGCGGATTTGGGACATTGAAGGACAAGAACAAAACAAACAATAAAGAAAAAGGTCACGAAATTATGTGACAACAAGAAAAGAAGTTAAAAGCAGAAATTCCTGCTAAATTAACTATATGAAGAAAGGAAAACAAATACCAACATTTCCAGCGAGGGAAAAACAGCATACCATCCGAGTAAACAACAAATATTAGAAATTAAAATCCAATATCTGAAAACACATCCGAATTGGTCACGCGCAAAGGGAATTCTGATTAATCCGTGATTCTCGGGCGCTTTCCCGCGCTTTTGTCACTGGGTAAATACTGGTACCGGTTCTACGAAGTACCGAAACATACAGAACGAACCATAAATTTCTTTGTGGGGAATAAGGGAAATGGAGTCATTAAGCCTGAGGTGGGTAGACGACAGTTAAAATAACTTTGAAAGGGGACCACCTAAGAATCATTCCTGTGAAGTTTGATCAAAATCCGATCAGTGGTTTCGGAGGAGATGTCGTTTGAAGAAATTGTTTATGCACGGACGCACGCACGGATTGACGGACGCACGACAGACAAAAAGTGTTCCCAAAAGCTCACCTCATCACTATGTGACGGTGAGCTAAAAATGTAAAGATTATATAAAAAAAAAATTACCGTTCATGGCCATTTTTCTTTATAATCTAAACATTTTTGGGATCCATCTCTAACCATGTTATAGCCAAAATATGTTGCACTGAAAAGTATTATAAGAAGTTTAGACATACCTGTTCCTTCTAGTCTCCTGGCTAACTCTCTGGTGAACAGAACATTGCAGAGTTTAGATGTAAAGTAAACGTTGCCAGTGTCGTAACTTTTCTCAGAATTCAGATTATCAAAGTCAAGCTTTGCCCATTTGTGACCTATTGATGAGACATTCACAATTCTGCTGGGGGCACTCTGCTTCAACTTGTCTGAAATAAAAAAAACTAGATTTCCCAGTCGATGGTAAACCAAATACCCACTTTTTCTATGAATAACACTAATGACTATGTATTAGCTAGCCAAAACTACATGTTAGTTAAAAAATGTTGCAAACAACATTCTAACTGATAAGCAAAGTTTCAGAAGTGTAACTCCAATAGTTTAGAAGATATGGCAAAGTCATACTTTTTACCTTTGACCTTGGGGTCAGGTTGAGGTCAAGGTCACAGCAAAAGTAGCCCAATTTATTCTATATTCCAAGGGTCATCAAATAACCAAAGTTTCAGAATTGTAACTCCAATAGTTTAGAAGATATGGCAAAATAATACTTTTTGACCTTTGACCTTGGGTTCATGTTGAGGTCGAGGTCACACCAAATGTAGCCCAATTCTATATTCCAAGGGCCATCAAATAACCAAAGTTTCGGAAGTGTAGCTCCAGTAGTTTAGAAGATATGGCAAAATAATACATTTTGACCTTTGACCTTAGGGTCATGTTGAGGTCACACCAAAAGTAGCCTAGTATATTCTATATTCCAAGGGCCATCCAATAAGCAAAGTTTCAGAAGTGTAACTCCAATAATTTAGAAGATATGGCAAAATCATATTTTTTTACCTTGACCTTGGGGCCATGTGGAGGTCAAGGTCATCCCAAAAGTAGCGCAATTTATTCTATATTCCAAGGGCCATCCAATAAGCAAAGTTTCAGAAGTGTAACTCGAATAGTTTAGGAGATACAGCAAAATCATACTTTTTGACCTTTGACCTTGGGGCCATGTTGGGGTCAAGGTCGCAAAAAAGTAGCCCACTGCCATCTACATACCATGTACTATCGACATGCAAAGTTTCAAAAGTGTAACTTCAGTGGTTGCAGTGGAGATCCATTTACAAGAAACGTGACAGACAGACGGACTGATGCCCACTCAACTCCGGTACGAAAACAATATACCCATTTTTCCTTCGAAAAATCGGGTATAAATATACATATACAGTAAAATTCTGCTATTAAGCCCACCTAAAATTAAGACTTATTCTGGTTTAAAAAGCTTATTTAGTAGGTTTTAGTTATTCTTTCTTCGGGTTTTCTACACGTAATGTGCTCTGGAAGGGGATCAACTTTGGGACTGTTCAAAAGTTGTCTTAAAGACCACTTTTGAACAGTTCCACAGGTGGTCTTAATATAGAAATTTTACTATATATACCATAATAGCCTGCAACTCCTACATTCAATTATCTACCTTGATAGAAGCCTCCGCAGTGTAGTGGACATGCCACTTACCTTATAAACCAGGGGCCAGTTGTTCAAAACTAACGACGTCGTTAGTTAACGTATCGTTAAAACTTTGATCATTTATTATGGCAAATATGCTAATATTTTTGCTGAAAAAATGTGAGCAGCTTTTGCAGATGCAAAAGCTGTTCACATTTTTTCAGCAAAAATACCAAAATTTCAAATATTAAACTTGCTAGAACAGTTAACAATATGACCACTAACGAGCTCGTTAAGCTAACGATGCTTTGAACAACTGGGCCCTGAGTCACAGGATCGATCCAAGGTTCCTCCAAATTTTCAGATGAGTCTTTAAACCAAAGTCCCGTCTCCGTATGACCTCAGCTGTTGGTGAGATGTAAAACTCAAACAGTAACTCACTTATTCTACACTGATAGATTTTGCATACCTTAAGGGTGTATAACCAATCCCTGACAATGCTTCATAGGGTAGGTTCTTTGGCTAAGTGGTCAGGTCATCGGACTTTCACCCAAGTGGCCAGGGTTTGATTCCCACAGTAGCCAGGCATTTTTTTTCACTATGCTTCATTCCTTTTTTATAACTTTCACATTGTCAGAATAAATATACACCTTAATGATGTTGGAGTCAAAAGCTGAAAATACAGAAGAATTCCACTATTAAGACCACCTAAAATTAAGACATTTTTTGCTTTTAAAAGCATATTTAGAAGATTTAAGGTACATTTTCTTTGTGTTTTCCACATCCAGTGTGCCCTTGTAGGAGACCACCTTTGGGACTGTTCAAAAGTGGTCTTTAAGACCACTTTTGAACAGTTCCAAAGGTGGTCTTAATATAGGAATTTTACTGTATATATGTACAAGCACTAAAGTAAGACTTGCTCCTGAAGTTATAAACTCATTACGAAAACACACCTATATAAATGGAATCACGGAAAAAATCCCTCCCGGACATAATCCCCAAGGATAAAATCCCCCTTTTTGTAAAGGCGTACAAAATCCCACCCCCCACACCACCATTTGTTCAGGTGGACAAAATCCCCCTGGACAAAATCCCCATTGGACATAATCCCCCCTGCTGTTTATAAAGGCGGACAATATCCCCCCACACCTCAACATGCACAATTACTGATTTTTGAAAATCAGTCTGTATATACATGTGTCGTTTTGAAAACTGCAGATTCCTAATCAGATTTGGTGCATTTCTATCATAGCTATATTGGTGCTCATGGAGAAATTATTGCAACAAGCAGGTAGTACTGCACAAGTGCAACAGGTGACAAAATATAGAATAAAGAGACTGTACTGAACTTACTCAAGAGTAGATTTGTCAACAAGAAAGGTCCTTTTAAAGTAGTTAGAAGCAAGTTGATAAATGTAGGCCCAAGCTTTTTTTTCCTAGCCCTTCATCTATTGTTGGTACTTTTTAAAATCAAGTAAAATCTAATATACCTTGATTTGAAACAAACTTTTAGTGAGAATTGGAGGTACAGTCAAACCTCGATAATTCGAAGTGCCAGGGACCGCAGGAAATCCTTCGAATTATTGGTAGTTCAAATTTTCAAATTCAGCATTTTTCGGACATGTCCAGATATTTTTAGTCAACGTCATTGTATGTCCATTATTGCTACTTCATCTCGGCTCTTTGGTGAAGTAATGGGAACATCTGCCAAAGTATGAAAGACAATGAACTGCCTGAAGGTTGATCCCATTGTCTTTTACGCTTGATAGAAAACAGAAAAGTTGAATGTACAGCCATCAGCAGGTTAAATGTACAGTACTGAACCATTTTACTGATGAAATATTTGGGCGAAATATTTAACCCTTCAGAAAGGATAGCAGAATTGCCAATCATTGACAGCTAGCGAAGATTTGTAACAGACTGCAACAAACTGGCTGATAAGGATGGGAAAGGGTTCACTACTCGTTTCTAATGAATTTAGTTTCGCTTATTGGTCCTTCATTCACTTTCAAAAACTTTCATAAATGTTCAGGAAATTCGTCTACTTTCACTGCTGTTGAAGGAAAGAATTTGCTTCCATGCCACTGCTCTTGAGAAAAAGAATTTGCTCCCATGCCACTGTTCTTGAAGAAAAGAATTTGCTCCCATGGGGAGCAATTGTTTTCTTTAAGAACAGTTGCTATGAAATGATAAGGAAAATGCTTGATTCCATTGTAATGATGTCGCTTGTGTCTTTTTATTTTGCATGGCTGTCTGGCCGTTTTGTGGGAGAGTGGCTGTCCTTATGGCCTTCCTTTGTTTAGGTTTCCATTGAGGTCTGGTCGCTTCATGTTTGTGTTTCTTTCCCTTTGGTGTCATTGGAGGGTGGAGTAAGTTAATTGTATCGATTCCTGATCTTTGTTTTACTTCTATTTTTCATTACACAGATGTAACATGCAATTATGTTTAATTAGAGTTGTCATCAGACACTTCTTAGCAAGGTTTCCAATAAGGATTGATTTTCTTGCAGGTCTGACCTATATATAGCTGGGCTTTTCTTAGCACTCAGGGGCATCATTAATTTCAGACAAACAATCTTGAGCAAGTCTGGTGTGTATACCACGGAATCCTATTATTGCAATATTTGTCCCTGTGGAGTCTGTATGTATTGTTTGATTTGTAGAAAAATGCTTTAGTTACAATGTTCTCCCAAAAAATTATCACATGCTGTATTGTTTGATTTGTAGAAAAATGCTTTAGTTACAATGTTCTCCCAAAAAATTATCACATGCTGGCATGGGCTATAACGGTTTCCCAGTTTTATGATGTAGGTGCAATGGAGTGCTATTCTGTCGAAAAGATTATACCTACCCAGAAGTAGATTTGTCAACAAGTAAGGTCCTAAGTAGTTGGCAGCAAACTGCTCCTCATGACCATCTTCTGTTAGGGTCCGCACTTTTAAACCTGCAAAAAGATTTCAACAGTTAACTCTTATCATGCTGTTCACAACAACCAATATCTTTTGAAACAGTGTAGATCCAGATCCAGATTTATATAAATCTGGTCACAAATGGCCCAGAGGTTCCTGTGGAAAACAAGATAACGAGTTCATATCTGAAACAACTAAGGACAAGGTCAAGGAATGACCTTGACCTTGAATACTCATGTAGTTTCAGTCACCTGTTTAGCTAACTGCATCTACCATTTTCAGATCAGAGACTGCAATAGTTTCTGAAAAATACATAGTTTTGACTTTTTTCCCGTACAAAAGTATATGTGACCAAATTAGACCTTGATGTACAATAGGTCAAGGTCATCCGAGGGGCATCATTTGGACAAATTATGATGGGCCTGAGTCCCCATTGCTACATACATAGTTTCATGACAATCAGCCCTTTTGTTTGGGAGAAGATTTTTGAAGAGTTTTTACCTTATATGGGCATGGCAGCCATCTTGGTCATGTGACCAAACTCATTTTAATCAGTTTTTATTTACTTGTTCTTAAAAGTATTAATATGAAATGTGGTTACAAATGGCATAGTGGTTTCTGAGGAAAATAAGTTTTAATTTTCATATCTGAATGACCTTGGGCCAAGGTCAAAGAATGACCTTGACCTTTAATACTAGTGTAGTTTAAACCACTCATTTAGCTTACTGGATCTACCAATTTTCAGATCACAGGCTGCAACTGTTTCCGAAAAATACACAATTTTTACTTTTTTTCCCCATACAAAAGTCTAAGTGACCAAATCTGACCTTGGAGTAAATAGGTCAAGGTGATCTGAGGGTCATCATTTTAATACACTATGATTTGTCCCAGTGCTACATACCAAGTGTCATGGCAATCAGCCCAATGATTCCAGAAGATTTTTGAAGCGTTTTTACCATGGATGGGTCTGGTGGCCATCTTGGTCATGTGACCTGGACCGCACAAACAAACTTTCATTCCCCATCCCATGCACATTCCATATGAAATTTGACTTTGATTGGCCCAGTGGTTTCAGAGGAGAAGATGTTTGAAAATATTGACAGAAAACAGACAGACAACAGAATGATGACAGACAGTGGAGCCTTGCCATACTATATAGTAAATACATGGTTAGTGTCTTTATTAATAAACTAGAGCCAGTGTTTATGAAAGACAATGTCCCCAACTGCTTGACCCTAACACTGCTTGACCCTAACACGGCTTGTCCCTAACAGTAATTGAGATATCTTTTTTTTTATTTGGCTACAATGCTGAAATTTTTAGAAGGAACATAACACAAGAAAAACTGAAGTTAATCAGGTCATACGGACTGACGAAGGCCATTCCTATAATCCCGGCTCCGCTTCGCGGCGGGGAATTAATCAGTTTATTTACTCATCATCCCAAACCAGTTTGTAAAGTTTCAGGACATTAGCTCAAATTGTTTTTGAGATATCTTGCTTACAAGCTTAAAAAAAAACGCGAAAAATTTCAAAGGGCCATAACTCAAGGAAAAATATTGTATTTTTTTTTCAAAAGTTGATTGGTTTATCTACTCATCATCCCCAACCAGTCTGTAAAGTTTTGGGGCAATAGCTCAAACAGTTTACAAGATATTTTGCTTACAAGCTTAAAACATGCAAAATTTCAAAGGGCCATAACTCAAGAAAAAAAAATCGGATTTTTTTAAAAGTTAATCAGTTCATCTACTCATCATCCTGAACCAGCCTGTAAAGTTTCAGGGCAATAGCTCAAACAGTTTTTTGAGATATCTTGCATACAAGCTTAAAACATGCAAAACTTCAAAGGAGCATAACTCAAGAAAAAAAATGGGATTTTTTGTCGAAAGTTAATCAATTCATCTTCTCATCATACCCAACCATTCTGTAAAGTTTCAGGGCAATAGCTCAAACAATTTTTGAGTTATCTTGTTTACAAGCTTAAAACACAAAAATTTCAAAGGGCCATAACTGAAGAAAAAAATTTCGGATTTTTTTTTTTTTTCAAAAATTAATCAGTTCATCTACTCATCATCCTGAACCAGCCTGTAAAGTTTCAGGGCTATAGCTCAAACAGTTTTTGAGATATCTTGCTTACAAGCTTAAAATGCGCAAATTTCAAAGGGGCATAACTCAAGAAAAAAAAATTGGATTTTTGTCAAAAGTTAATCAGTTCATCTTCTCTTCATCCCCAACTATTCTGTAAAGTTTCAGGTTAATAGATCGAACAGTTTTTTAGTTATCTTGCTTACAAGCTTAAAACACAAAATTCAAAGGGCCATAACTCAAGAAAAATATTTTGGATTTTTTTCAAAAGTTAATCAGTTCATCTACTCATCATCCCAAACCGGTCTGTAGAAGCCTCCGTAGTGCAGCAGGTACGCTACTCGCCTTGTAAACCAGGGGTCACAGGATCGATCCCGGGCTTCTCCAGACTTTTGGATGGGTCTTTAAACCGAGGTCCCGTCTCCTTATGAGCTTAGCTGTTGTTGGGCCATAAAACTCAAACACTCACTCACTCAAACCAGTGTGTAAAGTTTCAGGGCAAAAGCTCAAATAGTTTTTGAGATATCTTGCATACAATATTTCAAAGTATTTTGCAAAGGGGCATAACTCAAAACAGGGGCATAATCCTTCGGATTTTTTTCAAAAGTTAATCAGTTCATCTTCTCATCATCCTGAACCAGCCTGTAAAGTTTCAGGGCAATAGTTCAAACAGTTTTTGAGATATCTTGCTTACAATCTTAAAACAAGCAAAATTTCAAAGGGCCATTTTTGGCCCTAGGGTCATAATTTGAACAATCTTGGTAGAGGTCCACAAGATGAAGCTTCATACCAAATATCAAAGACTTGGGCCTTGCAGTTTTAGAGAAGAAGATTTTTAAATATTTTCCCTATATTTTTGGCCCTAGGGTCATAATTTGAACAATCTTGGTAGAGGTCCACAAGATGAAGCTTCATACCAAATATCAAAGACTTGGGCCTTGCAGTTTTAGAGAAGAAGATTTTTAAACATTTTCCCTATCTAACCCTATGTAAAACCAAAGGGCCCCGGGCCACGGGCATTTTTGGTCCCCACACTATAATTTGAACAAACTTGGTAGGGGTCCACTAGATGAAGCTTCATATCAAATAGCAAAGCTCTGGGCCTTGCAGTTTCAGAGAAGAAGATTTTTAAAGATTTTCCCTATATAAGCCCATGTAAAAACCGAAGGGTCTTGGGGCAGGGGCATTTTTGGCCCCAGGGCTATAATTTGAACAATCTTGATAGAGGTCCACTAGATGAAATTATACACCAAATATCAAAGACCTAGGCCTTGTGGTTTCATAGAAGAAGATTTTTAAAAGATTTTCCCTATATAAGTCTATGTAAAACCAAAGGGACATGTGGCGGGGGCATTTTTGGTCTCAGGGCTATAATTTGAACAATCTTGGTAGAGGTCCATTAGATGAAGCTTCATATCAAATATCAGACCTAGGCCTTGTGGTTTTAGAGAAGAAGAATTTTTCAAGATTTTCCCTATATAAGTCTATGTGAAACCAAAGGGCCCCGGAGCGGGGGCATTTTTGGTCCCAGCACTATAATTTGAACAATCTTGGTAGGGGTCAAGTAGATGAAGCTTCATACCTAATAGCAAAGACCTGGGCCATGCAGTTTCAGAGAAGAAGATTTTTAAATATTTTCCCAATATAAGCCCTTGTAAAACCAAAGGGCCCAGGGCGGGGGCATTTTTGGGCCTAGCATTATAATTTGAACAATCTTGGTAGGGGTCAACTAGATGAAGCTTCATACCAAATATCAAAGACCTGGGCCTTAAGTTTCAGAGAAGAAGATTTTTAAAGATTTTCCCTATATAAGCCCATGTAAAACCAAAGGGCCCCGGGGCGGGGGCATTTTTGGCCCCAGCAATATAATTTGAACAATCTTGGTAGGGGTCCACTAGATGAAGCTTCATACCAAATATCAAAGACCTGGGCCTTGTGGTTTCAGACAAGAAGATTTTTAAAGATTTTCCCTATATAAGGCCATGTAAAACCAAAGGGCCCCGGGGCGGGGGCATTTTTGGCCCCAGCACTATAGTTTGAACAATCTTGGTAGGGATCCACTAGTTGAAGCTTCATACCAAATATCAAAGACCTGGGCCTTGCAGTTTCAGAGAAGAAGATTTTTTAAGTTTTTGGTGAAAAAATCTATTTTTGGCTCCTGTGACCTATATGTGCAAGGGACCGGAACCATTTGAACAACTTTGAAAGGGGACCACCTAAGTATCATTCCTGTGAAGTTTGGTCAAAATCCGATCAGTGGTTTAGGAGGAGATGTCGTTTGAAGAAATTATTTACGCACGGACGGACGGACGATGGACGACGGACAAAAAGTGATCCCAAAAGCTCACCTCGTCACTACGTGACGGTGAGCTAAAAAAAGGATTTTTGTCAAAAACTAATCAGTTCATCTTCTGATCATCCCCAACCATTCTGTAAAGTTTCAGGGCAATAGCTCAAACAGTTTTTTAGTTATCTGGCTTACAAGCTTAAAACACAAAAAATTTCAAATGGCCATAACTCAAGAAAAAAAAATTCGGATTTTTTCAAAAGTTATTCAGTTCATCTACTCATCATCCCAATCCAGTCTGTAAAGTTTCAGGGCAAAAGCTCGAACAGTTTTTGAGATATCTTGCTTACAAGATTTCAAAGTATTTTTTGTAAAGGGGCATAACTCAAGAAAGGGGCATAATCCTGACGAGAAAAAAAATGGATTTTTGTTGAAAGTTAATCAGTTCATCCTCTCATCATCCCCAACCATTCTGTAAAGTTTCAGGGCAATAGCTCAAACAGTGTTTTAGATATCTTGCTTACAAGCTTAAAACGCAAAAAAATTCAAAGGGCCATAACTGAAGAAAAAAATTTCGGATTTTTTCGCAAAAGTTAATCAGTTCATCTACTCATCATCCTGAACCAGCCTGTAAAGTTTCAGGGCAAGAGCTTGTACAGTTTTTGAGATATCTTGCTTACAAGATTTCAAAGTATTTTTTTGCAAAGGGGCATAACTCAAGTAAGGGGCATAATCCTGACGAGAAAATAAAACATGGGTCAATTATTTTTTCAAAAGGAATCCATATGAAATTTCAAAAACCTAGCACCCATGGTTTTTAAGTTATGCTATGCTGTAAACAAGGGGGCCATGATGGCCCTGGATTGCTCACCTGATCCATAGTGTAACAAGTGGGCCCCAGGGAGGGCCATTATTGGCCCAAGGCCTTTAATGTGCATTATATTGAGGGAGGTCTTACAGGTGAAGTTTCATACCAAACATCAACAAAGGCTACAATTTGAACAATCATGGCAAAGGTCCACTAGATGAAGCTACACACCAAATATCAAAGACCTGGGCCTTGTGGTTTCAGACAAGAAGATTTATATAAAGATATTCCCTACATAAGCCTATGCACCAGGGCTATATAAGTCTATGTAAAACCAAAGGGCCCCGGGGTAGGGGCATTTTTGGCTCCAGGGCTATAATTTGAACAATCTTGGTAGAGGTCCGCTAGATGACGCTTCATACGCTATTAATCCATCCACTGGTTAAGCAGGAGAAGCTCTGGTGGCCATTTTGTTCACTCGAGCGGGTCAGTATGAACAATTTTGGTAGAGGTTCACCAAAGGAACATTCCTGTGAAATAATTTCAAAATCCATCCACTGGTTGAGGAGAAGAAGTCGTCTAAAGGTTTTTCTATTCTTAGTTCTGGTGGCCATTTTGTTCACCCTAGCGGAAAGGTTTGAGCAATTTTGGTAGAGGGTCACCCAAGGAACATTCCAGTGAAATAATTTCAAAATCCATCCACTGGTAAAGGAGCAAAAGTTGTTTAAAGGTTATTCTATTTTTAGCTCTGGTGGCCATCTTGTCCACCCGAGCAGAACGATTTGAGCAATTTTGGTAGAGGGTCACCAAAGGAACATTCCTGTGAAATAATTTAGCAAGCCATATAAAATTGTCGTGGCAAAATGATTATATTTTATTATTAAAGACACTAATCATGTATTTAATTTATACCGCAATTAAAAACAATCAAGGGGTTTTGCAATAATTTAGCAAATTTAAGCGAAAAAGACATCAGCTGTGTGGCATGCTAATGACATTCAGTGCCATGGCACGCACACGTAGTACAACGTGACGTCAACGGGTGCAAAGTTTCTGATGTCACCATGCCACAAAGACGTAGGAAACAACGATTGAATAAAAGTTTCTCAGTGCTTTTCATTCTGTGAGAAAATCTCCCAATAAATAGCTTATTTTAGCTTTAGAAATTATTTTCAAGGTTGTGACGCAACTGCAGGAGCAGTGCGCCGTTATTCTACAGGCCATTCAAACCAGGAAAGGCCGAGAAGGTAAGAATTTAGCTGAAATTTCTGAAAATCTGCTCAAATAAATATTGCAAACAGTTTACAAGATATATTGCTTACAAGCTTAAAACATGCATCCGGGATCAGCAGGACAAGGGTTAACCCTTTTTGTACCAAATGGAATCTTCCTCCATACATATTGACAGGAGTACATTTAAAAATTTAGGGGTGACACGATTTGTTATCTTTAAAATTTATTTGGAAAATAGCTGAACTTTTTTGCAAATTACGTAAGCCCTGATCAGATGCCACATTCTATGGTGTCTGATCAGGGACTCCGCTGTTTGCCAGGATATCCGTTTTGGGGATTCTGGCACAAAATGTGTTAGAACGAGTTGCCCATTGCCCTGCTGAATATACACTACCTTTTGGAAACAGTGTTGATACAGATCAGGTGGCATCTGATCAGTATCTACATACATGTAGTTTGATATTCAGTTCATGAGTTTGAGAGGAAACAATATATAATGTAATCTAAATAGCTGAAAGTATGCGATTGGTGGGGCTAAATTAATTTATTCAGCAGGACAAAAGATAACATTTACCAGCCATCCCTGCATTATTCACCAACACATCAAGCCTGTCTTCTGTCTTAACTATATCATCAGCAAATTCTCTCACAGACTTCATCAGACTGAGGTTCACAATCTTCACACAAACTTCACTGTTATTGGTTGCAGCTTTAATCCTGTCTACTGCTGCTTGACCACGCTCTAGACTTCGACATGCCAGGATCACCCGAGCATTTCTTCTCGCTAGGTCTAGTGCAGTGTAATAACCTATCCCTAAAAACAGAATGTTCATGATATTAACCCTTTTTGAACCAAATGGAATCTTCCATCTTATATATATAGCATGAGTCCATTTTAAAATTTAGGGGTTTCAGATTGTGTTTTCTTCAAAATCTATTCGGAAAATAGCTGAACATTTTGCAAACATTGTAGGCCTTGATAAGACCCCACATTCTCTGATCTGTTTGCCAGGGTACCCGTTTTGGGGTTTCTGGTACAAAATGTTAAAGCTCTGTCAAGTACACCTGAACCTCTTTCTAACGCTGCTTATTATAACCGCAATGTTTGTTTGTTTGATCAGAGGTTTAACATCCCCGTCAACACTGTATAGGTCATTTCGAAGACTTTGCTTCCGCTTTTGTGGGACTTTTACCCAACATTGCGATGAAATGACATCTCAAGCCCTGTCACCCAATGAAGCCAATAGGGTTTGGTTAATAATGGACTCAGACTCACACCACTTTGCCTTAGCTCCTCAAAGCAGTTTACCAGTACTCATGTGCGATCGGTTTCAGCTCTGCGTGGAAGCATCATGCAGCACACCTATTTCTTTAAGCCCTGATATAAGCTATGGATATAACACAGTTTACAGATGGATTCCAAAAAGGTATAGAATATATAGAAAAATGTCCATTTTATTTATTTATGTTAGAAAAATGACCTACATAATCTATACAGTTTTGTTTGCATATAACACAGTTATTCAACAAACACAGTCTCTGCTTTGGACGCCAACAAGTGTTATAAAGAGGCTTGGACCTATTGTTCATTTTAAATGTAAGTCTTCTTTTAAATGCAAGAACTAACATTTGGGCCCCGTCAAGCGATTTTGGTACTTATTGCCTATGCCAGCAGCGAAGGTTCAGGCAAGCCTGCGCATCCGGGCAGTCTCGCCAGAACCTTCGCTGCTCGCTCATACAAGCAGTGAATCAAGAGGAACCTTAAGAAAGAAAGCCATATCCCTGCCCCCTCTGAATGGCTGGGCATGCGCAGTTAAAATTTGTCATGACGGAATGCTCGAAGACACAAATTCGCTTGGCGGGGCTCTTTTATTTCAAGTTATGTACAAAGAGGAAACTTCAGTAAAACTGTCGTAAACTGTATTTGTGTGTAAAGCTCGAGACAAGGAGGCATCATGAAGATAATTTTGGGATAGTTTTTCTTATTTTTTCATAAAAGCCTACTTGTAAAATGTATGTGGTGGGAGCTTGTTAGAACTGCCTAAATGACAACTTATCCAATAGCTGCAGATAAGAAGGCGTAACAAAGATGTAACTGATTAATAACTTTCCTTATTTGTTGTCAGAAGTATATATGTAGTGGGTACTTGTAAAAACGATTTTAACAGATAGCCCCAGGGCTATAACATGAACAATCTTGGTTCAGGTCAACTAGATACAGCTTCCTACCAAATATCAAAGACCTGGGCCTTCTGGTTTCAGACAAGAAGATTTTCACTATATAAGTAAAACTTGTGGGGTCCTGGGCCATTTTTAAGGAGCAGTCTGATCAGGGTCTACACTGTTTGCCATTCCATCTGCACCTTTTGGACTCCTAGCTGGATCATGAAACAAATTTGTCAAAACTTTAGGAGAATTATAACAAGTCCTGAAGGTGTCCGAATATTTTAGTTTTTTAGGGTAGATACGGTATTGTAGGTTTTACTGTACCAGTGTTAGCTCCAGTTACAATGACAGTCTTCCCTGACAAATCAGCTGTGCTTTTGCAAACTCCCAGTCTCCAGAGGAGATATATTTTCAAACCCAGCAACGACAGGAAAATGCCTGC
The DNA here is from genome assembly GCA_963580285.1 of Lucinisca nassula. Lineage (NCBI taxonomy): Eukaryota > Metazoa > Mollusca > Bivalvia > Lucinida > Lucinidae > Lucinisca > Lucinisca nassula. The sequence continues at coordinate 30,539,224 of OY757010.1, forward strand.
TAGAATAACCAACAATATCATCCATATGATACCCATTTCTTCACCTGGAAAATAAAAGAATTATGATATTACATTTCAAGTCACCCGCTTGTCTTATACATATACTCATTTTGGTGAAAAAGAGGTCATTACGATAACACACCCGTGCAACAGTGTATTTTTCACATCTCCAAAATGGCCATGTTTTTGTTGAAAATCTGTGATATTTTTCTTATTTATACCGCAAACATAGGTTGTCAGTGCTCGTTAAATCTGCCTCATTGAGGCGGTTCTAACGAGTACCCACAACCTATGTTTTGGAGCAAAACTAATAAAAACAAGAAAATACAAGCAAATTCCATAGAGAATTTATGTTATAACCAGGCAACCATTGGTATCACTTAACGCATGTTCGATACCTACTGGGTTGGGCAACATTCCTTCATAAAGAGTGAATGTTCATGAAAACTTGTCTACGGTCATTCTCTCCCTTCAACTGATTCAAGAAGGGCAGTTGTCAGTTCCTGGTGAAAGAATGTGCTCAGTACTGGTTAAATCACTTACGTATAAGCACTCACAATGTACCTACTACATATACAGTTTCATATTATAGATGCGAAAAAATAAAAAGTCTAAGTTAAACATGTGAAAAAAGTGAAAGAATTATTTTAAGATTCTGTAAAAAGCACATGCATATCTTCATACGATAATTCAAGCAACTTTTAACTTTTGGAAGGATTGGTAAACTGTAGGAGGAGTTGCACTCTCAAGGTACCGACTACATTATACTCTTTCATAGAATTGATGCATGATAAAAGTCTAAGCTAAAAATGTGAAAAAAGTGTAAAAAATTAATTAAAGAATTCTGAAAAAAGCATATGCAAAACTTCAAACCATGATAAAGACACCTGTAAAATTTCAGAAAGATCGGAATAAAACTGTAGGAGGAGTTGCGCTCACAAGGTACTCTTACGACCTGAAAGCCGTAACAAAGGAAAGATGCATAGCCTGAAAAAAATCCCCGCCTATGGTGGGATTCGAACCCGGGCCGCCCGGGTGATAGTCCACTGCTCTTACCCCTGAGCCAAAGAGTCGACTCCCTGACGCAGTTGTCAGAGAGTGTTTATAAACCTAGAAGCTATGCATATGATCTACCAAGGTAGATAATGGAAGGGAGGTAACACACCCCCTCTTCAAGGAAGTCATCATTTATGATGACGTGAAGGATACCAACTTCGGCACAAGCCAATTCTGGCATCCCGGACGAGCCCCCATCTTACGACCTGAAAGCCGTAACAAAGGAAAGATGCATAGCCTGAAAAAAATCCCCGCCTATGGTGGGATTCGAACCCGGGCCGCCCGGGTGATAGTCCACTGCTCTTACCCCTGAGCCAAAGAGTCGACTCCCTGACGCAGTTGTCAGAGAGTGTTTATAAACCTAGAAGCTATGCATATGATCTACCAAGGTAGATAATGGAAGGGAGGTAACAGTACCTACTATGAATTCGGAACCATGTCAAAAAAGTCTAAGTTAAAAATGTGAAAAAAGTGAAAAAAAATAAATAAAGAATTCTGAAAAAAACACATGCACAACTTCAAACCATGATAAAGACACCTGTAAAATTTCAGAAAGATCAGTATAAAACTGTAGGAGATGTTGCGCTCACAAGGTACCTACTACATTATACTCTTTCATAGAACTGATGCATGAAAAAAGTTAAAAATGTGAAAAAAGTGAAAAAAATTAATTCAAGGATTCTGAAAAAAGCACATGCACAACTTCAAACCATGATAAAGACAACTGTAAAATTTCAGAAGGATCGGTTTAAAATTGTAGGAGGAGTTGCACTCACTAGGTACCTACTACAAGCTCGGAACCGCGCACCACGGAAAGCCGAATACTATATCCCCTCGCTTTTTTTCGAAAAGGCGGGGGATAATAATATATAAACCCCAATAAACCCCCGTTTTCTCCATATGAAGTGGGGTATAGGGGGGTGGGGGGGTCTTCATTTCGTGATGGATCATGTATCTGTTAATGCCACACCACTGCTCCTAACCGTTTAAGCTAGAATTGATTCTCTAAACTTTCTCATCTGTGCCCCACTGAAGTAAAGAGGCATACTCTTAAATAAAGAACTTGCTCCTGGGAAGGTAACTATTCCCTTTAAGAGTAGATTCATCCCTATCACATTACGAATCAAAGCACTGACAGTACCGGTGGGTCGATTGTCTCAGAGGGCAGGTTGGGAAAATAGTCCTGAACTGAGAATCGAACTGTTCGTGTAACTTTAAGCAAGCAAAGTAGACCTGATAAGACACCAGGTTATGTGGCGTCTGATTAATATAGATTCTGTTTGCCAATGTCCAAGTGCACAAGCACAGTCCATCTGCCCCCGCCCATCGGGGCTTGAAGAATTAGATGGGCTGCATGATGCTTCAACGCAGAGCTGAAACCGACCACACGCGAGTACTGGTAAACCGCTTAGAGGATCTAAGCCTGCCCAGGCAAAACAGTGCGGTGGGTATCATGATTCATCTTTCTGAATGGCCATGCTCATAAACCCTATTGGTTCCCTTGCGCGACAGGGCTTGATATGTCATTTCATCTCAGTGTCGGGTAAAAGTCCCATAAAATTATTGGAAGCAACGTCTCCAAATGACCTATACAGTGTCGATGGGGATGTTAAACCTCAAATCAAACAAACAAACAGTCAAGAATTTTTTTTTTACACTGCACTCTGACGTCTTAGCAATGCTATAAACAACCAGTACTTGGATTTTGTTCAGGGTCAGCAGCCGTCCAATGGTCAGTGATAGTCACGTGGACAATAACAAGCAAAAGATTCTCATCTTTATACCGTAGACTGTGGGAACCCGTTAAAACGCTTCATTATAAGAAAAGTATTCAGTCAGTTTTTGCCTGAAAAAAAATGGTAGCATGTTCAGTCAAATTATTTACATGAACTTGTCATTTGTTAATGTGTTTAATTATTTCCTTTCTGTATATGCGTATCTTGATTCATCTTTCTGAATTTAGAGTATTTCATTGAAAATGCTTAACCTCATATGCAACACAGTCAGTGCTGGAAAAATATTACAGGTTTAACATTTTATCCAGCTGCAAACAGTGTAGATCCATTTATGGCTTCTGATCAGCATCTACAATGTTTGTCATAGTATCTCCTCTCTCCTTTCTCCTCAATCAGTCCCTCCACTGCATCCTGGCTCCTGAATAACAGTGATCTGGAACACAGCCCCTTCAGAGATGTGTTTAAACAAAAAAGTTCATATAACCTGATGATGCAGGCCCGCACACAGAGTGGGGAGGGTGCAAACGCAGCCCACTACCCTCTAATGGAAATTATCTCAGATTCATGCAGTTTTTCACCCTCTGCAAACTACCTGAAACTCGCACCCCCCCCCCCCCCCACCCCCCACACCTTTTCAGAGTCTGCGTATGGGCCTGAATCATGTTCAAAACTGTTGCTACATACATTTTGGCAAACAGTGCCGACCCCGATAAGAAGCAATGTACTGTCTATCTGACAAGGGTCTATGCTGTATGTCTAATAATGGTACCACCTATAAAGTCTGGGCTACTCATTTTTGCTCTTAAACATTTCAGCATGTAAGGGTTCTAAAATTAAGTTCTTAGCAGAAGTGCGAAAAGTCTATTTTTACTCGACTTGGCATACATGTATGCAACAGTTTTATGAATGTTATGTTCCAAAAGACATCATGTGACAGCATGGCCTAGATCAAGATATTGTTTTTCAGCAACCTGGCATTCTTATACAATTTCATTTAACCCTCAAAGTCCACTATTTAAGCAAATAGTGTAGTCTCTGTGCAACCTGCTGAGCAGACGCCACATTCCGTGGCATCTGATCTGGGTGTTTGGTGTTTGCTAAAACCAGCACACGGTTCCTGTCAAGACTCTATAGATAGCTCTGACCTATATGTTGCATCAATAGAAATAGCAGAACTTTTCAAGTTCTATTAATAACCGTTTAAGATTGGTTTTCCCAAATCAGTGTTGGTCAAGTGGACAACTGCATGAATTCCGTTTTGTCATTTAGTAAATTTGGGTCGATCGTTGTTTACGACCCAAAAACACACCTAATCAACTATTCTGAAACCTTTACCACTAAAAAAAAAAAAAATGAAAATTTTCAGATAAAAAGTTTTTTTCCTTTTGTTTTTCATACCATATTTTCTATTCAAAACATAGGTTTCTGGTATTCTTTAGATCTGCCTTGACAAGGCAGTTCTAACATGTTCCCACAATCTATGTTCAATTGTTGAGTGAGTGAGTGTTTGAGTTTTACATCTCGCCAACAGCTAAGGTCATACAGAGACAGGACCTCGGTTAAAAGACTCATCTGAAAGTCTGATTTATCCTGCGACCCCTGAATCACAAGGTGAGTAGCATAACCACTACACCACAGAGGCTTCTCACAATCTATGTTTTTGAGCAGGAATAAGAAAAACAAGCAAATTCCACAGAGAATTTATGTCTCCCGCCTTATTTTCATTTGAACTTAAAAAATAAGTGAGTTACCCAGGCAACCATTGGTATCACTTAACGCATAAGCACTCACAATGTACCTCCTACATATACAGTTTCATATTATAGATACGAAAAAAAACTCCAAGTTAAAAATGTGACAAAAGTGAAAAGAATTATTTTAAGATTCTGTAAAAAAGCATATGCATATCTTCAGACCATAATTTGCATATCTTCAGACCATAATTCAAGCAACTTTTAAGTTTTGGAAGGATTGGTATTAAACTGTAGGAGTTGCGCTCACAAGGTACCGACTACACTATACTCTTTCATAGAATTGATACATGAAAAAAGTCTAGGATTCTGAAAAAATCACATGCACAACTTCAAACCATGATAAAGACAACTGTAAAATTTCAGAAAGATCGGTATAAAATTGTAGGAGGAGTTGCACTCACAAGGTACCTACTACATTATACTCTTTCATAGAATTGATGCATGAAAAAATTCTAAGTTAAAAAAGTGAAAAAAATTAATTAAAGGATTCTGAAAAAAGCACATGCAAAACTTCAAACCATGATAAAGACACCTGTAAAATTTCAGAAGGATCGGTTTAAAACTATAGGAGGAGTTGCGCTCAGCCGCTCACAAGATACCTACTACAAGCTCGGAACCACGCATCACGCACCACGCCCCACGGAAAAAACGAATACTATATCCCCTCGCTTTTCTTTGAAAAGGCGGGAGACAATAAATACATGAATAAACCCCTGTATAACCAAGTTTTACTATTTAAAAGAAGGGTTAAAGGGGTCAAAATTATATAGGTATGTTTTTGTGATGGGTACTAACCAATTGCATGCGGGAAATCCCTGCAAACAGTGCGGGCCCAGATCAGATGCCACAGAATGCAGTGTCTGATCAGGATCTGCACTTTTTGCTAACAGAATTTTCTGTCAAAAATAGAATAAAAATGAAGAAAATAGGCTTGACACTCCTTATATGACAAATGGACTTTTCCAACATATAGCAATGGAAGACAGGTATAAAAGTAGTCCACTAGTATACAATGGATTAATAAGGACAAAAATATTTCCAAAAGAGTTGATGTCCCTGAAGTATCATGGATTCAAACAAGTCTAAAATAGCTATAAGGAGCATACTTAACCCTTTTTGTACCAAATGGAATCTTACTCCTTATATATAGCAGGAGTCCATTTCAAAATTTAGGAGTGTCATGTCATGTTTTCGTCAAAATCTATTTGGAAAATGGCAGATCTTTTTGCAAACTGTGTAGGTCCTAATCAGAGCCACATTTTGCAGCATCTGATCTGGGCCTGTAATTTTGACAAATACTTGTTTTTGTATCTGGTAAAAAATGGGTTAATAGAATGCGTTTCTAGAGCTTCTTTTATATGGGCGCCGTCAAGCGATTTTGGTACTTATCGCCTATGCGAGCAGTGAAGGTTCAGGCGAGCCTGCGCATCTGCGCAGTCTCGCCAGAACCTTCGCTGCTCGCTCATACAAGCAGTGAATGAAGAGGAACCTCCAGACAGAAAGCCGTATCCCTGGCCCCTCTGAATGGCTGGGCATGCGCAGTTAAAGTTTGTCATGACGGAATGCTCGAAGACACAAATTCGCTTGGCGGGGCTCATATGATTATTCCTTATGATGTCATTGTTGCAAAAAGCATCGACCCAGGTCAGACTGCTCCTCTCCTCCAGGCTGTTCCAAGTGAACAGGCGCCACACTGATGTGCCTGTATCCAAAAATGTGTTTGAAATGTTTGCAAGAAGATGCAGCAGATGACATGAGCCCCGCCAAGCGAATTTGGGTCTTCGAGCATTCCGTCATGACAAATTTTAACTGCGCATGCCCAGCCATTCAGAGGGGCCAGGGATATGGCTTTCTGTCTGAAGGTTCCTCTTGATTCACTGCTTGTAAGAGCGAGCAGCGAAGGTTCTGGTGAGACTGCGCGGATGCGCAGGCTCGCCTGAACCTTCGCTGCTCGCATAGGCGATAAGTACCAAAATCGCTTGACGCGGCCCACATAAACACAACACTTTCAGATGCAATTTTTCTTGGCACCTTAGGGATCTAACATGGGTAAGAGGGGTCTCAGGGGTGTATAGAAAAATCTATCCCAGCATCACAAGGCTTGCCGAGTAATCCTAGACAGTGTTCACAAGGGACAGATTCTTCTATTTACTCAAGAGCATTCCAATTATTGGATCATTTTACACACAATATAGCCCTTTTCGTACTGGAAACCCCAAAATGGGTAGTAGGCAAAGGTGCAGGCCCAGATCAGACGCGGCAGAATGATAAGAGCCTACAATGTTTGCAAAACATTCAGCCAGTTTCCAAATAAATTTTGAAGAAAACACAACCTGACACCTCTAAATTTTGAAATGAACTCATGCCATAGAAAAGGAGGAAGATTCCATTTGGTACAGAAAGGGTTAATGCTGGTACAATGCAATGTTAAATTACATATTCAATGTATTTCAATTTACTTTTTAAGCTCCCTTATACACACAGAAAACAGAAAACAGATGGTCACCAGATAGTTTGAAGCCATGCATGTGTTGTGATTATGCATGTCCAGATTTAACAAAACTTAGTGTTTCAACTAGATTAACCAAAGTTTCCAAATTTATGAATTACCGGTATGCAGTGTCCATAGCCCTTTGGTGCTACACATTTGGATTGGCCATTTACAAGGATCAGGACAGATTTAAATTATCAATATAATAATTCTACATCAACTGCAAATGAAATTATGATCTGCTATAAAAGAATTTTCATAGATCTGCAAATACAGTTGACTCTCGTTATCTCGACCTCGCAAATCTCGACCCTATCACTTATATCGAACCCATTTCTAAATCCGGTATATTTCTCCTATATGTTTATTGTATTTTAGCTTTGCATGTGTCGAACTACTTTTAAGTCGACACTTCGGCTATCTCGCCCATCATTTTCAGTCCCTGGATAAATTTTTCACTGTTTTTACTAAACTTACTCGACTTAAAAAAGTCAGTGCTCACAATGTAATTAAGTATTTGTCCTGGTGCATTTAAAATTTCAATCAGCACAAACAAAACCTTTACCGGTACTATGAAAATCACATGCGTGTAATTAAGACTGACACGCAGTGCTTATTTTTTTATCTTCTAACACCGTTTCACAGATGAGCCAGAGCACAACAAAAACTATAAGAAGAACTGTGTGGCAGGCAATGACTCAGACGAGCCAGTGCATTCGACTAGCTATGTCTGAATCTTCGCTTATTGCTCCTTATTTAACCCACAGCAGGCTCACGCGAAAAATAAAAATGTATGTGAACAGGCTGATCCGAGCCTTCGTCATTTGCATGACCTTCTAGTTGGCTTTGTCCTGTGCTGACTCTGAATGATTCAGTGTTGATACCCGCTTGCAAATGTAGTGCTATTACACTACAGAAGACAGAAGAACGGCAAATAATGAACTCAGACATACATGTGACGTCACACTTTGGTTATCTCGTACTACGGATAACTCGAACGTTTTAATACAGTCCCTTGAGGTTCGAGATAACAAGCGTCGACTGTATCTTTTCACAGTTTTTAAAAACTTTATTTACAAAATCCACACATTTAAGTTCTTCTAAAATATGCCTAGCTCTTGTGAAGCATGAATGTCAATACATGTGTTCCATTTTTGAATACTGGGTGAATTCATGAGCAAGTGACAGGGCCTAAAAGTCTGCCTGGAAAAATCTACCATATCACAGTTAAAGAGAACTATACCTTTCAGAGTAATGTCTGTATCCCTATGACCCTTACCAGTAAGGTTCAAAGATGGGTTGAGAAAATAGTCCTGAACTGAGAAGTGAACTGTTCGATAAACCCTTAAATTTCAGTATTTTTCAGTAAGCAGTGTATGTGGCGTCTGATTCAGTATTCATTGTTTGCCAATGCTCCAGTCTGATTCGACCGTTATTCAAAACATTTTCCAATACCGTAAACTTTTAACCCTTTTTGTACTGAAGGGACTCTTCTACTTAATATATAGCACAAGTCAATTTCAAAATTTAGGAGTGTCGGGTTGTGTTTTCTTCAAAATTTATTTGGAAAATGGCTTAACTTTTGCAAACAGTGTAGGCCCTGATCAGATGCCACATTCTGCACTGATTGATCTTGGTCTGCACTGTTTGTCAATTACCCGTTTTGTGGTTCCCCTGTATAAATGGGTTAATTGTTAATCTGTTCTGAGATAAAAAGACGCAAGCCGAATTCATCTAAGATGTTCATAAGTTGTACATGGAGAATCTATGTGAACAATTTATAATTATTTAGGAAATGAATTTTATTTTTCTGTGGTTCATGCAAGTACCGGTATGAATGCAGTGGGTAGCGTGCAAAGTAAATAAACCCCGAAGGGGTTCATGTAAACTATGCTAGCGACTCGCTGTCATTCATACTTTCACGAAAAGTAGAAAAATTAAGTTTAATTTTATATTTACATTTTTTGCCCCTCATCAGTTGGCGAAAAAATGCTTATATGGCAAAGTTATAAAGTTGAAAAACATTTACACACTGTTTTTCTACAAACAGCGGAGCAGCGTTGACATCATCAACGCCCGTAGAGAACAGTGGTTTAGAATGATGTCACTTGACGTCACGTGTCTCAATGCGTTCATGGCAGTATGAACTACACTGTTTTCTATAGGTTTACATTAGACTTTACACTGGAAATGTAAATATTGAAAAGTAAACAGGAAGACAGGTGCATTCATGAAATCGTCATCATCATCATCACCAACAGATTTTTTATTAACATGCAGGTACAGGGGCAACGTCCACATAAGTGGGCCCCTTTCCAGGTAGCTGGCTTGCTACATGCATGGCAGATCTTACACCAGATCTCCGGGTTTGTCTATCATGAGGATCAATAGCAGAGAGCTTCCATTCTCTGCAATCTCTTTCTGTTAGCTGCTTCCAGGTCATCTTGGCCCTTCCAGGCCCCCGCTTTCCACCTACCTGTATGTCACAGGCAGTCTTGACTGCACCGTTGGAGCATTCCACATGTCCATACCAGTGAAGCCTTCTCTCTTTCAGGATGAGGTCCAGGTCCTGAATGCCAAGACGCTCAAGCAACTCACTGGACCTGATGGTGACAGTGTCCTGTGGCTTATTACATCCCTTGGACCAGTTGCACAATCCACTCTTCCACTCCAAGTTTTCTTAGTGCCCACAAGATGACTTTCCGAGGCACTCAGTCAAATGCCTTCTCCAGGTCTACAAAAGCCATGTAGAGTCTCCTGTTGGCTGCCAGATACTTCTCTTGCAGCTGCTGTACAACAAAAATTGCGTCTGTTGTGCCTCTTCCTGGGACGAAGCCATACTGGGAATCGTCGATGGACACTAACTGCCTAATGAGGCCATCCACAATCCTCTCCAGGACTTTCATGACCTGTTCTGTCAGCTTGAGACCATGATAGTTGCCCCGTTCCAATGCATCACCCTTGCCCTTGTAGAGACAGACAATGAAACTCTGTTCCCAGTCAGAGTGTACCTTTCAAGTCAGAGGGTAAATTATTCTCATCAGCTCCATCAGCAGTTTCATTTTTAGATATGATAATCTTTTGAAACTGTTTTGAATATTTTCTCATGGATATCTCTTGCCAAGAGTCTTGATGGTAACAAGGCCATCTGCATTGTGCTAAATTTTAGTCTAATGTACGTTAAATCTGGGTTGATCGTCGATAATAAATGACCAAAAAATCATAGATCTATCCACACTACACTTTTCAAACTTTTATATGGGAAGCTCTCATTGTTCTTTTGCAGACCAGTCTGTTATCTATCTATCTATATATCCTGCAGCACCCTCTCGCAAGGATTATGTGCAGCTGCGCGCGCCAGAAAAAGAAAAGTGTGATGGAAGAAAAAGTATTAGATTTTAGGAGAATTGAAAGTAAAAACAGTGTTAGTAAAGTAGAGATTAAAAGCATACAAGAGGGACATGATGGCCCTGGATCGCTCACCTGATCCATAGAGTAACAAGTGAGCCCCGGGGAGGGCCATTATTGACCCCAAGGTTATAATGTGCATAATGTTGAGGGAGGTCTAAAAAGTTGAAGCCTCATACCAAACATCAACAAAGGCTATAATTGTCCACTAGATGAAGCTCCACACCAATTATCAAAGACATGGGCCTTGCAGTTTCAGAGAAGAAGATTTTTAAAGATTTCCCTATATAAGTCTATGTAAAACCAAAGGGTCCCGGGGTGGAGGCATTTTTGGCCCCAGGGCTATAATTTGAACAATCTTGATAGAGGTCCACTAAATGAAATTTCACACCAAATATCAAAGACCTAGGCCTTGTGGTTTCACAGAAGAATAATTTTTAAAGATTTTCTCTGAATAAGTCTATGTAAAACCAAAGGCCCACGGGGCGGGGGCATTTTTGGCCTCAGGGCTATAATTTGAACAATTTTGATAAAGTCCACTAGCTGAAGCTTAATACCAAATATCAAAGACCTAGGACAGGGGGGGAGGGAAGGACCTGGGCCTTGTGGGGTGAAGCTTCATACCAAATATCAAAGACATGGGCCTTACGGAGAAGCAAATTTTTAAGATTTTCCCTATATAAGCCCATGTAAAACCAAAGGGCCCTGGAGCGGGGGCATATTTGACCCCAGCACTATAATTTGAACAATCTTGGTAGGGGTCCACTAGATGAAGCTTCATACCAAATATCAAAGACCTAGGCCTTGCGGTTTCAGAGAAGAAGCTTTTTAAAGATTTTCCCTATATAAGCCCATGTAAAACCAAAGGGCCCCGGGGCGGGGGCATTTTTGGCCCCAGCACTATAATTTGATCAATCTTTGTAGGGGTCCCCTAGATGAAGCTTCATACCAAATAGCAAAGACCTGGGCCTTACGGTTTCAGAGAAGAAGATTTTTAAAGCTCTTCCCTATATAAGCCCATGTAAAACCAAAGGGCCCTGGAGCGGGGGCATTTTTGGCCCCAGCACTATAATTTGAACAATTTGGTAGGGGTCCACTAGATGAAGCTTCATACCAAATATCAAAGACCTGGGCATTGCGGTTTCAGAGAAGAAGATTTTTAAAGATTTTCCCTATATAAGCCCATGTAAAACCAAAGGGCCCCGGAGCGGGGGCATTTTTGGCCCCAGCACTATAATTTGAACAATCTTTGTAGGGGTCCACTAGATGAAGCTTCATACCAAATATCAAAGATCTGGGCCTTGCGGTTTCAGAGAAGAAGATTTTTAAAGATTTTCCCTATATAAGCCCATGTAAAACCAAAGGGCCCCGGAGCGGGGGCATTTTTGGCCCCAGCACTATAATTTGAACAATCTTGGTAGGGGTCCACCAGATGAAGCTTAATACCAAATATCAAAGACCTGGGCCTTGTGGTTTCAGAGAAGAAGATTGTTTAAGTTTTTGGTGAAAAAAATCTCTTTTTGGCTCCTATGACCTAGATGTGCAACGGACCGGAACCATTTGAATAATTTTGAAAGGGGATCACCTAAGGATCATTCCTGTGAAGTTTGGTCAAAATCCGATCAGTGGTTTAGGAGGAGATGTCGTTTAAAGAATTGTTTACGGACGGACGGACGCACGCACGCACGGACGCACACACGCACGACGGACGACGAACGAAAAGTGATCCCAAAAGCTCACCTCGTCACTACGTGATGGTGAGCTAAAAACAATGTTTCACGGTTCATGGCATTGGGTGATGGAGGGTACATATGGTCGATCTGAAAGAATCCAGATCGGAGCACACAACAGCATGAGGAGGAAGGTGATTCCATTGTACCACAGCCAAGGGGAAGAAACTGTATTTATAGTAACTGGCAGTAGTAGGGATACGAATATAGTGCATGGTATGCATGTTTTTAGTAGTCTGATTGGATGTCGGATGTATGTAGAGAGCGGAATCTCGACAAGGCCATATACTATCTTGTAGAACAATAGGAGGCGGGCAGATGGAGGCGAGCATCTTCCCGCCTCTGTTCCAATGATCTCCATTCCAGGGTATTAAGCATCTGGGTCACACTACTATATGAAGAGTAGTCATGTTTGACCCATCTAGCTGCTCTTCTTTGGACTTGCTCAACCTAATTTATATTTGACTGGGTATATGGGCTCCACACAGGGGAGGCATACTCAAGCTGGGGCCTAACAAGGGTATTATAAGCTGTTTCACATGTGCCTTGATGTTTGGTGCGTATATTCCTATGTATGAAGCCCAGGGTTCGATTTGCTTTGGTGGTCGCGTTATGAATGTGGGTGTTCCAAGTTAAATCACGGCTAAACTCAAGGCCCAGGTACTTGGCATGATCAGCCTCCTGGAGGACTTCACCGTGGAGAATGTAATTGTGTCTAATGGGTTCTTTGGAACGGGAAATGTGTAGGACTTGGCATTTACCCGGGTTAAATTCCATTTCCCAGTTCTTTTCCCAAGTTTCAAGCTTTTGGAGGTCCCTTTGCAATAAGGTACAGTCAGCATCACTGCAGACAGCCAAATATATTGCCGTGTCATCTGCAAAAAGTCTGACCTGTGAGTGGATCTGCTCTGGTAGGTCATTAATGTATAAAAGAAACAGGATCGGTCCCAGTACTGATCCTTGGGGAACCCCAGATGTGACCAGAATTTGGGATGAGGTTTCCCCCTCTAGGGCTACACGTTGGGTATGGCCAAAAAGGAAAGCTTTGATCCAGTTTAAGGTATTTGAGGTTATGCCATGTTGGTGCAGTTTGTGGAGTAATTTAATATGGCTAACCTTATCGAATGCTTTACTAAAATCCAGGAGTATCAGGTCAGTCTGGTGCAAGCTCATCAACAAGTTGGATGAGCTGTGTTTCGCAGGACCTCCTTTCCCTAAATCCATGTTGAAGATCATACAAGATGTTATGTTTGTCAAGATGCTTTGTAAGGTTGGATGCAACAATATGCTCCATTAGCTTGCAGCAAATGCAAGTTAACGAGATAGGCCTGTAATTTGCAGGGTCACTTTTGTTAACAAGACGTTTTGCTCTCAAGATGTTCTCCCCCTGGCCGTTTCCCCTCTAGTCATTTCGCCTCCTTTTTTCTCCCCTAGTCGTTTTGCCCCCCCACCCCTTGTAGTTTCGCTTGGCCGTCAAGTACAACTTGTTATGAGTGCCCTGAGAGCCATGACAGTGTTGTTGGGTGGTCGATACAAACTTGCAATAAAGTGGGAAGTTTTGCTTGCAAAAAACCTTAACACAAATAGATTCTGAATCGTTTTCCAGTTCCATGAATGGCATATGAGAGATGCCAAATGTGACCGACGCAGTAGAAAGAAAGAAGGTAGATTGTTGTTGTTGTTGTATATCTATAAGGCATTTTATCGCTGCCTATAATCTCCTGAAGATTTTCTCTCTCTCTCAAAAGCTTCTACTTGTATTTTGTTGTTGTTTTACTTTAATCTAAGAATAACACAAGAAGACGTACCTGTAACAAGCAGAAAATTTCAATTTGTGAGTTACTGCACGGAAACCTTTTGCTTATGATTACTGACACTTTGCTGAAAATAGACTTTGAACAAAATTTGTTTTTGTTGTTGTGGTCTGATTTTTTGGCCTTCACTTTTGCCTCTTATATCATCACTAAATATATTATATTCTTTGTTTGCTTGTTTTGCGTTCATTTTCTATCAGCAAGACAAAAACAATAAGGAAAAGAATTTATTCAAATAATTAGTTACTATGCTGGAAAACCGAGGATCCAGTAAATTGCAAATTGAATATTTTTCTACGTCATAAGCGACAAGTGAATTTATTGAACTACAACGTCAAGAAAGTTGACAGAGAAAAAAAGAGTTAGGAATGTCTTTGTCAGTCCACTACTGTCATTCAAGAGAGTATGCAGATGTAGAAAAGTAACGTTGCAATGGGAAACCAGAGTTCAGGACATCATGGAAGTAGAGGTAATGTGTTACAACGTTTCCAATTTACCCCACCCACCATACTGCAAAATAAAGTAGTCTACTAGTCCTGTACAACAAGACCCTACTGACGTTCAGTCACTCCGTAGGAAAGCAGCGTAGCGTAATGTATGGAAGGTCATGAGTTCAGGACTAAGTAGTCTACAAGCCAGAATCAAAGATATTTTGGGTACTGGTAAAGGATTGTCTTCCTGGTGAAGGACGTGTCATCAGAAAAACAATTCTGATTCTGGGTCAGTAGACTAGAGCTTTCTTGCTGTTAGTAGAGCCCGCACAGTATAAGATTGAGACGCAGAGGTTTTAGGATACCTCTGTTTGGATTTTAAATAGTTTTAAGGGTTCATCCAGTGATGATTTTTTTTTTTTATTCTATATTTAGCCACCCACCTAACGGTCGCGGGACGTTTCGGTCCTGAGTCGTTTCGGTCCCTGGGTCGTTTCGGTCCTGAGTCGTTTCGGTCGGGTCGTTTCGGCCCGAGTCGTTTCGGCCCAATTTCGGGGATGGGTCGTTTCGGCCAAATTGGTGGGTCGTTTCGGCCTGATTTTTCTATCACTTTATTTATTGTATATATATTTTGTTTTTCGAAGATCAGCCTGTGCTTTTGCTATGTTTGCTCGTTTTAAGCCTTTAATAGGTCAGAAAACAGAGTGCTTTTTCGAACTGCGTAGACTCGGAGATCAGCCTATGCTTTTGCTATCTTCGCTCGTTCAGTTTTTAATAGCTCAGAAAACAGAGGCCTTTTCAAACTGTGTAGACTCTGATCACAATGAACAGATTTATAGGTTATTAAGTCTTTGAATGTATCACAACGACAGATGCAGGCTGATCATATAAAATAATAACATCGTTCAATTTTTAATAGCTCAGAAAACAGGGGGCGTTTTCAAACTGTGTAGACTCTGATCACAATGAACAGATTCATAGGTTATTAAGTCTTTGAAGGTACCACAACATCAGATGCAGGCTGATCATAAAAAATAATTATATCGTTCAGTTTTTAATAGCTCAGAAAGCAGGGGGCAAATGTCACTTATTCAACAATAAACATCACACAAAAATGAAAGAAATCGCCATGAAGTTAAGAAACTAGCTTATTGTATGGTTTTCTATGCCATTCTTTAATAATTTTGTCTCTCCTGAAATGTTGCCAATTTGCACTTACAACGTTATTGCACTCAGCAGACGATATAATGAGGAAAAGAACAGTAAAGTTAAAGACAGCAAGATTTACTGAAAAGCAATAAAATAGGCACAGTGCACATAAAAATATTTAAATCAGTCTTGCCAGCAATATTTTTCTCACCAATTCCATTATAAGGGACCACCCCGCTAATAAGACCACTTTTTAGAAGTCTAGAAAGTGATCTTAATAGCGGAATTTTACTGTGAATACTTATCATTCTCAGACAATAATCAAGTCCTAGTCACACCTCCTCGTTGGTGCTAACTGGACACATGGCTATGAATAGAACTTTTAAAACATTTTATTTGGGCTATCATAACCATGGCTAACGTGACAGGTCGTTGAAATAATATTCCACATTTAAATAATAATCACTATTCAATATGTTTTATGCAGAAAAAATGCTATCTAATAAAATCGGACCGAAACGACCCAGGCAGAATCGACCCAGGGCCGAAACGACCCACCGAAATAGGCCGAAACGACCCAGGTCCATATTTGGGCCGAAACGACCCAGGCCGAAACGACCCGGCCGAAACGACTCAGGACCGAAACGTCCCGGATTCCACCTAACTGAGGTAATTGCAAAATATGACCAACTCAGTATGAGAAGATAGATAGTGCGGTGGGGTATAAAAGCCAAAGCTGGGCTGAGCACAGATACTTGGGGTCAGTAGAGCTTTAGTAGAGCCGATATGGTCCAAACTGATCTCTTGGATTTTTTTTTTTTTTTTTGACATTATATCATACTTGAACAACACCTTAAGTCATTCAAACAGTTTTATCACTTCTAATAACCGTTTGAAAAAAATATTTTACGGATAGGATAAAATTTTATTTATCATATTTATCATATGTCATTTTTTTGCACATGCAGTTAAGGCAGTCAAACATTTTCTCGCATTTTTAATAACAAAGCGTCAGTGGTAGTTGCTCATACGGTTGTTTTGAAAACATGACAGTGAAACCTGTGTGACTTATGAAGGCTCAGATCAGCCTGCGCAGTCATGTATAAATGGTTGGTGTTTGAATGAGCCTTCCGTAGTATGGCTTCTCGGACAAATGTCATTTCCCTGTTCAATTTTGACAACATTTGCTACATCATGCACAAGCTGATATTTTGTATGAAAATATATATATTTTTTTTTTGCTGTGTGCTGACCCATTTAATGATTTACATATACATGTTGTATATGCGGCTCTTTCTATGCCCGACAAACATGATACCGTAGTTGTTGAGTGTTAAACTGCCCTTGTGGTCTCTTTAGAAATGCTTCTCGAGAAATGTACATCTGCATGCGCGTACATTGGAACACTCAGTTTATTCGAGCCCTATACATATTGCTAAAATGAAAATGTCTAGTTTCTGATATTAACTTCAAATAAAAAATATGTATTTTCAAGTTTTAATGCAGTTTGTTAGATTCATGTTGCCCTTAAAGAGGTGCTAAAATGTCCTGGCTTGATAATGTAATATTATGTAATAATGATTAAATCAGTTACCTAATTTTAACTGAATACACAGATTAATTTACCTGAGGCGGCAAACATCAAAAATCAAATAACGATCAGCATGTGTCAGTTTCCACCAGCGCAAAATCTCAAACACTGCAAAGGTCTGACTGACTGAACTGGTTTTTAAGGTAACCGGGCGCTATAAGCACATAGGGGCTACCCCTAGACCGTGTCCAGGATTAGTTTTCCCACTTTCTGAAAGGCTATCGCATGGAGTTGTACACTAATTCTGGTGTACTCCTCTCGCCTCAGTCACGGTGCAATAAAGGTGAAAGTGGTCTGTACCGTAAAAATTCGGCTATAAGGCGATTCGGTTATAAGACGGGACCCCTTTTTCAGTTCTTCTAATGTGGGATTTTGCTTATACTCTTTTATAAGACGGGTCAAATTTTTGCCATATCTGTCGGGGCCTATCTGCTACCGCTGGATGCCGTTTAGATGTGAGAAATCGGCCTTTTTTCGTCAGAAAACCCCTCTACTTACCCCTCACATTTTGTTTATGTCTGTTGACATAATGTCTTCGTTTGTGAGAGTTACAAAGAGAGACAACTCTTACTGAATCTGAATCAGTAGGTCTATTAAGCGTCTGGAAAAGGGTGAAACGTCGGGCCGATAGGTCGTATCGCTGTCGGCCTGAAGTTGGCCCGGTACATGCTTTGCTGGCTAAGACTTCTATTTAATAGACGACATGGCTGCCAAATCCATTTCCCGGCTGCCCGAGACAAGACCGAAATCGCGCCGGGCAAGTGCAAAAAAAAAAATCGTCTACAACTGTCAGTCTTTCTGAGCCCTTAAATCCGGTAAAACTAGACCAGTAAGTAAATCGCAATAATTAATGCAGACAAACCATCTGTGTATTTATTACGGTTCAAGTATGACACTATTGTTAATCCCTGTCATATAATTGCCACCCTGCGGTGAGTGTCGATAAGGTGTGAAAATATGGTCAAGTTATGTCTCGTATTTGCGTTTATCCTCCAGTCATAAAATTTAATCCACAATCAATGTGAAAATGATTTAATCGCTCCTCAGACAATTAGCAACATCTAACGGTAGAAGTTTGCATTACAAAAAATGGACTATTCTACGATCTCATGAATGGTTATGTTTTGGCGCCAAAAAGCAGACGCTGGGCGAGAAAAGTCGAACGCTGTTGTTGGTTATTGACACGGAGCTTCTGGGGATAATTCGGGAGCTGTGCAAAGCGCTGGTTTTCTATCCACCTCTATTCACAACCGTTAAGCTATCGAGAAAATATTTTTTACCGGTTCCTAACGTTTTTTTTTATGAACGAGATACACACAATGACATTAAACACGTGTTGGGGTGCTGGCGTCGGATGACTTCATTTACCGATCTCTGCAGAAAAATGGTAGCGTCGGTTTGTGGGCGGCGATTTATATCAATTCAAAAATCATCGATCGGCATTTTCCGTATGTCTGGTCTTCGCCGGACATTGCCGGAAAAAAGCATGCAGTCCATGACCTCGGCTATAAGACGGGGTCAATTTTTCGGGCTCATTTTGGAGGGAAAAATCCCCGTCTTATAGCCGAATTTTTACGGTAAGTTACAGTGGTTTTTGACATAGTCTCCAAATAGTTGTGGGCTGTCAATCGCGGCTATGGAACCTGGTCAATTCCGACCTGCAAATCGTGTTCCATAGCCATTGCCCGTCTGGCCGTGGTAGAGGAGGAAGGCAAGGAGGCTAAGTTTTAGTGCTTCTGGGCTGCGAATCGCGGCAGTGGTCAGCGGAATACGAATCGTGCTGATCTGCCAGTGCCCTCCCCTTAGTAAAATAGAAGCACTGTAATTTTGAGTTTTGAACGCCAGGTCAAAAGTGGGCATGAAGCAACAGAGAAATCGATGCCAATTTTGGCTGCAAATCGCGATTTCTCTGTTTCGCCCGAGCAAACTAGGTCATGTTGCTCTCTCTTAGGGCCCCGTGATTGGCGTCAGACTGGCTACACATGAAGTAGCCTTGCATTACCCATGTGGTAAACAGGGTTTTCGGACATGCGGCCCTAAGTTCACGATCTCGGTCCGGTGCGCCCTCCTAACTATCACTCCATCCGTCATCGCCGTATCTAGGAAAAGTTTGTGGACCTTCCGGGTTCTCTTCTTGTTTAGTGGGGTCTCTTCAGTGCATTTTTCGATGGAGTTGTAGAGGTGCTTGTCGAAGTACTTTGAGGTGGGTCCTTTGTAGATTATGAAGGCTGGAGTCTCGGCTGTCTTGAATGCATAAACGGCAAGGTCCACGTTGATAGTTTCAGTTGGTCTTCTTAGTCGGTGTAGTTCTAAGATGGTGGAGGGGGAGTCTCTAGTATTTGCCACCCAGGCTCTGCCCAGGTGGTATTTCTCGTGCCAAGGTTGGAGTGGGTTGGGTGGCAGCTTCTCGAAGTCCTTTTCTTCGGAGGTGTAGATTCTTCCTCTTCTGGTGGCTGGGGCTGGGGCAGGTGACGAGCATCGTTGGGCTTTTGGCTGGGGTGGTCTCTCTGTCGGTGATAAGGCGGTGGTAGCTGGCTCTGGCGATGACGGCATTGGTCTCTGGATGATTGGTGCAGCGGGAGCGGGTTCAGCGTTAATTGTTGGCTGGCGCTGGAGGACGATCGTTGCTGTTGTTATAGTCATGGTCTCCTCGGCTAGTGGCGCTGCTTGTCGGATCTGTGGTGCTGTCTTCTTGGTTCTCTGTGGAGCTGGAAGGCTCAAGTCCCAAGTAAGGGTGACAGCCACCCTCTGGGGCTCAAGTGCAGTGTTAACTTGAGGCACCCCATGAAGTCGGCAAGACTTCAAGAAGGCTACCAGAGGCTCTGGTAGCCGGTATTCCTTCATAGGAAAAGACATCTTGACGTGTTGAATCTGACAGAATGAATACTAGAATCTCGCAGTCGATGGCAAGCCATCGCATATCCCCACGCTTCCCCGTGGGCCCCACCCCCTGGGCCATCCCCTGGGGATGTTTGACCCGAGGGGTAAAATTTTGATTGTGATGTAACTATTCTACTCATCATGCCGTTTGATTTAATATGCTACACGACCATGTTCTGAAAACTTTGATTTTTTTATCCCCAAGGTGCCCCACCCCTGGCCCCACTCCCAGGGGTAGGATCAAAATTACGAAAGTGTTATGCACTCCCCAGACCAAAGTTTTATTAGTTCCTAAAGTTTCAAGTTTCTATCTATAACGGTCTAGGAGGAGTTATCCGGTAACAGTAATGTATGGGGGTAAAGGGGTCAAAATCAGTTTTTGACCTCTGGTGACCTCAAAATTGACCCCAGGGGTCAAATTTTGGTTGTAATGTTTTCTACTCATCATGCCGTTCGCTTTGATATATTACACAACCATGTTCTGGAAATTTTGATTTTTGACCCCTGCGGGCCCCACCCCCTGGGCCCACCCATAGGGGTGTGATCAAAATTTCGAAAGTGTCATGCACTCCCCAGACCAAAGATCTATCAGTTCCCAAAGTTTCAAGTTTCTATCTATAACCGCCTAGGAGGAGTTATCCGGTAAAGGGTCAAAATCAGTATTTGACCTCTGGTGACCTCAAAATTGACCCCAGGGGTCAAATTTTGGTTGTAATGTTTTCTACTCATAATGCCGTTCACTTTGATATATTACATGACCATGTTCTGGAAATTTTGATTTTTGACCCCTGCGGGCCCCACCCCCTGGGCCCACCCGTAGGGGTGTGATCAAAATTCCGAAAGTGTCATGCACTCCCCAGACCAAAGATCTATCAGTTCCCAAAGTTTCAAGTTTCTATCTATAACCACCTAGGAGGAGTTATCCGGTAAAGGGTCAAAATCAGTATTTGACCTCTGGTGACCTCAAAATTGACCCCAGGGGTCAAATTTTGGTTGTAATGTCTTCTACTCATCATGCCGTTCGCTTTGATATATTACACGACCATGTTCTGGAAATTTTGATTTTTGACCCCCGCGGGCCCCACCCCCTGGGCCCACCCGTAGGGGTGTGATCAAAATTCCGAAAGTGTAATGCACTCCCCAGACCAAAGATCTATCAGTTCCCAAAGTTTCAAGTTTCTATCTATAACCGTCTAGGAGGAGTTATCCGGTAAGACGGACGTGCGGACGACGAAGACCATTACAATATCCCCACTTTTTCTTCGAAAAGCGTGGGGATAATGACTCCAATCGTATGTCTGCGATGAATGCAAAGGTGTATGTGCACAGGTATTAAAGCTAAGAGAAACATCACCGATAGGCATATATACTACCTTAAAAGTAGGAAGCAGCAATCTAATTTTTAGGCAGTTGGTCCTTCTGTAAGGCGGTGGAGATAAAAAAGTGCCTTCTCCAAATGATATTTTTCTGAAATAGCTCCGAGGAAATGAATGCTGATATTGAAACACACAATAAACATACATGTACAATTTTAGGCCATTGTAATCAGTATCAGATTATCCCAAAACTTCGATACTGGTTCCAGAGAACAAATATGACCCGTTACTGGTTGGGTTAAAATTTGACCATTATCGTACTGATTGAAAAAAAAGTATCTGGAGCACTGTCTATCCATTTGAGGGTCTTCTCCCCAAATAACTAAGATTTTAGAAGTTCATCAGTTCATGGGTGTCAAAAGCCTTCTCGAAGTCCAGAATAAATGTGTCCACCTGTCCCCCTTTGTCCAAAAGTTTTGCCCTGTCATAATAACTGTACTCAGCTGTGTTTCACAACTATGCCTTTTCCTAAATGCATGTTGTCTGTCTGACAAAAGTTTATGTTCGTCCAAGTGGGCCATGATGTTTGAGCAGACTATATGTTCGAGCAATTTACACAGAACACAAGGCCGAGACACAGGGCGATAATTACGGGCAAGAACCCCATCTTTTTTGTCTGTGTGTGTGTCTGTTAACATTTTCGTGTCTGCTCCATAACTTTTAAACTGCTTGACATATTTTCATGAAACTTCACATAAATGTTAAACACCATGAGACGACATGCAGAACACATGAACCGTAACTCTTGCTTTCCTACTTTCAGAGTTATTGCCCTTTGAATATTTTAACTTGCAATTTTTACCATACACTTGTGTCTGCTCTGTAACTTTAAAACCGTTTGAGATAATTTCATGAAACTTCAAACAAATGTAAAGCAAGATAATAGGATGGGCAGAACACAAGAACCATAACTCTTGTTTGCATACATTATAAATTATTTCCCTTTGAAGATAGTAAATTATGTGTCTGTTAACATCTTTGTGTCTTCTCCATTACTTTTAAATGGCTTGATTCATGAAACTCCACACGAATGTTGAACACCATGAGATGACGTGCAGAACACATGAACCATAACTCTTGCTTTCCTTCTTTCAGAGTTATTGCCCTTTGAATATTGAAAATGGCCATTTTATGGAATATGGCCTGTATATGCAAAGACGCTTTTGACATTGCTATTTTCAGCTGAGGCGATGGCACTGGCTGGGGGTATACTTGCCCCACTGGGCACTTTGTCTAGTTCACATATTTTTATATCAGTCTTGATCACGTCTCAAGTTTTCAAACTTTGTCAGGAGTTTACCACTTCCCATCTTTTTTGCCTTTGCATGAATCTTATTCCTTCTCCGAATTTTTCTTCTTATATTTCATCCCTTTGTTGAGAGCTGGCGGCTAACTATGGTGGGTAGTCACTTGCTCTTAAAATCTTATTTGGAACTTCTGGATCACATGCAGCTCCCTATTTGTAGCCCGAAAACAACCGTTTTTGTCGCACCTGCTTGTAGCAGGGTGTGAGATAGGCGTCCGCTTTTCCATCCATACATCTGTCTTTTTGTCCATCCGTCTGTTAACTACAAACCTCATCTACCATCAAAGTTTTTATTTAAGTCAACTACAAGCTTCAGCTACCATCAAACCTTACATGAAGCATCTCCCTGACCTTCTGACTTTGTAGGCACCTTGACCTGGTGACTTTGACCTATATTTTGCGCTCCAGTGACTTTGACCATTACGTCAAAGTTCGACATTACGTCGAAGTTTGTATTGTAATCAACTATACGACTAAACAATCATTAAACCTTTTATGAAACTTCATCCTAAGCTCCTGACTAGGCAAGCATCTTGACCCGGTGACCTTGACCTATATTTTACACTCCAGCGACTTTGACACAAATTAAGTCAATTTTCAAGATTTTGTCAAATAAAAGGCCTACAACCATAAAAACTTGCGTAGTGCTTCTCCTAGATGTACTGACTCTGCAGGTACCTTGACATAATGACCTTGACCTATATTTTACCCTCCACTAACTTTGACACATTTTACTTCGAAGTTCCAGATCTCCTCAAATAAAAGGCCCACAACCATCAAATCTCGCATAGTGCTTCTCCTAGATGTACGGACTCTGCAGGTACCTTGACCAAATGACCATGACCTATATTTTATGCTCCACTGACTTTGACACATCTTACGTCGAAGTTCCAGATCTCTGCAAATTATAGGCCTACAACCATCAAAGCTTGCATTATGCTGCTTCTTGATGTACTGACTGTGCAGGTACCTTGACTTGGTGATCTTGACCTATCTTTCTTACTCCATCGACATTTACACATTTTAGGTGGACATTCCATAATTTCTTAATTATAAGGCTCACAACCACCAATCCTTGCATAGTGCTTCTTCTACATTTACTGACTCTGCGAGTACCTTGACCTGGTGACCTTGACCTATATTATGCACTCTAGTGAACACATTTTGTGTCAATGTTCGCTATGTCCTAAAATAAATGGCCTAAAGCCACCTAACCTTGCATAGTGTTTCTCCTTGATGTACTGATTTGGAACATACTTTGACCTGGTGACCATGGCCTATATTTTTTGGTCCAGTGACTTTGAAACATTTTTCACCAACTATCAACTGCTAAAAATAAAATTTACTTATTTAACTAGAATCTCGCAGTCGATGGCAAGCCATCGCATATCCCCACGCTTCCCCGCGGGCCCCACCCCCTGGGCCATCCCCTGGGGATGTTTGACCCGAGGGGTAAAATTTTGATGTGATGTAACTATTCTACTCATCATGCCGTTTGATTTAATATGCTACACGACCATGTTCTGAAAACTTTGATTTTTTTATCCCCAAGGTGCCCCACCCCTGGCCCCACTCCCAGGGGTAGGATCAAAATTACGAAAGTGTTATGCACTCCCCAGACCAAAGTTTTATTAGTTCCTAAAGTTTCAAGTTTCTATCTATAACGGTCTAGGAGGAGTTATCCGGTAACAGTAATGTATGGGGGTAAAGGGGTCAAAATCAGTTTTTGACCTCTGGTGACCTCAAAATTGACCCCAGGGGTCAAATTTTGGTTGTAATGTTTTCTACTCATCATGCCGTTCGCTTTGATATATTACACAACCATGTTCTGGAAATTTTGATTTTTGACCCCTGCGGGCCCCACCCCCTGGGCCCACCCGTAGGGGTGTGATCAAAATTTCGAAAGTGTCATGCACTCCCCAGACCAAAGATCTATCAGTTCCCAAAGTTTCAAGTTTCTATCTATAACCGCCTAGGAGGAGTTATCCGGTAAAGGGTCAAAATCAGTATTTGACCTCTGGTGACCTCAAAATTGACCCCAGGGGTCAAATTTTGGTTGTAATGTTTTTAGCTCACCTGTCACGTAGTGACAAGGTGAGCTTTTGGGATCACTTTTTGTCTGGCGTCCGTCGTGTGTGTGTGCGTATGTGCGTGTGTGCGTGCGTAAACTTTTTCTTTAAATGACATCTCCTCCTAAACCACTGATTGGATTTTAATATAACTTCACAGGAATGATCCTTAGGTGGTCCCCTTTCAAAGTTGTTCAAATGGTTCCGGTCCATTGCACATCTAGGTCACAGGAGCTAAAAATAGATTTTTTAAATGAAAACTTTAAAAATCTTCTTCTCTGAAACCGCAAGGCCCAGGCCTTTGATATTTGGTATGAAGCTTCATCTAGTGGACCTCTACCAAGATTGTTCAAATTATGGCCCTTGGGCCAGAAATGCCCCCGCCCCGGGGGCCTTTGGGTTTACATAGGCTTATATAGGGAAAATCTTTAAAAATCTTCTTCTCTGAAACCACAAGGCCCAGGTCTTTGATATTTGGTGTGAAGCTTCACCTAGTGGTTCTCTACCAAGATTGTTAAAATTATAGCCCTAGGGCCAAAAATGCCCCCGCCCCGGGGGCCTCTGGTTTTTACATAGGCTTATACAGGGAAAATCTTTAAAAATCTTCTTCTCTGAAACCACAAGGCCCAGGTCTTTGATATTTGGTGTGAAGCTTCATCTAGTGGACCTCTACCAAGATTGTTCAAATTATGGCCCTTTGGCCAGAATGCCCCCGCCCCGGGGGCCTTTGTGTTTACATAGGCTTATACAGGGATAATCTTTAAAAATCTTCTTCTCTGAAACCACAAGGCTCAGATCTTTAATATTTGGTGTGAAGCTTCATCTAGTGGACTTCTACCAAGATTGTTCAAATTATAGCCCTGGGGCCAAAAATGCCCCCGCCCCGGGGGCCTTTGGATTTACATAGGCTTATATAGGGAAAATCTTTAAAAATCTGCTTCTCTGACACCACAAGGCGCAGGTCTTTGATATTTGGTGTGAAGCTTCACCTAGTGGTTCTCTACCAAGATTGTTCAAATTATAGCCCTAGGGCCACAAATGCCCCCGCCCCCGTGGCCTTTGGTTTTACATAGGCTTATATAGGGAAAATCTTTAAAAATCTTCTTCTCTGAAACCGAAAGGCCCAAGTCTTCGATATTTGGTATGAATCCTCATCTAGTGGACCTCTACCAAGATTGTTCAAATTATGTCCCTTGGGCCAGAAATGCCCCCGCCCCGGGGGCCTTTTGGTTTACATAGGCTTATATAGGGAAAATCTTTAAACATGTTCTTCTCTAAAACCACAAGGCCCAGGTCTTTGATATTTGGTGTGAAGCTTCACCTAGTGGACCTCTACCAAGATTGTTCAAATTATAGCCCGAGAGCCGAAAATGCCCCCGCCCTGGGGGCCTTTGGTTTTACATAGGCTTATATAGGGAAAATCTTTAAAAATCTTCTTCTCTGAAACCGCAAGGCTCATATCTTTGATATTTGGTGTGAAGCTTCATCTAGTGGACCTCTACCAAGATTGTTCAAATTATAGCCCTGGGGCCAAAAATGCCTCCATCCCCGGGGCCCTTTGGTTTTTCATAGGCTTATATAAGGAAAATATTTAAAAATCTTCATCTCTGAAACCACAAGGCTCAGGTCTTTGATATTTGGTATGAAGCTTCACCTAGTATAGCCCTTGGGCCAAGAATGCACTAAGAGACACTGATTCTCAGGTGAGCGATTCAGGGCCCTCTGGGCCCTCTTGTCTACTCATCATGCCGTTCACTTTGATATATTACATGACCATGTTCTGGAAATTTTGATTTTTGACCCCTGCGGGCCCCACCCCCTGGGCCCACCCGTAGGGGTGTGAGCAAAATTCCGAAAGTGTCATGCACTCCCCAGACCAAAGATCTATCAGTTCCCAAAGTTTCAAGTTTCTATCTATAACCACCTAGGAGGAGTTATCCGGTAAAGGGTCAAAATCAGTATTTGACCTCTGGTGACCTCAAAATTGACCCCAGGGGTCAAATTTTGGTTGTAATGTTTTCTACTCATCATGCTGTTCGCTTTGATATATTACACGACCATGTTCTGGAAATTTTGATTTTTGACCCCCGCGGGCCCCACCCCCTGGGCCCACCCGTAGGGGTGTGATAAAAATTCCGAAAGTGTAATGCACTCCCCAGACCAAAGATCTATCAGTTCCCAAAGTTTCAAGTTTCTATCTTTAACCGTCTAGGAGGAGTTATCCGGTAAGACGGACGTACGGACGACGAAGACCATTACAATATCCCCACTTTTTCTTCGAAAAGCGTGGGGATAATAACTACGTTCTGATTGTGGCTCCTGTGACTTTTGCCCCTAGCAGGTGCGACGCCGCCTTCTGCGGAATTCTTGTTTGACAGAAGAGACAGGTAGGTGCTTTGTATTTTCTTTGAATTATTTATTATCAGGAAAACGGAATGCTATTTGATATGATCTTTTACCATTGAAATACGCCAACGCAAGGGATATTGAGCAATGAACCATTTTTTCCAAGAGGATACACAATGTGCAACCATGCAAAAGGCGATAAAAGCAGTTGATTTTTCCCTTTAACAGATTACTAATTGAAAATGATTTGCTGAGGGTGGCTATATATGAGTGGATTTGGGTGATAAATGAACAACCACCATGTCCCTGGACATATCTCAAGCTCAAAACACATCAGTCACGTAGTGTAGCTCTGTTTATATAGTTTGGCTATGAAGTTGTGGACATACTTTTTGTCGCACCTGCGATAGGCGTCCGATTTTCGGTCCGTTCATCCGTGCGTCCGTCCGTCTGTTAACATTTACGTCGAAGTTCGACATTTACGTCAAAGTTTTTATTTTACAAACCTCAGCTTCCATCAAACCTTACAGTGAACATCTCATAGACCTTCTCGCTTTGTAAGCACCTTGACCTGGTGACTTTGACCTATATTTTGCGCTTCAGTGACTTTGACCATTACGTCAAAGTTTGACATTTACGTCGAAGTTCCACATTTACGTCAAAGTTTTTATTTTACAAACCTCAGCTACCATCAAACCTTACATGAAACATCTCATAGACCTTCTCACTTTGTAAGCACCTTGACCTGGTAAATGTAACCTATATTTTGAGCTCCAGTGACTTTTACCATTACGTCGAAGTTCGACATTTACGTCGAAGTTTGTATTGTAATCAGCTATAAGACTAAACAACCATCAAACCTTTCATGAAACATCACCCTGAGCTCCTGACTAGGCAAGCACCTTGACCCGGTGACCTTGACCTATATTTAACGCTTCAGTGAGTTTGACACAAATTACGTCAATGTTCCAGATCTTCTAAAAAAAGGTCTACACCAATAAAATCTTGAATAGTGTTTCTCCTAGATGTATTGACTCTGCAGGTACCTTGACATGGTGACCTTGACCTATATTTTACGCTCCACTGACTTTGACACATTTTACGTCGAAGTTCCAGATCTCCTCAAATAAAAGGCCCACAACCATCTAATCTTGCATAGTGCTTCTCCTAGATGTACTGACTCTGCAGGTACCTTGACCAGTTGACCTTGACCTATATTTTATGCTCAAGCGACTTTGAGAAATTTTTATGTCGAAGTTCCAGATCTCTGCAAATAAAAGGCCTACAACCATCAAAGCTTGCATAAAGCTGATTCTGCAGGTACCTTGACCTGGTGACCTTGACCTATATTTTACGCTCCATTGACTTTGACACAATTTGCGTCAATGTTCCAGATCTTCTCAAATAAAAGGCCTGCAACCACCAAATCTTGCATAGTGGTTCTCCTAGATGTACTGACGATGCAGGTACCTTGACCTATTTTTGGCACTCCATTGACTTTAACACATTTTAGGTCGACATTCCATATCTTCTTAACTATAAGGCCTACAACCACCAAACCTTGCATAGTGCTTCTCCTACATTTACTTACTCTGTGGGAACCTTGACCTGGTGACCTTAACCTATATTATCCACTCCAGCGACTTTTACGTCAATGTTCAATATGTTCTAAAATAAATGGCCTACAGCCACCAAACTTTGTATAGTACTTCTCCTCATTGTACTGATTTGGCATGTACCTTGACCTGGTGACCATGGCCTATAGTTTTGGTCCAGTGACTTTGACACATTTTACATCAACTATCAACTGCTTTGAAATTTACTTAATTAATAACAACATTCTGATTGTGGCTTCTATGACTTGTGCCCCCAGCAGGTGCGACGCCGCCTTCTGCGGAATTCTTGTTTCTTAAGCAACTTCATGCAGAGTTTTTATTTTAAGGCTTGAGAAAAATAATATAATTATATGTATATAAAAGACAGTGCCACATTCATTAAACGCAGCTGGAGGACCTTATAAGGAAAGAGTGGCCCAATTCAGGCTAAAGAGGTTGAATAAAGAAGCAAGAAATGACACTGAAGCAGCACTACCGACGCATTCTGCTCTACATTTTTCTTGCTGGACATGTTGATAAAAACAACAAAAACAAAAGTTATTGCGAAAAATGCAAAAAAAAAAAAAAACGAATAAAAAAAAAAGTTTTTTTTAGCTTTTGTCAACAAAATTCCATGATCAACTAGATCAAAGGCTCTATTGAAATACTAGTACTAGTGTGCGGGCCGGATTTAGCTCTGCATGGAAGCATCGTGCAGCCCATATATTTCTTCAAGCCCCTATGGGCGGGGGCCGAAATGTGTTGCTGAACATGTCTGGGTAAATTCTAGAAATAAATTTCATTTTTGTGGATTTTTTATTGATGTCTAAACTCAAGTGAATCATCCACAAACTTGGCATAAAGTCGAAATCGAGGTGTAAACTCTGGCGAATCACTCAAAGACTCATTACGATAACTCACCCGTGTGACATAGCGCATTTTTCAATGAGGCAGTTCTAACGAGTACCCACAACCTATGTCTTGGAGCAGGAATAAGAAAAATATGTATACCCCCGTTAACCCCAGTTTTCTCTATATAAAGTGGGGTTTAGGGGGGTCTTCATTTCACGGACATGTTCACATGATGTGAATGAAGTCCAAAGGGCTTTATGCTAAGTTTTTGTGTGATTTGCCAGTTTACACATGAATAAAATCCACCAAAATGATAATTCCAAGTTTGTCATCTGAATACACGTATAAATGGTATATTTTAGGAATTGTTTTGAAAGCATAAAAATGAACATACCGACGGCCATGGCAGAATGATTATTCATTTACAAGCTGCCATCTTTGAAAGGAACCCAATCGAAAAAAAAGTCAAGCCTTTAAATTCAGTTTATTTGTTTTCTAACATTTACTTTTTATTTTAATCAAAGGGTGTTGACATCACTTCATATACAATGACGTAACGCATGACTCTAAACATGCTCTTTAACATAAAGTTATTATTACCTGTCACTCGCACCACATTGCATGGGCAGACTTAGATCCTTGTGTCCAGGTCGGTCCAGCTCTGCGTGGAAGCATCATGCAGCCCACCTATTTCTTCAAGCCCCGACGGGCGGGGATAATTAATCATCGGTAAGAATGCCGCAACTATTTTCTATAAATAACCATTATCAAGATTTCCAACAAGTCAGTGATAGTCACATGGACACTAGCATTGAAAGCTTACTGTGCTTTACAACTTTTGCATTTCGAAAACATGCCTATACCAATACATTGTAACCTTTATCGCCGAAAAAATGAAAGATTTAAGATGAAAAATTGTGAAATCTTTCTTATTTCTGCTCAAAATATAGAGTGTTGGTACTCGATAGAACCGCCTCATCGAGGCGGTTCTAATGAGTACCCACACACTATATTTTAGAACAGAAAAAAGAAAAATAAGGTTTAACCCTGTTAACCCGAGTTTCACTATATAAAAGTGGGGTACGAGGGGGTCAAAATTACATAGGCGTGTTGTCGTGATGTGATTAATTGGTAAACAACTGACCCAAAAAGATATATGGCAGTCTGGTTCCTCACATTTCATTAGCTGGTATTATTATATGTAGTAACAGTAAATAGTTTGATTGTGGGTTTGACTGGAACTATCTCATTGCAGGGCCCAAGCTAGCCCAAAAAATTTGGGAGAAGTGACTTCTCCCTCCTGGGAAAATAGGGAGAGGTTTGCTGGGTCTAGGGAGAAGTGGGTGCGGCTTAACGCCAAACAACAACAATGTAATGAGTTCTCCTGTAAACCCCTATTTGGAGAGTGTGTTTTATAGGGGTATCAATCAATTCCACTATTGAGACCACCTGAAATGAAGACTAATTCTGCTTTAAAAGGCTTATTTGGTTGGCTGCAGTTATTCTTTCTGTTTTCTGCATACAGTGACCCCTGATCAGAGACCACTTTTGGGACTGTTCAAAAGTGGTCTTAAAGACCACTTTTGAACTGTCCCGAAGGTGGTCTTAATATAGTAATTTTACTGTATTTGGGCAAGCTGTAACTTTTGTTATATCCAACCATGTTATAATGAAAGGTGTTATAAAGTAAAGAGGTTTCTATGTAATAGATCAGTTCACTAAGTACCTGTCACAATTGTATTTGAAACAAGGGAGAACAACCTCGCTAGATGAAAATCAGTTGTTATTATGCCCCCAACTTTGAAAAGTTGGAGGGGCATATTGCTTCTGGTTCGTTCGTCCGTTCGTCCGTTTGTCTGTTCGTCCGTTCGTCCGTTCGTCCGTCCGTTACGCTTTTGATGCATAGCATAACTAAAGAACCGTGTATGCTAGGGTTTTGAAATTTCATATATGGATTCCTCATGGAAAATTAGCTGACGCGTATTTTTTTTCTCGTCCGGATTATGCCCCCTTCAAGAGTTATTGCCCTTTGAATTTTTTTTAATAAAATCTTGTCAGCAAGATTTCTCAAAAACTATTGGAGCTAGAGCCTTGAAAGTTGGTGATTATATTGGTGGTGATGAGAAGATGAACTGATTAACTTTTGACAAAATTCCGAAAAATACTTTGTGAGTTATGGCCCTTTGTCATTTGGGTAATTTGTGCCCATTATAATGTATGCTAAAAGTGATGCATAGCATATCTTTAGAACCGTGTATGCTAGGGTTTTGAAATTTCATATATGGATTCCTCATGGAAAATTAGCTGACGCGTATTTTTTTTCTCGTCCGGATTATGCCCCTTTTAAGAGTTATTGCCCTTTGAAATTTTTTTAATAAAATCTTGTCAGCAAGATATCTCAAAAATTATTGGAGCTAGAGCCTTGAAAGTTTGTGAATAGATTGGTGGTGATGAGTAGATGAACTGATTAACTTTTGACGAAATTCCGAAAAATACTTTGTGAGTTATGGCCCTTTGTAATTTTGGTAATTTGTGCCCATTGTAATGTATGCTAAAAGTGATGCGTAGCATAACTTTAGAACCGTGTATTCTAGGGTTTTGAAATTTCATATATGGATTCCTCATGGAAAATAAGCTGACGCATATTTTTTTTTCTTGTCTGGATTATGCCCCTTTTAAGTGTTATTGCCCTTTGAAATTTTTTTAATAAAACTTTGTCAGCAAGATATCTCAAAAACTATTGGAGCTAGAGCCTTAAAAGTTGGTGAATAGATTGGTGGTGATGAGTTGATGAACTGATTAATTTTTGACAAAATTCCGAAAAATACTTTGTGAGTTATGGCCCTTTGTCATTTTGGTAATTTGTGCCCATTGTAATGTATGCTAAAAGTGATGCATAGCATATCTTTAGAACCGTGTATGCTAGGGTTTTGAAATTTCATATATGGATTCCTCATGGAAAATTAGCTGACACGTATTTTTTTTCTTGTCCAGATTATGCCTCTTTTAAGAGTTATTGCCCTTTGAAATTTTTTTAATAGAATCTTGTCAGCAAGATATCTCAAAAACTATTGGAGCTAGAGCCTTGAAAGTTGGTGAATAGATTGGTGGTGATGAGTAGATGAACTGATTAACTTATGACAAAATTCGGAAAAATGCTTTGTGAGTTATGGCCCTTTGTCATTTTGGTAATTTGTGAAAAACTTTGTCATCGTTCTAGCGCCTACATTTCTTCACCAATTTCAATATAACTTCACACAAATGTTCCTTATAAAAAAATCTCGAGCGAGTTCGACTTTCAAGGTCATGACCTCAAGGTCAAGGTCACTGTGGCTATTTTTAGAAAAACTTTGTCATCGCTCTAGCGCCTACATTTCTTCACCAATTTCAATATAACTTCACACAAATGTTCCTTATAAAAAATCTCGAGCGAGTTCGACTTCAAGGTCATGACCTCAAGGTCAAGGTCACTTTGGCTATTTTTAGAAAAACTTTGTCATCGCTCTAGCGCCTACATTTCTTCACCAATTTCAATATAACTTCACACAAATGTTTCTTATGACAATATCTCAGCGAGTTCGACTTTCAAGGTCATGACCTCAAGGTCAAGGTCACTGTGGCTATTTTAAGAAAAACTTTGTCATCACTCTAGCGCCTACATTTCTTCACTGATTTCAATATAACTTCACACAAATGTGCCTTATGACAATATCTTGAGCGAGGTCGACTTTCAAGGTCATGACATCAAGGTCAAGGTCACTGTGGCTATTTTTAGAAAAACTTTGTCATTGCTCTAGCGCCTACATTTCTTCACTGATTTCAATATAACTTCACACAAATGTTCCTTATGACAATATCTCGAGTGTGTTCGACTTTCAGGGTCATGACCTCAAGGTCGAGGTCACTGTAGCTAATTTTAGAAAAATTTTGTCATGGCTCTTGCGCCTACATTTCTTCACCGATTTCAATATAACTTCACACAAATGTTCCTTATGACAATATCTCTAGTGAGTTCCACTTTCAAGGTCAAGGTCACTGTGGCTATTTTTAGAAAAACTTTGTCAATGCTCTAGCGCTTACATTTCTTCACCGATTTCAATATAACTTCACACAAATGTTCCTTATGACAATATCTCGAGCCATTTCAACTTTCAAGGTCAAGGTCACAATGGCTATTTTCAGAAAAACTTTGTCATCGCTCCAGCGCCTACATTTCTTCACCGATTTTAATATAACTTCACACAAATGATCCTTATGACAATACCTCCAAAGAGTTCGACTTTCAAGGTCAAGGTCACTGTGGCTATTTTTAGAAAAACTTTTCATTGCTGTAGCGCTTACATTTTATCACCAATTTCAAAATTGATTAACACAAATGTTCCTTATGACAATATCTGTAGCGAGTTCCACTTTCAAGGTCAAGGTCACTGTGGCTATTTTTAGAAAAACTTTGTCAATGCTCTAGCGCTTACATTTTTTCACCAATTTCAATATAACTTCACACAAATGTTCCTTAAGACAATATCTCGAGTGATTTTGACTTTCAAGGTCAAGGACACTGTGGCTAATTTTAGAAAAACTTTGTCATCGCACTAGCGACTACATTTCTTCACTGATTTCAATATAACTTCACACAAATGTTCCTTATGACAATACCTCGAGTGAGTTTGACTTTCAAGGTCAAGGTGACTGTGGCTATTTTTAGAAAAACTTTGACATGGCTCTAGCGCTTACATTTCTTCACCGATTTCAGTATAACTTCACACAAATGTTCCTTATGACAATATCTCGAACTGTTTCGACTTTCAAGGTCAAGGTCACTGTGGCTATTTTAAGAAAATCTTTGTCATCGCTCTAGTGCCTACATTTATTGATGGATGTTAATAGAACTTCACACAAATGTTTCTTATGGTAATATCTCGAGTTGCTTTGACTTTCAAGGTCATGACCTCAAGGTCAAGGTCACTATGGCTATTTTTAGAAAAACTTTGTCATTGCTCTACCGCCTACATTTATGATTTTAATCTATCTTCACACAAAAGATGCTTATGATAATATCTTGAGCAAGATCTACTTCGCGGCCATGGCCTCAAGTCAAGGTCCCTATGACTATTTTTAGAGAAATATTGTCATCACTCTAGAACCTACATTTATGGATGGATTTTTAAACAAACTTCACATAAATGTTGCATATGATAATATCTCAAGCAAGTTGGACTTTTGCCATTTCAGTGTTTTCCACACACGAAGTTGTCTTGTGCGAGGGGATTTGTATCGCATGCGATGCCTTGTTGTTTTAATAAAATCTTGTCAGCAAGTCCATATCTTGAGAACTATTTGAGCTTCATTAATCATTCTTGGTACAAACTTGCATCCAGGCATTGCAACTTCAACGCAAGCATTCATATCTGACCTTGACCTATATTTCATGGTTCACTGACTTCGTGAATTATTGCGACCACCCTGACATTCACCATTTCTCGAAAACTATTAAAGCTTTTTAAATTATAATTGGTACAAATTTGCATCTAGGAATAATATTGCAACAGCAATGCAAGCATCCATGTTTGACTTTTACCCATATTTCATGGTTCACTGACTTTGTGAATTATTGCGACCACCCTTACTTTCTATCTAATGTAAGAGTCCATTTCTCAAGATCTATTAGAGCTTCATTTATTGTATTTGGTACAAGCTTGCATTTAGGAATTGAAATTTCCATGCAAGTATCCATTTCTGACCTTGACCTACATTTTATGGTTCACTGACTTTGTAAAATAGTGTGACAACCCTAACTTTCACCCTGATGTAAGAGTCTGTTTTTAAGAGTTTCATTGATGATACTTGGTACATGCTTGCAACTAGGAGTGAAATTTTTATGCAGGTATCCATGTTTGACCTTGACCTAGATTTCATGGTTTGGAGACTTTGCGCCCCCACAGGCGCGACATAGCCTTCGGGGAATTCTTGTTGTATGTTTTTGAGTCTTTAACAATATTTGTTGAATATTTTGCCATCTAAGGACAAGCAAAGGTTGGGGGCATTGTGTTTTACAAACACCATTTCTAGTTTTTTATGAATTTGGATAATTACTGAGTAACTGAATATTTACCGGCAAGTAATAATTATTTTCACTTCCAAAATAAAAAATTGCTACCTACTTTTGTTGTTGTCCATAAAAAATGAAAACGATTGATGGATGCAAAAGTAATGTACAAACAAATCAATGGCAAATAAACCATCTATATTTAACATTTATAAAATCCTAATGCAGTGTCAATGTTACCGGTCAGATTAATCTTATTACTGCAATACAACAATACTTAACAAAGTACGTCCGCACCCGGACTTTGGCACGAGCTAACGGTACAAATATACCTGTATAAGTTACATAATCTTGTGTAATCTTGATTGGCTCTTAATGCAATAAAAACTTTGTGCAATCAACCGAGATAAATTTATGACAGTACAAGACTACTAAGCGTGTTGCAAGTGGCTCGAGCTGCATGAGCTAACGGTTAGAATTAAATTACATAACAGTACCAAACTGCAACTGGGAAGAAGTGCAGAATAAACAGTTAGCTTTGTTCAGTGCAATTACTGAGATTTCTGACACTAGTGGATCGAAGGATTATCGTCACCTTGTCAGTTTACCGTTACTGTTCACAAGGAAGACCAAAAAAAAAAAACGGTCGAAATTTCAGGGCGAAGTTTTTTTCGCTTTCATCGCCAAAGTCGGCGAAGTGAGCCCCAACAGGGCGACTTCTTCGCCCGAGTCGCCCTCTAGCTTGAGCCCTGCATTGAGGTGGTTCTAATGAGTTTCAGATTAGCCACAATTAATGTTTGGATGGATATATGAAAGAAGTAGCACAATTTATGTTTTTTTTTTTTTTTTATGATAGCATATGGAGCACTTTGGTTCAGTGGTATGATAGCATATGGAGCACTTTGGTGCAGTGGTAAAGCATAGGATTTGAGATCAAGAGGTTGCCAGTTCGATCGCCGCAAGCGCCAAGTGTTGTTTCCTTGAGCAAGAGACTTTATCCACATTGCTTACTACTGGTTCCTACCCAGGAAAAGAGGGCCACATGGAAGATTAGTACTAGTACTAAATGTGTTACCCTCTATAAATAAGGCTGATTATTATACCCGCTTTTTCGAAGAAAGATCGGGTATATTGTTTTCATACCAGAGTTGAGTGATCGTCAGTCTGTCTGTACGTCTGTCTCTCTGTCCGTCCGTCACGTTTCTTGTAAATGGATCTCCTCTGCAATCACTGAAGATACACTTTTGAAACTTTGCATGTGGATAGTACATGGTATGTAGATGGCAGTGGGCTACTTTTTTGTGACCTTCACCCCAACATGGCCCCAAGGTCAAAGGTCAAAAAGTATGATTTTGTTATATCTCCTAAACTATTGAAGTTACACTTCTGAAACTTTGCTTATTGGATGGCCCTTAGAATATAGAATAAATTTGGCTACTTTTTGGATGACCTTGACCTCAACATGATCCCAAGGTCAAGGTCAAAAAGGATGATTTTGCCATATCTTCTAAACTATTTGAGTTACACTTCTGAAACTGTGTTTATTGGCTGGCCCTTGCAATATAGAATAAATTGGGCTACTTTTGGCATGACCTTGACCTCAGCATGACCCCAAGGTCAAAGGTAAAAAAAATATGACTTTGCCATATCTCCTAAACAATTGGACTTACACTTCTGAAACTTTGCTTATTGGATGGTCCTTGAAATATAGAATATATTTGGCTACTTTTGGTGTGACCTCAACCTCAACATGACCCCAAGGTCAAAGGTCAAAAAGTATTATCCTCTAAACTATTGGGGCTACACTTCTGAAACATTGGTTATTGGATTGCCTTTGGAATATAGAATAAATTGGGCTACTTTTGGTGTGACCTTGACCTCAACCTGACCCCAAGGTCAAAGGTCAAAAAATATGACTTTACCATACCTTCTAAACTATAGGAGTTACACTTCTGAAACTTTTCTTATCAGTTAGAATGTTCTTTGCAACTTTTTTTTTTTAACTTGCATGTAGTTTTGGCTAGCTAATACATAGTCATTAGTGTTATTCATAGAAAAAGCGGTATGGTTTACTATCGACTGCGCAATCTAGTTATTATTATTATTATTATTAAGTAAGGTTGATTATTATTATTATTTACCGAGACCCTGGGCAAACAGTTTAGGCCCAGATGAGGCACCTCAAAATGTGGTGTCTCATCAGGGTATACACTGTTTGCCACTCATCCAGCAACATTTAGCTCGGCTGTTTTCGAAGAAAACAACGAGGTATTGTCATAACTCTGACGTCGTTTGCGTCGTCTTCTGTGTCATCGTCGTGCAAAATCTTGGACATTTTGTAATATCTCTGTCATTACTGAACGTATTTACTTGAAACTCGGACTAGTTGTTCATTATGAAAAGGGTAACTCATACTAATAGGTGAGGTAACCCTCAAAATATTTTTGGCATAGTTATGCCCCTTTTTCGACTTAGAATTTATGCAGCCAAGCATTGGCATCCCCATGCAGTGCTCTTGTTAGAAACAACATTGGGCAGTAAAATGTATTTGATGGTAAGGAGTTGAAGTGTCAGAATACACAGAAAATCAACATCTGAAAATGTCATATGCTTATGTCGTCTGCTGAATCTCTTGCAAACTTTTTAAAAATATTTTGGTATACAGACAAACAGTATGGGCCCAGATCAGATTGGTCCTACAGGCTTCAGGAGCAGTCTGAGCTGGGTCTACACTGTTTGCAAAAATCACTTTTAAGGTAACCTGCAGACGGCAAAGCAGACAAAAATTGTCATGATTGGCATGTTATTATGGCAGGGGTGTAAAATTCCTCTCGCCTGCTCGCATTTGCGAGTAAGTTTTAAGGCAGGGCAAGTAAGGTTTTCAAAACTGACCTTACTTTTTCTTCATTTTTAGCACCTAAATGAAAAGTTTAAACTATATGAGGGAAATTTTACACCTCTGTATGGGCTAGGGTAAATATGGTATATTGTGCTTATGGACTATGATATTTACCTGAGAATGTTGAGGCTTTATTGCTAGTCTATCTGTAGAGCAGACGACAATTGTCGTGAGTGACATGTTATTATTGGCTGGGGTAAATACGGTATCTTGCGCTAATGGACTAGGATATTTACCTGAGAAAGTTGAGGCTTATTGCTAGTCTATCTGTAGAGCTGCTTCCATTAGCAGCTCCTGATTGAAGTACCTGTGTAATATATTCACCTACTATCTTTTCATATATCAGCTTATCTTGAGTTCAAAACCCCAGTGATGGGGATATTTAGTATGGAAAATATAGTGCTTGATGCTATGACATTATTCTCAAAACGGAGAAATTCTTGTCCCCCACAAGGATTTGGGTATGGACAAGATTGGCAGAGTCTGCTTGCCCAGAGAGGGGATTTTCTACGACATACTTCTCGTGCACAAAGTAAGTGCTACAGCCTATTGTTTGTTTGGTAAGGAGGCTGAATGTTTGGATAGGAGTGCACCATATGTTTGGGTCATGTAGCTCTGATCCAGGTCTGTGCTGTTTGCCATTTCATAAGCTCTTTTTGAGCCCAACGTCTAGGACCTTCATGATGGTGATAGCTAAACCCATTTAGTACCAGAAACCCCAAAACGGGTACCCTGGCAAACGGTGCACGCCCAGATCACATGCCGCAGAGGGCGGCATCTGATCAGGGCCTCCACTTTTTGCTAAAAGTTCAGTCATTTTCCAAATAAATTTTGATGGAAATACAACCTGTCAGCCCTAAATTTTGGAATGGACTCCCGCTACATATAAGGAGGAAGATTCCATTTGGTACAAAAAGGGTTAATGATAGCTTCACCCATTTAGGAATGGAATCTCCCACTCAGACCATTTCAAAATCCTACCAAGGGCTACCCTGTTGATCTGATTTTAGAAACAATTTAAAAATGGCTGAACATTTTGCAGACACTGAAGGCCCTGATTAGATGCTTCATTCTGTGGGGTAGAAGCCTCCATGGTGTAGTGGTTACGCTACTCGCCTTGTAAACCAGGGATCGCAGGATCGACCCCGGGCTTCTCCAGACTTTCGGATGAGTCTTTAAAGCGAGGTCCCGTCTCCGTATGACCTTAGCTGTTGGTGGGACGTAAAACTCACACACTCACTCACTCATTCTGTGGGGTCTGATCTGTGTCTGCACTGTTTGCCACTGACCCATTTTTGTCGTGTCTGCTATTAGCGAGATATAAGCGCTGGGTTTTCCGTCCATTCGTTCGTCCATCCGTTTGTCAAGGCGTCAACATTTGCGACCACCCTAGCATTCACTCTAATGGTCAAGTTTATTTCTCAAGAAATAAGAGCTTCATTAATGATACTTGGTACAAACTTGTATCTCGGCCCCCGCCCATCGGGGCTTGAAGAAATAGATGGGCCGCATGATGCCTCTACGCAGAGCTGAAACTGACCGGCACACGAGTACTGGTAAACCGCTTAGAGGAGCTAAGCCTGCCCAGGCAAAGCGGTGCAAGTGTCGGCCCGTCCATGCTTATAAACCCTATTGGTTTCATTGGTCGACAGGGCTTGAAATGTCATTTCATCTCATTATTGGGTAAAGTCCCACAAAATTGGAAGCAATGTCTCCAAAATGACCTTTACATGGTTGACGGGGACATGAAACCTTGAATCAAACAAACAAAACAAACTTGTATCTGGGGATGGCAACTTAAATGCAAGCATCACTATTTGACCTTGACCTACATTTTATGGTTCACTGACTTTGTAAAATATTGCGACCACCCTAGTGTTCACCCTAATGGTCAAGTTTATTTTTCAAGAACTATAAGAGCTTCATTAATGATATTTGGTACAAACTTGAATCTGGGGATGGCAACTTAAATGAAAGCATCCATATTTGACCTTGGCCTCAATTTCATGGTTCACTGACTTTGTAAAATATTGCGACCACCCCAGCATTCACCCTTATGGTCAAGTTTATTTCTCAAGAACTATAAGAGCGTCATTAATGATACTTGGTACAAACTTGTATCTCTGGATGGCAACTTAAATGCAAGCATCCATATTTGACCTTGACCTACATTTCATGGTTCACCGACTTGGTAAAATATTGTGACCACCCTTGCGTTCACCCTAATGGTCAAGTTTATTTCTCAAGAACTATAAGAGCTCCATTAATAATACTTGGTTTGTTTGTTTGATTTGAGGTTTAACGTCCCCGTCAACACTGTAAAGGTCATTTTGGAGACGTTGCTTCCAATTTTGTGGGACTTTTAACCGACATTGAGATGAAATGACATCTCAAGCCCTGTCGCCCAATGAAACCAATAGGGTTTATTAGTATGGACGGTCCGCCTCGCAACGCGGTTCCTGGACAGGCTTAGATCCTCTAAACGGTTTACCAGTACTAGTGTGCGGGCCAGAATCAGCTCTGCGTGGAAGCATCATGCAGCCCATATATTTCTCCAGCCCCTCAGGGCAGGGGCCCTAATAATACTTGGTACAAACTTGTATCAGGGGATGGCAAGTTAAATGTAAGCATCCATATTTGACCTTGACCTACATTTCATGGTCCACCAACTTTACTTAAAATGTAAGCATCCATATTTGACCTTGACCTACATTTTATGGTTCACTGACTTTGTAAAATATTGCAACCACCATAGCGTTCACCCTTATGGTTAAATTCATTTCTCAAGAATTATTACAGCTTAATTAATGATACTTAGTACAAGCTTGCATTTAAGAATGGCAACTTTTGTTTGACCTTGGCCTAGATGTCATGGTTTGGTGACTTTGCGCCCTCACAGGCGCAATATAGCCTTCGGCAGAATTCTTGTGGAGTTTACCTGATTAAATGGGTGAAGTATGGTTGGGTGGTCACTGGAGCATCCAAATGATACATTTCATTTTCTAAAACATGCAAACCAGAGGTCAAAGGTAAGTGATCCTAAGTATTGGGTCAGACAAGCCTAAGCAAACAGTGCAGACCCAGATCAGACTGCTCCTCAGTTTGATCAGGATCTACACTGTTTGCTATTCCATCTGCTCCTTTTGGACTCCTTGCTTGATCATGAAACAAATTTGTTAACATTTTAAGAGAATCACAGAAAGTCCTCAAGGTGTCCGAATTTTTAGGATTTTTACGGTAATTGACCTTGTCAAGGGTCACAAATGTAACTACATGTAGGGCCCCTACCCATCGGGGCTTGAAGAAATAGATGGGGTGTGTGATGCTTCCACGCAGGGCTGAAACCGACCACACACGAGGACTGGTTAACAGCTTACAGGATCTAAGCCTGCCCAGTCAAAGAGGTGTGAGCTTGACCGTCCATGCCTATAAACCCTGTTGGTTTCATTGGGCGACAGGACTTGAGATGTCATTTCATCTCATTAACAGTGGAAGCAACATCTCCAAAATGACAGTGTTGATGGGAATCAAACAAACAAAACTATATGTAGACATTTAAAACTTATGGGCAGACCCAAGCAGTATTGCACGACCCGCAGAAAAAGCGACCGACTGAAGTCGGTTGATTTTCTAAGAGTGCCCTAAAATCACCATGTCATTCGGTCAGTCTGTCTGTCCGTCCGTAACCCGTGTGTGAAAATTGGTGATAGTGACTTAACCGCTTGGAATATTTAAACAATTTTTGGCATACTGATAGATATCAATGAGATCTAACTAATGAACTTGCAAAATATTACATTCCATTTAGTATAGCCTCGCCAAGGCGAAAAATATGAAAATTTTCAAACTGCTTCTCCTCGGAAACCGTTGGGCCGATTGAAGTCAAATTTCATATGGAGCCTCTATGGGATGGGGGAAACCAAAATTTGCTCATGGGGTCCAGGTCACATGACCAAAGTGGCCGCCAAGCCATATATAGTAAAAACCCTTCAAAAATAGTCTTCTCCAGAACCACTGGGCAGATTTCCACGAAACTTGATAATTAGCGTCTGGGACGTA
This sequence comes from Lucinisca nassula, assembly GCA_963580285.1. NCBI lineage: Eukaryota > Metazoa > Mollusca > Bivalvia > Lucinida > Lucinidae > Lucinisca > Lucinisca nassula. The sequence goes on from OY757010.1 coordinate 30,581,812, forward strand.
GGCCCATCATAAATTGCTAAAATGGTGACCCTGGGTTGACCTTGACCTTCTTTGTGCCTAGGTTAAACTTTGACACATATGCTTTTGTATTGGAAAAGTGAGAAGGCATTTTATCCTGCAAACGATTCAGAATACAGTACTAATGTATAAGATATATTTTTGCTCCTTATGATAAGCGCATTTATTGGGGGAACCGTTTTAGGTCCAGGTCACATGACCAAAATGGCCGCCATACCCATATATGGTAACACTAATAAAGCTAAAAGCATCCGGCGGGTCGTGCACTTCAGCTGAAGCACTGGTTTTGTTTAGAGCTTCAGTTGAGTGTTAATAAGGGATTTCATTGGTCAAAATAATGGGCCAGTCTCAGTGGAATGAGGCTCAATTTTCCAGTGGAATGTGAATAGATTATAACATTGACCTGCTTTTAATATTAATGTAGGTCTATGCCAGACATGTTTGACAAAGTACTTGAGTAGGTAAATTAACAAGGGTTTGGAACCATTTTGATTAGAAGCTCCTATTTAAAATATCTTTTTGAACTCTTATTGCAAATTCAGTCAAGTAAATAACCATGACCTGTAAGCTTGAATTATTTTGCAATTGAAAGGCAGATGCTATAGTAACACCTACGCAACAGAATATATCAGATTAAATCATAGCAACCTATCAAAACTCTGTTGAGGTTACAGAAATGTTTTGGATGTTTAGCATTATTTGATTTGTTGGCTTTGAGTCTTAAATTCGGCAAAAAGCAGGTTTGAAGCTATAACACTATTCGTTTGATCAATAGTTTATTAACCCTTAACACTTGTTCTGCTGAAAAAAATATGTTTGCCACACTCATTTCTGCTTATCAACCAATCTAATTAATTATCCCGCTTTTCGAAGAAAAAGTGGGGATATTGTAGTGGTCTTTGTCGTACGTATGTACGGACGTCCGTCTTACCGGATAACTCCTCCTAGACGGTTATAGATAGAAACTTGAAACTTTGGGAACTGATAGATCTTTGGTCTGGAGAGTGCATGACACTTTCAGAATTTTGATCATACCCCTACGGGTGGGCCCAGGGGGTGGGGCCCGCCGGGGTCAAAAATCAAAATTTCCAGAACATGATCGTGTAATATATCAAAGCAAACGGCATGATGAGTAGAAAACATTACAACCAAAATTTGACCCCTGGGGTCAATTTTGAGGTCACCAGAGGTCAAAAACTGATTTTTACCCCTTTACCCCCATACATTACTGTTACCGGATAACTTCTCCTAGACCGTTATAGATAGAAACTTGAAACTTTGGGAACTGATAAAACTTTAGTCTGGGGAGTGCATAACACTTTCGGAATTTTGATCCTACCCCTGGGAGTGGGGCCAGGGGTGGGGCACCTTGGGGATAAAAAATCAAAGTTTTCAGAACATGGTCGTGTAGCATATTAAATCGAACGGCATGATGAGTAGAATACATCACAATCAAAATTTTACCCCGCGGGTCAAACACCCCTAGGGGATGGCCCAGGGGGGTTGGGCCCGTGGGGAAGCGTGGGGATATGCGATGGCTTGCCATTGACTGCGCGATTCTAGTTTCATATAATGTATTCCAATTTTGTGGGACTTTTACCCGACATTGAGATGAAATGACATCTCAAGCCCTGTCGCCCAATGAAACCAATAGGGTTTATTAACATGGACGGTCCACCTCGCACCGCGGTCCCTGGACAGGCTTAGATCCTCTAAGCGGTTTACCAGTACTAGTGAGCGGGCCAGATTCAGCTCTGCGTGGAAGCATCATGCAGCCCATATATTTCTTCAAGCCCCTATGGGCGGGGGCTTGAAACAGATCATGGAATTTGTTGAAGTATAAAACTTTTATTTTATCCAATCAAATCGCTCAAAATATACATAATGATGGAGAATTGGAATTATGTGTGCATGGTAAAGGTCAGTCGGATGGATAACAAATTAACCCTTATCTTGCTGAATATTCATTTAAGCCACACCCATTTCTGTCTATCAACCAATCAAATTACTTGATGTTATTTATTGCTACAAATTCATAAACTGAATGCCAAACAGTGTAGATCCTGATCAGATGGATTCTTCAGAAGCCATCTGATCTGGATCTACACTGTTTGCAAAGATAGGAGTTGTGGTGAACAGCAAGATAAGAGTTAACCAAATAATGCTCAGGGCTCAGAGAAGGACCTGATGAGACCTTGTAGAATGAGCTTGTAGTCTACTGTTTGCTGTTGTCTCTTTTGGGGCTTTCCAAATTTCTAAAATAGGCTTAAAGCTGTCATCAAAGTATTATTCTGAGGCAGGAACTTTGACATTCTAATACAATAAGAAAGCTTGCCTGATTTTTGTTGGTGTGAGGCCTCTTCTGCAGTTTCTAACAAGTTATTTTAGGTAACAAATTGGCCCAATTCACATTCCAGGAATACTCTTTACTAAACTGCTTTCCCAGCCACTGCTACTATACATCATAATTACCATAAAATTTCAGAATTGCATATGCAAATTAAAGATGTAGACCCAGATCAGACAGCTCTAATAGGAGCAGTCTGATTTGAATCAGGTGTACCTTTTTTGCCATTTAATTCTAAGCCTATGAACAAATCAAAAGTCTATTTGTTCAAATTTCAGCATGATTACAGGGACAGAACAAATTCACTGAGTTTTATGTTATTACAAGTCCTGAAGAAGCCTCCGTGGTCGAGTGGTTACGCTACTCGCCTTGTAAACCAGGGGTCGCAGGTTCGATCCCGGGCTTCTCCAGACTTTCGGATGAGTCTTTAAACCGAGGTCCCGTCTCCGTATGACCTTAGCTGTTGGTGGGACGTAAAACTAGTAAAGCCCCTGACAGGCCTGCATTTGCACATTCTTTCCAGTCTGTCTGAGATTTGTGTACCAGTACTGACTCAAAATTGAAATAGTACTAACTAGGCTGTAAAATTACAAGCAAACAAATCAAACATTCTCCTTTGGTCCCCAACAATATGGTGTTGTACATGTACCGTAATGATCCAAACTTTAGGGACAGTTAGGCTTAGCAAACAGTGTAGACCCGGATTAGACTGTTCCTGAAGGAGTCTGATCAGGTTCTACACTGTTTTCCATTCCATCTGCACTTTTTGGACTCCCTGCTTGATCATGAAACAAATGTACCTACACTCCATACTTTTCAGTTCTGTGGCATATTCTTTGCTTCCACTTGCTACAACAGTTATGATCCTAAGTATTGGGACTGATATGACTAAGCAAACAGTGCAGACCCAGATCAGACTGCTCCTGAAGGAGCAGTCTAATTAGGGTCTTCACTGTTTGCCTTGCCCGTCTGCATCTTTTGGACTCCTTGTTGGAGCATGAAACAGATTTGTTAACATTATAGGAGTCCTCAAGGTGTCCGAATTTTTACAGAACCTTAGGGTCACTAATGAGCTCGTTAAGCTAATGGTGTTTTGAACAACTCTGAGGCCTGATCTATTATAAGAAAACAATGTCTACAAATTGTAAATATTAAAATACAGCTTGTTTTATCATGTTGTGCTGTGGAAAAAAGTTCACAATTTACGATTTATTCTTTGGTTTTGTCAGAATGCCAGGTGCTTAAGAAAACACTTAGGGATGAAAAAAAACAATTGTGGAAAGAAAAAAAAACCTTAACTTTTATAGGCAAGTTTATAGCATTGGTTATAAAAGAATGAGATGAAAGGGCTCACCCTGAAAACACCCTACCATTCAGAGAAACTTTTGATGAGATCTAACTAGTGGTAACTTACCTGGCACAAAAACACGCCTACCAGGTATATTATCTTAACCTCCTTGAGCCTCACTTTTATATAGTAAAACTGGGGTTGACAGGGGTAAACCTTATTTTTCTTATTTCTGCTCTAAAATATAGATTATGGGTACTCGTCAGAACCGCCTCAAATTTTCATTTCGTTTTTTAGGTGGTAAAGCTTATAATGCATTTATTATACCCCCGGCATACAAAGTATGCCATGGGGGTATATAGTTTTCGTCTTTTCTGTGTCTGTCTGTCTGTTAACATTTTCGTATCTGCTCCATAACTTTTAAACTGCTGATATATTTTCATGAAACTTCACATAAGTGTTAAACACCATGAGACGACATGCAGAACACATGAACCGTAACTCTTGCTTTCCTTCTTTCAGAGTTATTGCCCTTTGAATATTATAACTTGCAATTTTTACCGTACACTTGTGTCTGCTCTGTAACTTTAAAACAGTTTGAGATAATTTCATGAAACTTGAAACAAATATAAAGCAAGATAATAGGATGGGCAGAACACAAGAACCATACCTCTTGTTTGCATACATTATAAATTATTTCCCTTTGAACATAGTAAATTATGTGTCAGTTAACCTCTTCGTGCCTGCTCCATAACTTTTGAACGGCTTGACATATTTTCATGAAACTGCACACAAATGTTAAACACCATGAGACAACATGCAGAACACATAAACCATAACTCTTGCTTTCCTAATTTCAGAGTTAATGCCCTTAGAATATTGAAAATGGCCATTTTATGGAATATGGCCTGTATGCAAAGAAGCTTTTGACATTGCTATTTTCAGCTGAGGCGATGGCACTGGCTGGGGGTATATGTGCCCCACTGGGCACTTTGTCTAGTATAGGCATGTTTTTGTGATAGCCTCTGTGGCTACAGATTTGCCATGCCAAACAAGTCTGTTGTTCAGGGGCCATTTGTTCAAAAGCAATGATTTCGTTAGTTAACATATCATTAAAACTTTGATCAAATATTCCAATATTTTTGCAGAAAAAATATGAGCAGCTTTTGCCAGAAAAATATTGTATTTACTAGAGCAGTTAACAGATTGCCCACTATGAAGCTAATTAAGCCCAGGGATGCTTTGAAAAACTAGGCCCAGATTTTTAGTTTGGTTGTTTATCAGTGGACCAAAAGTTAGCAATATTATGATTGATTGTTTGTCAATTGTCTCAACTTTATAGCAATTATGTTGTCCATTTGGTTGTCGCCGACCAGTAAGTTAAACTGCAAGTAAATTCAAGGTTTTTGTATACTTTTAACCCCCTTATTTTGCTGAATATTCATTTATGCCACACCCATTTCTGTCTATCAACCAATTAAATTACTTGATGATGTAATTTATTACTACAAATTCATAAACTGAATATCAAACAGTGTAGATCCTGATCAGACGGCTTCTTAGAAGCCGTCTGATCTGGATTTACACTGTTTTCAAAGATAGGGGTTGTCGTGAACAGCAAGATAAGGGTTAATAAACAGATTGTGCTTAGAATGAAATAATGTTTTTAATCTACTGCTGGAAGCAGAGCAGGGATTATAGGAATGGCCTTCGTCTGTACATGACCCAGATACATAATGGGGTTTATGTTCTTAGTTTTCATACTTAATGAGGTTTATTCGTAAATTTCCAACCCCACAACACCAAACATGCCTGTTTGTGGGGTTAGTGGCTGTACAAGACTACATTATGGGGTTAAGGTCTCCATAGACTTAACATTGTGAACCCCACAATGTACGTCTCGTAAGAATGTCTGTCTGTCTGTCCGTCCGTAACACTCTCTTGTCCACTCCAATTTTTTATCTCCTGAACCCTTTGACAGATTTTCATTAAACTTTGGTCAATTATTCGTCTCAGTGAGCTGGTGTGCAGAACCCATAAATGAACCAAGCCGGCTCAATGTCAAGGTCACGGTTGAAGGTCACGAGTTTGAAACTTGGAATTTTGTGTCCGTTCCATATCTCGTTACCCTTGGAAGGATTTTCATTTAGCTTTGGTCAAATATTATTCTCAGTGAGCTGATGTGCAGAACCCATAAATGAACCATGTGGACTCAAGGTCAAGGTCACATTTGAAGGCCAAGAATTTAAAAGTTTGATTTATGTGTCTGTTCCATATCTCATATCCCCCTCAGTGAGCTCATGTGCAGAGCCCATAAATGAATCATGTTGACACCAGGTCAAGGTCACATTGGAAGGTCAAGAGTTTAAAACCCTGAATTTTGTGTCCGTTCTATATCTCCTTTACCCCTGGAAGGATTTGCATTAAACTTTTGTGAAATATACCTCACAGTGAGCTGATGTGCAGAACCATTAATAAACTATGCCAACTCAAGGTCAAGGTCTAGGTGAAGGTCACAAGGTTGAGCCTTGATACAAAGTGCGGCGGGGGATTTGTCTGTCCTTCAGACTGCTTTCTTGTTCAGTATTAAATTGGTTAATCCATATTCATATGGGACACTGGCAAACAGTGTAGACCCAGATCAGATGCCACATTTAACCACACATCAACCTCTTCCTTTGCAAACTTCTTTAAGAGCTATCTGATCAGAATCTTCACTGTTTGTCATTCAGTTTGTGAATTGAACGAAAACATTATATCAAGTAAATGGATTGGTAGCTAGTCAGAAAATCTGTGTGGTGAAATTAATTTATTCAGCAGGACAAGGATTTAAGTGTTAACCCTTATCCTGCTGTTCACGACAATCCCTACCTTTGCAAACAGTGTAGATCCAGAAGCCATCTGATCAGGATCTGCACGGTTTGACATTCAGTTTATGAATCTGTAGGAATAAATTACATCATCAAGTAATTTAATTGGTTGATAGACAGAAATGGGTGTGGCTTAAATGAATATTCAGCAAAATAAGGGGGTTAAAAGTATACAAAAACCTTGAATTTACTTGAAGTAATCCTATTGGTTCAAAGTCAGAAATGGGTGTGGCTAAATTGAATATTCAGCAAGATAAAGGTTAAATTAAACAGTCTAGTGTTGATTCACACTGAAGAGTCAATCAACCTGCCAGTCCTGTCAATGCTGAGTTTTGTTGTTGACATACCAGTAGCTACAGGTACCCTGCCGTAATATGTCGGTGTTTTGGTTTCAATGTTGATAAATACTCGTCTATTTATAAATCATAACAAACAACGGTGTTTTCCACAGGTACGTAACGGGTTATATTCTAACACAAAAGCACTTAATTATGCAGTGTCAATGTAATCAGTTGCGTAGCGCAACTTGCAGCGCCTAAAACGACTGGTTTACTCTCCTGAAGGTCGCAGGTTCGATCCTCGCAGACAACCTTTTTCATAAAGCTATTAAAAGCATGATTTATTTTTTTTTTCTTGGTGATTTTTTTTATAAAATAGTTTCAGAATTTACATATTTTCTTTTTTAATTTTCAATTCTGTTTATTATTTTTGTATTATTATTTTTTCGTGAATGGTTATCTATTTATTTTAAAGTTCAATACATGTCATGCACAATTTTAAAGATCAACTTCACATATGATTTATAATAGTGAATAAAAAAGAAACACCAGCAAGTACATGTACAAGAGAATTGAAATACAAGATGCCATAATTTGATACAATGGAAAAAAAAATGTTAAAGAAAAAACATCCCCAGCGGGATTCGAACCCGCATACTTCAGCTCTACAGGCCCGTGACTTTACCACTTGGCTAGCGTCGATACAGTGCAGGTATGGTATTTTTTAGCCTGATACCATCACATTAATAGGGAGTCACCAAAAATAAAATTAGATCATCCAAAAATAACATATAATTGCGTAGATAAATTTAAAAATAACCTTTATTTACAATAATATTGACAATACCAAGCTGACAACTGATGTCGGTTTTACTGTAGATGTTCACAATCAAACTTTATTAGTGAATGCATTTCCCCGCTCAAGGTCACTGCCATGGTATGGGCTTAAGCCAGCCTAGGAAAAGTGATGTGAGTTCTTAAACCCTAGCGGTTTCAATGGGCGGTACGGCTTGAGATGTCTTTTCATCTCAGTTCCCACAAAATTGGATGCAACAACTCCAAAATGACCTAAATAGCGTTGGCGGGATGTTAAGCCTCATTTCAAACAAAGGTCACTGCCATGAAATTAGTAGGCCCCTATCTGTTTTTGACACAATTGACCTGTACTCATTACAAGGTACATACATGTATACAGAAGCCTCCGTAGTGTAGTGGTTATGCTACTCGCCGGTCGCAGATCAATCCCGGGCTTTTCCAGACTTTCGGATGAGTCTTTAAACCGAGACCCCATCTCTGTATGGCCTTAGCTGTTGGTGAGGCGTAAAACTCAAATGCTCACTCACATACATGTATAGTTTTCTTCTTTTCGACAAAAGAATGTGCACCACTTATGTTCATGTATAAGCCAGGAAAAGTGTTTCAGGTAAACTGGACAGGTTGAATGACCTATATTGACTGGGTTTTTAAAGGGCAAAACAAATGGGCAAAAAAAAAATCTGTTCATTTTTAGTTCATCCATTCTTTCATGCTATTTAAAGTGACTCTTGGAATACTTTTCCACAGTTTTTTCAGGTTGATACGCTTTTTATTTGCAATGTGATTAATACAGTCTGCCTTCATTTTTTATCGTCCCTCATTGTATTCAGTAAGAGTTATAAAACACCAGGTATGCATTTTCAGTTTCAGTCTTTTGTTCAGATCACTTGCCAAGTTTCTGTAATATTCCTAGCAGAAATCTGTATTGTAAACATACAAAAAAAATCAAACAGCATGTTCATTATCTAAGTTGAAGACTTTCTGCAAGACAGATTGAAGGAGCTGTTTTTTGTGTTCTGAATAAAACGTCAGATGCAACCATTGGAAAAAAGAATAGAAAATAAATAAACACATAAACTACTAATGGAACAACTTGGGGCAAAGCTGCCTATTACAGGATATGAGTATTCATGATCTCCTGTCTCTGAGAAGCCTAACAAATTCAGGACTCCGTGTCCAGAGGAATGAAATAGTGTTCAGTTGAAATGTAAACCTTATTTCTTCAAGCACTAAGCTCATCTTGAAGATAACATCTGAAAAAGCCATCTACTTATGTCATCTGCTGATTTTTTTTTTTTCCTAACTTTTTAAAAATATTTTTGCATACAGGCAAACAGTGTGGGCCCAGATCAGACTGCTCCTTTCTGTTTGCAAAAAAAAAAAAAAATATATATATATATGTGTTTAAGGTAACGGGCAGACGGCAAAGCAGAAGACAACTGTCGTGATTGGCATTTTATGGGTTGATAACTTATTTTTCAATGAATTCTGAAGGCTTGACATAACATGTGAATCATCTGCAGGACACACAGTTCACACCAAATGTCAAGCCCTTTTTAGCTGCCGTTGGTTAATTTTACATTGAATAATCATTGATAATTTTGCTGAAAAACATGAGTATAGCTGAATTTGCATTGCAAAAACTACTCACTTTTTTTCAGCAAAAATTCCACTGAATTAGATTTTGTAGTTGCAAGTTAGAATAGTTTGTTAAATTGAGTTCATTAACCCTTGTCCATCTGAATATTTGACTAAGCCACACCCACTACTGATTATCAACCAATCAGATTACTTGGTGCAAATTACTGCAACAAATTAATAAACCGAATGGCAAACAATGTAGATCCAGATCAGATGGCTTCTTCAGAAGCCATCTGATCTGGAACTACATTGTTTGAAAGTTAAGACATATCTGGGCTCAGCAGGACAAGGGTTAAGCTTAGTGTTTGTTGAGTTTGTCAAGCTAACAATACTTTGAACCACTGGGCCTATTTTTTATACACCTGTTTGAAAAAATGCCCCTCAACATGCATCTGTCTGTCCATATACATGTATCCCATCCATACCAATTTTGCCACACCCATTTTTGTGATATCAACGTGTCATATTATGTGATGTAATTTATTCCTTTTTAACCATTTTGTACCAGAAACCCCAAAACGGTTACCCTGGCAAACAGTGCAGACCCAGATCTGATGCCGCAGAACGTGGTGTCTGATCAGGGCCTCCACTGTTTGCAAAAAGTTAAGCCATTTTCCAAGTAAATTTTGAAGAAAAGACAATCTGACACCCCTTAATTTTGGAATGGACTCCTGGTATATTTAAGGTTAATATTAGGTGGACCGTCACCTCGAAATAATATGCGCTGCTCCACATGATGGTCTAACTATATATCCAGTTTCAGCATCTGTCTGTAAACTTTTCATTCAGGATAACTCCTCCATTTTAGATCTGATCAAGCTGGAAATTGATATATATGTATAGTTATTTAAAAAGGTGTTGAGCAGTGCATATTGTTTCCAGGATATTAACAAAGTGTTATGCCCCTCTGAAAATTTCTGTATACATTTCCTTTCCGGCTAACTCCTCCTACAATAAATATTCAGTTGAGCTGAAACTTTTGAAATCTCGTACATCAAGCTGAAACGTGACATATATTTAGACCATGATGTGGAGCAGCGCATGTTTTTTTTTCGAGGTTACAGCCCATCAAATATTAATAGAGTTATGCCCCTTTGAAAATTTCTGTAAAAATTTTGTTTCGGGCTAACTCCTACAATTAAGATCCAATCAAGCTGAAACTGGATACATGTATACAGTAAGACCATGATGTGGAGCAGCTCATATTGTTTCTAGGTTATGCCCCTTTGAAAATTTATGTGAACATTTTGTTTCTAGCTAACTCCTCCTACAGTTAACATTCTATCATGCTGAAACTTGATATATAGTTACACCATCATGTGGAGCAGCGCATATTATTTCGAGGTGACGGTCCACCTAATATTAACCTATAATAAACCAGGAGTCCATTCCAAAATTTAGAGGTGTCAGATTGTCTTTTCTTCAAAATTTACTTGGAAAATGGCTTAACTTTTTGCAAACAGTGGAGGCCTTGATCAGATGCTACGTTCTGTGGCGTCAGATCTGGGTCTGCACTGTTTGCCAGGGTAACCGTTTTGGAGTTTCTGGTTGAAAATGGGTTAAAAGGAATAAATAACATCACATAATATGACACGTTGATGTCACAAAAATGGGTGTGGCAAAATTGGTTTATTCAGCAGAACAATGGTTATCTTACCATATTTACTGTTTGTATTCAGACAGACAAACCTAAGCAAACAGTGTAGACTCAGATTAGATGCCACAGAATGCCACATCTCATCAGCATCTACAGTGTTGTTGCAACTCATCCATCTATTTTTAGGCAGAAATCTTAAAGTAAGGCTGGTAAAGAGGGGTCCTGATACATAGTGTAAATATGGTATTATATACCACCATTTGAGCCCCGCCAAGCGAATTTGTGTCTTCGAGCATTCCGTCATGACAAATTCTAACTGTGCATGCCCAGCCATTCAGAGGGGCCAGAGATATGGCTTTCTGTCTGAAGGTTCCTCTTGATTCACTGCTAGTATGAGCGAGCAGCGAAGGTTCTGGCGAGACTGCGTGGATGCACAGGCTCGCCTGAACCTTCGTTGCTCGCATTGGCGATAAGTACCAAAATCACTTGACGGGGCCCATTCAACCCATTGCATGTAGGAAACCTCTAAAGGGGTACCTTGGCAGATCAGATGCCCCAGAACGCGGCGTCTGATCAGGGCCTGCACTGTTTGCTTACAGGATTTTCCATCACAAATAGAATAAAAACGAAAAAATAGGCCTTACACCCCTTATATGACAAATGGACATTTGCAAAATATAGCAATGGAAGAGTGCTCTAGTATACAATGGGTTAAGCTTTGAAGAAGTGGCCAAGATGTTTAGGATAGTTGTGGTAACAGGTGAAATGAGGCTGTTGTTTACCTGTATGGCTCTCTCTAGGTGTCTGACAAAGTCATTTGAACTCAACCCTGCCAAGTTTCTCCCTGAAGGAGGGAAACTCCCAGTTTGAGACACTGCTTACAACTTTTGGCACAGAAACTGTCAGTGTTTTTACAATAATAGATGCATCGGATATATACTACTCAAAATTTGATAGGGACCACTTTTTTAATGCAAAATAATTTCTTGGCTAATCAATAAGCTTAATCCAAATTAATTACAAAACATTTGTAAACATGTCCTCTGTAAAGTGCTATGGTTCATCTTCTGAAAAGTCACGGGATTCAAGCGTAGCAACAGCAAACGTCAGGGCACCCACAAAATTTGACGTAACACACAGAATTTTTGCAGACTGACGTTTCGCAGTTTTTGGATTTCGTGCAGAAAAACATGACTAATAACGGGTATGACGTCCACGGGCTTCAATCACAGCACGACATCGCCTGTGCATGCTCGTTATCAGAGTCTGTATCCGATTTTGTGGAATCAGCCTCCATTCAGCAACCAATGCGTCCTTGAACTCTTGCAAAGTCCTTGGCTGTACAGGTCGGGCCGAAACAGCACGCTGAAGAATGTCCCACGCATGCTCAATCGGATTTAAGTCCGGAGATCGGGCAGGCCAGTCCATACGGTCAATTGCCTCATGTTCCAGGTAGGCGTCAGTGACGTGTGCGCGGTGGGGACGTGCATTATCGTCCATCAGAATAAAATCTGGGCCTATAGCACCGGCATATGGTCTCACAAACTGGTCCAGAATCTCCTCACAGTACCTCACTGCCGTTAACATCCCATTTTCAACGACGTACAAGTCAGTTTTTCCGTTAACACTAATGCCTGCCCAAACCATCACTGAACCCTTGCCATAGCGATCATGCTCTGCCACATTTAAGTCATCAAATCGCTCTTTTGACATTCTCCACACTAACTGGCGTTTATCAGTGAAGTCTAGACAAAATCTGGACTCGTCAGTGAACAGCACTGGCGTCCAGTCACGAATCGTCCACCTGACGTGAGTTCTGGCAAAGTCCAACCGGTCTTGCACATGCTGTCGCGTCAACGGAACACGTACAGAGGGTCTTCTGGCATTAAGTCCGAACTCATGGAGTCTGTTTCTGACTGTTTGAGTAGAAATGCGTACCCCAGTCCCGTTTCTAAAGTCGTTATTCAAGTGCGTAGCGTTCATAAACCGTTGACGTCGAGACTGAATCAACAGAAACGTTGAGTTGTAGCACTTTCTCGAACCCCGCCGTGTCTGTGTGAAGGATCGCCGTGTGTTTGATGACGATTCCACATTCGGGATACCACGCTCTGAGACACATTAAGAATCCCAGCAACACGACGTTGGGAGACGCCAGCTTCCAACATTCTGACGCCACGGTTCATTTCTTCGGGGCTAAGACGGTTTCTTAACTGTCTCCGAGGCATTTTTAGGGTTCACAAACCAAATGAAATCCTTTTTGCGCTTAGAGAATGAGAAATGACAATTCTGATTCTTCGGTTGGAATGCAGTGTTATGCAAGATTTTTGGGGTGCATGAATTCAATTGCAAAGTGTGAGAAGTGTGCAAGTTCATGAGCACGAAATTTTGCATGAGTTTAAACTTAAGATAATCATCAATGTACGGAGTGCAAATTCTGTCAAGAAATGGTATATTTTCATTGCAAAAAATGACAAGTAAAAAGTGATCCCTATCAAACTTTGAGTAGTATATCTTTGGCCATTTTCAGCTCACCTGAGGACATATTGTTTTTGCCCTGTCTGTTTGTTTGTTTGTTTGTATGTGGACAGCTTAAATGTTGGTCGTAACTTTTGAACAGTTTGAGACAGAGCTTTCATATTTGGCATGTAGGCTCTTGTGACAAGAGTTTCACATTCATGCAAAAAGTTTTGACCTGTGACCTTGACCTTTGACCTACTTAAAAGAAAAAAATAACATTGGTCATAACTTTAGAACCACTTGAGCCTTCATATTTGGCATATACGTTCCTTGTGACAAAAGCTTTACATTCATGCAAAAATTTTGGACATGTATCCTTAACCTTGACCTTTCACCTACTTAAAATAAAAAAATAACATTTTGGTCATAACTTTTGAACCATTAAAGACAGAGCCTTCATATTTTGTTTGTAGGTTCCTTGTGACAAGAGCTTGGCATTCAGGCAAAAATTTTGACCTGTGACTTTGACCAGCGACCTACTTAAAAGAAAAAGTTAACATTGGTCATAACTTTTGAACCTTTTGAGATAGAGACTTCATATTTGGCATGTAGGTTCCTTGTGACAAGAGCTTTATATTCATTTAAAAAAATTTGACCTTGACCTTTGACCTACTTTAAAGAGAGAAAAAAAACAACATTTTGGTCTTACCTTCTAGAACCATTTAAGATAGAGCCTTCATATTTGACTTGTAGGTTTCTTGTGACAAGATCTTTACATTCATGCAAGAATTTTTTACCTGTGACCTTGACCTTTGACCTACTTAAAAGAAAAAGTGTTATTGCTCATAACATTTGAACCGTTTAAGATATAACGTTCATATTTGGCATGTAGGTTCCTTGCGACAAGATCTTTACATTCATGCAAGAATTTTTACCTGTGATCTTGACCTTTGACCTACTTAAAAGAAAAAATATTATTGATCATAACTTTCAAACCATTTAAGATAGAGCCTTCATATTTGGCATGTAGGTTCCTTGTGTCAAGGGCTTCCCACTCAAAGAAAAAATCTTAACTTGTGACCTTGACCTTGAACTGTGACCAACTTTGAAAAAAAAATGGCCATGCCCGGGGAGATGTTTGTGTTTCACAAACACATCTTGCTCTATGGTAATATTGTACCCATCAAGTGGAATCTATAGGTTTTCATTCATAAATCTTGTACTCAGGGAATCCCTGGGTAAAATTTATAATTATTGAAAATTAAACAGGAAGAAATGTGCATTCATGAAACAGAGTGGTAGAAAATGCAAGTTATAACATTAAGTTCCTTTGGCAATTTCACTTTTAGAAATGAGGAACTGTTGAAACAGTTTTGAACCTGGAGCACTACTTTCTGACGGATGTCTCTCGGGGGTGATTAGGCAGTTTGCAGTAAGCAAGAAATACCACTCTACTGTTGACTATGAGGCAATGCTTGACTGATGACCTATCCTTGCAGCACTTCTAGCGAGGAAGAGAAGTTTTTGGAGGGCTGTTCTACTTATCTTTATTTGGGAATTGCATGGTCACTTATGTGAGAAGTGTTACAAGTGGTTTTGTGAAAAGTTTTACAAGTGATTGGCAGGGTCCCCCAACAAATGCAATGACATTCGATATGGGACAATTAATAACTCTTATCCTGCTATTCACCACAACCCCTATCATTGCAAACAGTGTAGATCCAGATCAGATGGCTTCTGAAGAAGCCATCTGATCAGGATCTACACTATTTGACATTCAGTTTATGGATTTGTAGAAAAAAATTACATCAAGTAATCTGATTGGTTCAAAGTCAGAAATAGGTGTGGCTAAACTGAATATTCAGCAAGAGAAGGGATAATAGATTATGGAACTATATCTAGTTTCAAAGGCAGGCATTATGAGGAAAGTTTTGGGATAATTTTATTATTTCTGCATAAAGCATATGTTTTGGGTACTTGTTAGAATCGCCTCATTGAGGCGATTCTAACAAGTACCCACAAACAGGGTGGGGGATCACGTGGTTTTATACGTCATCAAATATGGCCGACAAGGACTAGAAACCTTTCACATAAGATATAATTTTGTCGTTTATAAGTCCTTAGATGTAAATATTGGAATAAAATACTGTGCAGAGTACGACAAAAAGTAATTAAGGCAAGACAGTGTACTTCAAAGTATCAAAAGATCTTTTTTGTTTGAGTTTAATTGTTTCCAAGTTGACAAAGACTTATTATTACGGGGATTCCGTACACTGTTCTTGAACTTTCACGAATGGAACAGGAAATTTAGCTGTGTTTACCAGAATAAAGTCTGGAATCATGCCTTCTGGCTACTGTTTTCATCAACAAAATTAGTGTATTTATAAAATTTGACCAGTCAAATCTGTATTCCCGCTGAAATTGAGCGTTTTTGTCCAGCTTGATCACGTACATCTGTTCAATGACAGTGATCAAGTGCACTGACACTTTGAAGTTAATAAGATCTCGTGCACTGTAGTTAAATATTCGGCTTAGTTAGCTTCCTAAACTAGGGCCAGATCCCCTAAAGATGGGTTCGGTTGCGTTGGTTCTCTTTCAATGTTAGATAACCCGTCTAGAAAGTAATGTCTCAGTGATCTACTTTGTTATTCGTAGGTTACGCAATGATGAACTCATTATGAAAAAGGTTTAAGTTGATGATTTATTCTTTATCATCATTAAACAAAAGAAACCATTTTTAGAGAGAAAACAATAAAAAAAAATCAGTCAGTTTTACCTTTCAAATTCAGTTGATATATTCAGAAGTTGGGTTAGAAATTGGAGCGATTTCAGTCATATACCAAGGTTCAATATTGGTCTTAAATCTCTTCTGCAACAAGGTCTATCAGAGCCCGAATTTTATGGTGACTTAGTATATAAATTGAGAAAAATATATAACCGCAATGACTTCAGCGCCCAATTTCGTAAAATCAGTCTTCGATATAAAACGATTGGGTACAACATAAATGTTATACGACAGACTGCATTCATTGTAGTTAACCAATCACGGTTGATAAATAAAAATCAAAAATGAGTTCCTTTAAGAGCAATGAACACATTCATAAGAAAGAAGATGGGTCATACTACGTAGTTTCAGCTAATAAAGCCTCATCAGTGACCCTGTAATGATCCGGCAACTTTGCTTCCCTCTTTAATTGCACGCCGGTGGGTCAGGCCTCAGATTCTATGACGGTTTCAGCGTAAAGGCTTATTGAGAATAAGAGAGATCTAATTCAAGGTAATGTTGGTTGGTGCCTGATGCTCTTTCTCTGGTTGAGCCCATCAGAGTCTAACTGTTGGTGTTCTTTTGCTCCAGCATTTCAGTGGTTTCTTGCTGTCGAGTCCTCACCGTTGTCACGGGTGGTAATCAGGGGAACTAGCTCGAAAATGAGTCAATGAAAATTTGTTCCCTCGACACATCCGGGGACTCTCGAGCTAGCTCCATCACCAAGAATCTCGTAAACAAAGGTAGATCTCGAAGAGTTTTATCACCATTTTTTTCTTTGTAAGCTATTTATAAAAAAATCCGGCAATGCAGTTCCACATAGAAATGATTTAACTTTGTACTCCGCTAGAATTTGCCATGGAAATTTGCAGCGCTGGAGTATGAATGAAACCCAAACTTTTTATCACGGACCGGAAAAATTGTCAATTTATGTCATTACGGAGATTTTGACCGAAGATTTTTCATTTTCCGTCAAAAGTACGCCCTTGGCACCCACAGAAACAACATCCCTGGTGAAATGAAACATGGAAAGTGTGAAATAAGCAAAAAAATATGGCAGTGATTACGTAACTTGCAAGTTATGACGAAATTACTGTCCGAGCTAGTCTTCTCGACAAGGAGCTAGTTCACTCGACATAAAAAAGAAAATGAAACGTTCATCAGATTTGATGTCTTTCTATGGTCCCACCCAGGTTATCCAACTGGTTTCTTTTCCTCTGGCTAACAAAGGTAGGTCTGGAAGAGTTTTATCACCATTTTTTTTCTTTGTAAGCTATTTATAAAATAAATCCGGCAATGCAGTTCCACATAGAAATGATTTAACTTTGTACTCCGCTAGAATTTGCCATGGAAATTTGCAGCGCTGGAGTATGAATGAAAGTAAACTTTTTATTACGGACCTGAAAAATTGTTAACTAATGTCATTACGGAGATTTTGGCCGACGACTTTTCATTTTCCGTCAAAAGTACGCCCTTCACACCCATAGAAACAACATTCCTGGTGAAATAAAACAGAGTATTATCATAAGGAACAATGATATATATGGTTTAGGGGTTGGGAGCTGAATTATTTTCAAAATATTAGACATTTTGAGTTTTCCATACAAATGCCTATATGTCAATTTTACGTTTTATGTAATTTTACCCCAAGGCCCATCCAGGGGCAATTGTATCATGAACGGAAAGTTCTTTGGCTGAGTAAGTGTCATGCGAAATTTCAAATTTGTAGCATAACAGAAACGGGAATTATGGGCTCCAAGAGAAACGCGAACGTTAACTTTAACGTTTGTTAGACTCTGGTTAGGACTCTTGGGCAATGGCATCTGACACTCGGACACGCTCAGGAGCATGGCCCTGGGACAATCGTATCATGAACAGAAAGGTCATGGTCTGAGTAAGCGTCATACCGATTTTCAATTTTGTAGTATAACATAAATGGAAGTTATGGGCTCCAAGAGAAATGCAGACGTAAACTTCGAAATTTGTTAGACTCTCCATTGCAGAACTAGGACATCCATATATGACTCAAGAGAGGTTCGAACCACACCGACAGGATACCTAATCGACATAGATTCATGTTGTTAGGTGATTAGTTGCTTAATAGATCACTGTCTGTCGGGCACAAGTGCAGAGATCACTCGCGGTACGCGCCCGTGATCACTCGCGCTACGCGCTCATGATCTATTCACTATAACGACTGACTTCCAGTCTGTGATATATTAAGCAACTAATAAGCACCATCTTATCTTTCAACAATTTAGTCGAAAACTGTGTTGAGCATTTATGGGTATAGGGGAAACGATAGTTTGTTCGAGGCATCTGGGTCACATGACCAAGATGGTCACCATGCCCATATATGGTGAAACCATTAAAAATCTTCTCTAGAACCAGTGGGCTGATTTCAAGAAACTTGTAGTACCTAGGACTGCAGCACAACATAATTTGTATAAACGATGACTTTAGGTTTATTAAAAATAATCAGATCACCTGCGGGAACAATATGTGATTTCTGAGTGAAACAAAAATCATCAAAAAGATTACCGGTAGGAATCAAATACTTCATTTATTTAATCAAACCTTTACACGACACTGACATTTGTGTGCATATATATTTTCTCTCTTTTTCCATCCATCCTTCCATCCATCTACCCACCGACCCATCCATCCATCCGTCCGTCTGTCTGTCCCTCTATATGTTCGTTCGTCCATCCGTCCTCCGATTGACCAATCCTTCCAAATACCCACTCATCCCTTTCTATTGTGCACCCTTCCATCCATCAATCATTCCATCCATCCATCCATCCATCCATCCATCCATCCATCCATCCAACATCCATTGATCCGCTCCAAATGGGAGGGGGCGAAGCAACTAGGTGGGCGAAATGACTAAGGGGGGCGAAAAGACCAGGCTCTGTTGGCAAAACAGGGGTGTAAAATGGGGGCGAAACGAAC
Organism: Lucinisca nassula; assembly: GCA_963580285.1. Classification (NCBI taxonomy): domain Eukaryota; kingdom Metazoa; phylum Mollusca; class Bivalvia; order Lucinida; family Lucinidae; genus Lucinisca; species Lucinisca nassula. The sequence goes on from OY757010.1 coordinate 30,600,840, forward strand.
AGGGAGAAACGACTTGGGGACGCCTTTGGGGCATAGCATCTTGTTACCCAACTAGCCAGTGGTAAAGAAACCAGTTGGATAACCTGGGTGGGACCATAGAAAGACATCGAATCTGATGAATGTTTCATTTTCTTTTTTATGTCGAGTGAACTAGCTCCTTGTCGAGAAGACTAGCTCGGACAGTAATTTCGTAATAAGTCGCAAGTTACGTAATCACGGCAAAAATTTTTTTGCTTATTTCAAACTGTCCATGTTCCATTTCACCAGGGATGTTGTTTCTGTGGGTGTGAAGGGCGTACTTTTGACGGATAATGAAAAATCGTCGGCCAAAATCTCCGTAATGACATAAATTGACAATTTGTCCGGTCCGTGATAAAAAGTTTGGGTTTCATTCATACTCCAGCGCTGCAAATTTCCATGGCAAATTCTAGCGGAGTACAAAGTTAAATCATTTCTATGTGGAACTGCATTGACGGATTTTTTTATACATAGCTTACAAAGAAAAAAATGGTGATAAAACTCTTCGAGACCTACCTTTGTTTACGAGTTTCTTGGTGATGGAGCTAGCTCGAGAGTTCCCGGATTTGTCAAGGGAACAAATTTCCATTGACTCATTTTCGAGCTAGTTCCCCTGATTACCACCCGTGGTTGTGTCATTTCTGTGGTTGTTTGATTAGGAGGCCTTCATACGGACTGAACAAATTATTTGTCTAACTCGCAACGGAATTAGGGGCAAGGATTGTGTCCACGTAAAATCGATTTAAGCCCCACAGTAGAATTCGTTTCTGCTGACCGTTCCAAGGTGGTTCTTCTGTCGCGGTTTATTTTTGTTATGGTTTGTCTTTGGGTGTTTGTGTCGCTTATATTATTTTATTTTGGCTAACCTATTGGCCATTTTGTTCGAAAGTAACTGTCCTTTTGGCTTTCCGCTAGATGTTTTGATTAGGTCTGTTGATTCATGTTTGTTTTTCTTTCCCTTTGGTGTCTCTGATGGGAGCTGTGGGTTAATTGTATCGATTCCTGATCATTGCCTCCACTTCTATTTCACAATAAGTAAATCACCATTTTCGGTTATATGAAGAATATTAAATAATTCTATGCTTGCAAAATCGAGAATTATTCCATACAATTACAGCGATTTCTACCGCAGCGGAAGATGCGGATGGAGGTCGGGCCCTGTAAAACTGGTGTAAACCCGGCAGTAATTATAACTTGCCGCCAAAAGAATTGTTTACGTATTAATTCCAAATGTGCCATTATGACAAGCATTGTTGTTACTCCAAACACCGGTTGATGTCGGGGAATAGAATGACTGCCTGATGACGTAGGAAGTATAGTGATCTTTATCCTGGCTTTCCTACTAAGCGTCCGCAATTAGCATGGTTTCCAAAACGTATTTATGAGCCACTGCTCAAGATGGTGTGTATTATGTTTGAATAGAAGCTTAAAAATACAAGAGATGGAGATTTTATTAACCGTAAGGCGATGGACTTCCAGCCTTCATGTGGACTGAACAAATAAATTGTCTCAACAGGGCGAAGATTGCGGCCGCGTAAAATCGATTTAAGCCCCCCCCACACTCCCTACCACTCAAGTGGAATTCTTTTAACTGACCGTTCCATGGCTTTTTCTGCTATGGTTTACTTTTTGTTATTGTTCATCGAATGTATGTATCGCTTTTATGTTTTATTTTGGATAGTCAATTGGGTTTTCTCTTTTGTTGTTTCCATAAGAGTCTGAGTCTAGTTACTTCATGTTTGTGTTTCTTTCCCTTTTGATGTCTCTGATAGAAGCTGTAAGTTAATTGTGTAGATTCCGGATCGTTGCTTCAATTCTATTTTTTTAATTCATCCAGTACAAATGCCTTTAAAAGTCATATACGTGTTTATTTATATTGTTGTTTGTTACTGGCTGTGTGTGTCGCTTGTGTCTTTTTGTTTTGGACGGCCGTGTGGCCGTTTTGTGGGAGGGTGGCTGTCCTTGCAGCCTTCCTTTGTTTAGGTTTCCATTATGGTTTGGTCGCTTCATGTTTGTGTTTCTTTCCCTTTGGTGTCTTTGATAAGTGGAGTAAGTTAATTGTATCGATTCCTGATCTTTGTTTTACTTCTACTTTATCTTACTATTTTAACTTGACAGGGATTCGTCTTCGTCTGTTAGGCATACATAATTTTTGTTTTAACAGAACCTTTGTGTACCGCATCCTAAGAAAACCGGTTAACAAACTAGAAGAAAAGGGATATAAAGAGGAAAACTGTGAATATGTTGAGGAGGTACCTAAGATGGACTAAAATGGTGTAAAGAAACCAGACAGTTGTTTAAATATAAAGTTAGATAGGCCAATTTATGTATGGATCTACTACGTACTTTCCCTTTTTCATAACATTCTTCCCCCAATTTAAACCAACCGATAAATTGCTGAGCATTTTACTCCCTACTTTTGAACTAAAATGATCATTTACACAGCTATTGAGATTTATTACGCAGTTTTACAGACATTTTGAGTTAAAAGAAATATCGCCATATCTTGATTGCATTTTAAAAGAATGATTTATAAAAAGAAATATTTCCAGTCATATGTTTTCGAATACATCTGGCTAGATTGGAGACGGACCTTCCATCTCTGGATTTGGAATAGGAGATACTTATTCGTTTTTGGTAAGATGATGAAATGATCGCGTGCACTGCGCTCAATGTAGTTTGATCTCGCACACTGCATTACCAAACTGAGTTCTTAGTACACTTGAATAATTCACACAGCATTACATTTCGCTATAGAACTTTAATGAATGGCGATTTACTAGTATATGACAATGTTTTAAATACCGGAGTGTCTCCAGCAGCAGACATCTAAGATTTTATAGCTGTTTAACCTATAATTCTACGAGTATCACAGTTTTGTGAAATTGTCTGTCTATTATCTGTACTCTCAACACTTAAAACGGATTAATAATTAAAAACAAGAAAGGGAGGAATAAAATGAGTACTCTGTAAGAACAATAAATGTTTTCTAACAACCCAAAGCGGGTCAGACCATCACGAAAACACGCCTATATAACTTTGACCCCTTCCAATCCCACATTTATAGAGTTAAAGTGGGATTTAAGGGATGTACATTATGTTTCTTATTTCTGCTCAAAACATAGAGTGTGGGTACTATGTTTTGAGCAGAAATAAAAATATCACAATTTTCATCTTAAAATTTCATTTTTTGCCACAAATTGGCATTGTATTTGTATAGACATGTTTTTGTAATGCATCCCAGTTTCGGATACTAAAGTATCATCGGTTACCCTGTTAAGATTGATGACGCAAACCAATGGCAAAGTGTGCTGAAATTTCCTTAAAAGTTTCAAAGGGATAGTTGTTTCATTAAAAGTTTCAAAGGGTCAGTTGTTCGAAAGACTGTGATATAAACAAAAACGTCCCGAATAACAGTAGTTTAGTTACTTTAGTCTAAACCATTAGTAAGTTCTCAGAATATGCAAAAAGATCTCGAAGGACCAAAAAGCTAAATATGGTGCAAAAATCTTGGTTTTCGAGCGAAGCAAAATTATATGAATGGGTCCCGACTTTTGCTGAGCGGGGTCAGATAAACATGTTGGTAAGAATTTCAGTTTTGAAATGAACACGCGTAACAAACTTTTCGACCGCCCAAATAGGTTAAAGAGTGTTAGGCAGCGCTATGTTAATCAATATCGTGTACACACTAGAAAAGCTAATGCAAATTAACTTATTACATGAGTATTCTGCATTTACTTAATGCACATAGAAGTTTCTATAGTAGGGACTAAAATCGTACAGTAACTTATTTCACAGTCTGTCTTTGAGTAAAATCTTTAATAAGCATTGCGTACACTCGGTGGCATAACTTTAAGCGTAATTACTTATTACACATTAGTGCCTGACAGGTTGTTTGCCTCACTGGGCGGTATGTCGTTGTTCCAGCTGACAAGGCATCTAACAATATTGTGTTTGTTTGCAAAACACACTATATAAACTGCTTAAAAGAAAAGCTTGGTTTGAGCTCTATGACAGGCAACCCAACATATAATCTTTCTTCTTTGTCCAAAGATGAAATTCTGCGAAACCACCAATCGGTGATGCTTTCGTTTGGAATTTCCCTCCCAGAGGAAGATATGGAACTTCCAAAGTTGTACTGGATTCCTAAGCTTCACAAGAATCCATACAAGCAGAGATTTATCGCGAGTTAAGCTAAGTGCTCAACCAAGCCTCTTTCACAGATCCTAACACGAATCCTTACTGCAGTTAAAGATGGCCTTCAGAAAAATTGTGACACTGCATATGCAGGGAGTGGTGTGAATCAGATGTGGATCTTGAAAAACTGCAAAGAGCTTGTAGAACATCTTCAGGCACAGTCTTTTTCTCTCAGTAAACAGCATAAAATCTTTCGATTTCTCAACACCCTGCACAACTATTCCTCATGATAAATTGAAATATAAACACAAGGAAATCATAAATCAATGTTTTACCACAAGAATGGTAACCGTCGCTACCAGTATGTTGTCCTTGGCTACAAAGACACATACTTAGAGATCACTCTGATGCACCACAAAAGTACACTGATGCAGATGTCATAAGGATGCTGGAATATCTAATTGACAATATTTTCGTGGATTTCAGTGGCCTATTATTTCAGCAAACAATTGGCATACCAAAGGGTAGTAATTGTGCACCGTTGCCTGCCGACTTGTTCTTGTACTCGTATGAGGCGGAGTTTGTACAAGGTCTCCTCAAAGCAGGCAAGAAACGCCTTGTACAACAATTCAATTTCACCTAAAGATATATAGATGATTTATTGTCTCTGAAAAATGCTAAATTCGCAGAGTACTTGGAATTCATCTATCCACGTGAACTTGAAATTAAGGAAACAACAGAGACTGCAACCTCCTCCTCATACTTGGATTGTTATCTCTATATTAAGAACGGGAAGCTTACTACTAGGCTGTACGATAAACGAGATGACTTCAATTTTCCCATTGTTAACTTTCCCTTCCTGAGCAGGAATATCCCGTCTGCACCAGCATATGGAGTTTACGTTTCACAGTTAATCCGTTATGCTAGAGCCTATTCCAAGTATCAGGACTTTGTGGAACGTGGGAAGGTGCTCACTTCCAGGTTGTTATGCCAGGGGTATCAAAACACCAAACTTGTATCAACACTAAAGAAGTTCTATGGGAGGCACCATTATCTTGTTGATCCGTACAATGTGGCCATTTCCAGATATATTTCTGATATATTTGCCAATGGAAAGCCATAGGAAGACTCCCAAAATCTCGGACATACCCTTCTCGGTATTTACACCTTTTCTTCGTTCAGGTCGATGGACATGGTGGGCGAAGATTGCTTACCATGTAATGCTTACTATCCGCGGACGCCAGATTACACTCTTCTGGAATCCCTGTCTGTTGATCTGAACATTGATATTTGCCATTTTGTCTATGCACTAATGATTTTGGATTAACGCTTTGGTACTACGACCTAAACTACATTTTACGTGATAACACTAATTCTGCAGGTGTAAAGATGTACTACCTTCCCGTTTTTTATCGGGAAGTATTATCATATTCTGGTGTTACGTTTCCACGCCTTTAATGGTGTGAGTAAAAGTAATGTACATGATGTTGCGCACATGTAACAGTAAACTTCTGCACGACAATCATTAAATAGACAGAATGGAATATATGGCAACAAATAATATCATGGGGGTTGGGAATTGCCCGTTATACTTATCTTTACCGGAATGCAAGTCTAAAGTTTCAGGATGATAATGGAGCTTCGGTTTGATAAGGCGGGTGATAACCAAAACTCCATGCGATGATCTTTAAGAATAATATAAGTACACGAGATCATTGATCTTGTTTGGCAGTGCACGGTATCATTTATGGGGTATGCAGTGTACGTGATCATTTATTAGTAGTTTTCAAATTTAATGGAGCTAGAATTTGTTTTCGCATTTTTTTATGGTTGAAGAGGGGAAAACTTCACTGACCAAATTTGTTGTCCATTTTTAAGTAAGATCTTGTCACTTTTCAGATGTCATCACTTCGACAATATGGAGAGGACCCGTGTTAAATGTAAAACAAATGTACCCCTTCCCCACCCCCTGTTTTAGCTCACCTGTCACAAAGTGACGAGATCACTTTTCGTCAGTCGCTCGTCGTGCGTGGGTGCGTCCGTCCGTAAACAATTTCTTCAAACGACATCTAGTACACCTCTACTAAGATTTTCAAATTATCGCCCTGGGGCCAAAAAATGCAGCCGCCCGGGGCCCTTTGGTTTTACATAGTCTTACATAGGGAAAAGCTTTAAAAATCTTCGCGTCTGAAACCAGAAGGCTCAGGTGTTTGAGTTTTGGTATAAAACTTCGCCTTGTAGACCTCTATCATGATTGTTCGAATTATAGCCATTGGGCCAAAACTGCCCCCGCCCCAGGGCCCTTTAGATTTACATAGACTTATATGGTGAAACCTTAAAAAGTTTAATCTGAAACCAGAAGGGTCAGGTGTTTGATATATGGTATGAAGCTTCGTCTTGCGGACCTCTATCAAGATTGTTTAAATTATAGCCATGGGGCCAAAATGCCCCCGCCTCGGGCCCCCTTTTGTTTTACATTGACTTACATAGGAAAAATCTTTAAAAAATCTTCTCTTCTAAAACCACAAGTCCCAGGACTTTGATATTTGGTGTGTAGCTTCATCTGGTGGACGTCTATCAAACTATAGACCTGGGCCAAAAATGTCCTCGCTCTGGGGCCCTTTGGTTTTACATTGACTTATGCAGGAAAAATCTTTAAACTAATTTGTTTCTGAAACCGCAAGGCCCAAGACTTTGGTTTTTGGTGTGAAGCTTCATTTAGTGGACCTCTATCAAGATTGTTCAAATTATAGCCCTGGGGCCAAATGTCTAGTGGACCTCTATCAAGATTGTTCAAATTATAGCCCTGGGACCATAAAAGTTCCTCGCTCTGGGGCCCTTTGGTTTTTACTTTGACTTATGTAGGAAATATCTTTAAAACATCTTCTTCTCTGAAACCGCAAGTGTGTGTGTGCGTGTGCGCGCGCGTGTGTGTGTATGAATTCGGGTTTAAAGTCGCTTTCAACATTTTTTCAGTCATATCACGACGGTGTCTGGTTGCGACAGGGAGCTCAATGCACTTTTATAGTGCTGCCTCGCTGAAGTATCATGTCCCAGTCACATTACATGATACCACACCCAGTCACATTATCCTGACACTGGGTCGACCAGTCCTAGCTCTACCCCGTAAATCTGAGTGCCAAGTGAGGAGCAGCTAGTACCATTCTTAACAACTTTGGTATGTCGCGGCCCGGGATCGAACCCGCGACCTCCCGTTCCCCGGAGCGGACACTCTACCAACTGAGCTATCGGGGCCGGTCTGAAACCGCAATGCCCAGGTCTTTAATATTTGGTGTAAGGCTTCATCTAGTGGACCCCTATCAAAATTGTTCAAATTATAGCCATGGGGCCACCCCCATCCCCGCCCTGGTGCCCTTTGGTTTTATATTGACTTATATAAGAAAAATCTTAAAAAATCTTCTCCTCTGAAACCACAAGGCCCAGGTCATTGATATTTGATGTGTAGCTTCATCTAGTGGACATCTACCAAGATCGTTTAAATCATAACCCTGTGGTCGTAAATGGCCCCGCCCGGTTTTACATAGACTTACACAAGGAAAACATTTAAAAATCTGTTTGTCTGAGACCAAAAGGCGCAGGTGTTTGATATGTGGTATGAAGCTTCTTCTTGTGGACCTCTATCAAGATTGTTCAAATTATAGCCCCGCGGCCGAAAAATGCTCAAACGCAGGGCCCTTTGGTTTTACATTGAATTATATAGGCAAAATCTTTAAAATCTTCTTGTCTGAAACCAGAAAGCTCAGTTCCTTGATATTTGGTATGAAGCTTTGTGTAGTGGACCTCAACCAAGATTGTTCAAATTATAGCCCTGGGGCAAAAAAATGGCTCCTCCACGGGGCTCACTGGTTTTACATAAAACCTTTAAAAATGTTCTTTCCTGAATTCAGAAGGGTCAGGTCTTTGATATTTGGTATGAAGCATTGTCTAGTAGGCCTCTACCAAGATCAAATTATAGCCCTGGGGCCAAGATTTTGCCCACCCCGGCGCCCACTTGTTTTTCATAGACTTATATTGGGAAAACCATTGAAAATGTTCTTGTCTGAAATCAGAAGGCCAAGGTCTTTGATATTTGGTATGAATCTTCATCTAGTGTTCCTCTACCAAAAGTGTTCAAATTATAGCCCTGGGGCCAAAACATGGGGTCACCCCGGGGCCAACTTGTTTTACATAGACATATATTGGGAAAACGTTTGAAAAGCTTCTGGTCTGAAACCAGAAGGTCGAGGTCTTTGATATTTGGTATGAAGCTTGGTGTTGTGGATTTCTTCAAAGATTGCTCAAATTCAATCCCTGGGAACAAATCTGGCCCGGCCCAGGGGCCCATAGGTTTTATATAGACGTATATAAGGAAACCCTTTAAAATCGTCTTGTTTGAAACCAGAAGGCTCCGATCTTTGATATTTGGTATTAAGCTTCACCTATTAGACCTCCCTCAAGGTTATGCAAATTATAGCCCTGGGGCCATAAATGGCCCTCCCCGGGGCCCACTTGTTACATTATAGATCAGGTGAGCGATCCAATGCCATCGTGACCCTCTTGTTTAGAGACGTTGCTTCCAATTTTGATGGACTTTTACCCGGCATTAAGATGACATGACATCTCAATCCCTGCCGCCCAGTTGAATCAATAGGGTTTATATGAATAAATGGTCCGACTTGCAACACTTTTTCTGGCCATGTTTGAACCTCTTACCGGTTAACCAGAACTCATGTGCGGTTGGTTTCAGCTCTGCGTGGACCCATCATGCAGCCAACCTATTTCTTCTATCTATCTACCTATATTCTCATACTGAGTCGGTCAAATCTGGACATTACCTCAGTTAGGTGGGTGGCTAAATTTAGAATTTAGCGTAAAAAAATCATCACTGGATGAGCCCTTAAACACAGATGTATCCTAAAACGCATTCCTCTGAGTCCCAGTCTTATACTGTGCGGGCTTTGAACTCCTCTGCGGTCTTGGCATTCACCACAGAAGATGGAACTCTGTTCCACTGAGGAATAGTTCCAGGGAAGAAAGAGTTTTTCAGGGCATTCTTATAGGACTGGAACTTACGAGACTATGAGTTATTCACTCTGGATGCCCTTGTCCTGGTTGACACTGTTGTACGGGTCAAGTACCTATCCTTGTTAACTGATACTGTGCCAGAATGTTTCTTGTAGAAGAAGATTAAGGAGGACTGCCCTCGACGGGTCTCCAGGGATGGCCACTGTAGCTCATCAAGCATGTCACCGACGCTACTTCTATTTCGCATTCGTCCGCAGGTCCATCGAGCAGCAGTCCTCTGCACCTTCTCCACCTGCTGAATCTGAGTTTTAACATAGGGATGCTAAATGGGTGATGCATATTCAAGTTGAGGGCGAACCAATGTTTTATATGCAACACCCTTTGTCTCCCGAGGTGCAAAAGCTAAATTACATCTAAGGAACCGTAAGGTCCAAGTTGCTTTAGATGCTATTTCCGAGATATGTTGACCTCAATCGAGATCGTCAGTGATGGTGATACCAAGATATTTGGCGGAATGAACCTGCTCCAAAAGTTGCTGGTGAAGTGTTTAATCATACTTAATTTGCTTGTCCGGAAGGTGTAGTGACACCCTCATTGAATGGTATTTGGCCACATTGAATTTCATCCGCCAATCTGCTCCCCATTTTGCATGTCGATCAAGGTCATCTTGTAAAATGCGACAGTCAGAAGAAGAATATATGTCCCTATACAGGACACAGTCATCAGCAAACAAACATATTATCAGGGAGATCATTGATGAATAACAAAAGGAAGACCGGTCTAAGGACCGAACCTTGTGGGACACCGGTTAAACAGGTACTGCATCCGACGCTTGGCCATCAAGTACAACTTGTTGAGGGCATCCAGAGAGCCATCAGCTAATCCAACTATGTGTGGATCCTCTTATCCCATAGTAGTCCAATTTGTACAATAGCCTTCTGTGGGGTACCTTGTCAAAGGCCTTGGCGAAATCCATGATGATCAAGTCCGTCTGTTTGTGGCCACAGTTTATTGCCCCATCCAGATAGCTCACAGCGTCATAAAAGAATTGAGCTAGTTGAGTTTCGAAAGACCTTTGACTTCGGAAACCATGCTGACAGTCAGCAAGAAAGCTTTCAAAGACACTGGTCTATAATTTGCTGCATCACCCCCCCCCCCCCCCCCCACACACACACACACACACACACCCATGGGCCAAGGCGGAAAATCCTTCAAATAATCTCTGACAGACAACTTGAAAAATGAACCATAAAGCCACCTCTCATACTGTTGAAAATTGCAGTGCACCTGATCATCGTGCTGCGAAGTAGTGTACTTGATCGACTTCTAAAAACTTCTCCTGAATCGTAAGCATGAAATGTTAATTTTAAAGTTTTAGTCTTGCAATAACCATCTCTGTACAGCTGCTCATTTTCAAACAGAAATAATATATGTATGTTAGTAGCACATGATAAAATTCCAATTTTGTTGTCTAAAATTCAAGAACAGTGCACTAGATCCCCGCATTTATTCGTGTTTTTCCAACTTAGAAGTGATTAAACTGGAACAATGAGAATCTGCACCGAGAAATTTTGACCTATGCATGAAGTGATCCTTATTTGTCGTACTCTGCGCATTATTCCAAAACATTAAAAAAAATGAAATACTGGACTACAAGTGGAAAATCTTATTTGAATCGACACGTTTTCAGTACTGGAAACCATTTTGTATGACGTATTAAACCACGTGATCCCCCACCTTGCACAAAATCTGTTCAAACAAGAAATAAGGAAAAGTATCCCTTGACTCCTTATCTGAAGCTGTAATGAACCTATGGGTTATGGAAATAGCTTGACTGAGCATTGTTTTCTCAGACATTGAAGCAGACATACTTCACTTCTGAAATTACTCTGGAAGAACTGTCTTGATGAATTCAGCAGTCATAAAACACTTTCTGATAGTATTTTCTATGGCATTCTTGAGTAGAGTAGGATAATTTTTAGCACCGTAACATTTAAAGATTGGATAACTACCAAACAATGTTTGGCTCCACCTAGGCCATTAGCATGCTTATAAATCCTCAGAGCTTTTTAGAATAACTGAACCATTGACTTGCTGAAAGCTGCTGAATTGGCAACTGCTTTAATCCTGTGAGCTCATATCTTGTCAAAAATCTCCACTGACCAGCATTGAAGGTTTGCTTATATTGTCAACACTCATCTTGTCAGCTCTATGCAGTCAACCTGTTGTCAACCAGCATTGGTATGTCATAGTCCAAGGTCTGCTTATCCTGTCAACACTCATTTTGTCAGCTCTTTGATGTCAACCTGATGTCAACCAGCATTGGTAACCATGGTCCAAGGTCTGCTTATCCTGTCAACACTCATTTTGTCAGCCTGATGTCAACCAGCATTGGTATGTCATAGTCCAAGGTCTGCTTATCCTGTCAACACACATCTTGTCAGCACTTTGCTGTCAACCTGTTGTCAACATAGTCCAAGGTCTGCTTATCCTGTCAACACTCATCTTGTCAGCTCTCTGCTGTCAACCTGTTGTCAACCAGCATTGGTATGTCATAGTCCAAGGTCTGCTTATCCTGTCAACACTCATCTTGGCGGCTCTCTGCTGTCAACCTGTTGTCAACCGGCATTGGTATGCCATAGTCAAAGGTCTGATTATCCTGTCAACATTCATCTTGTCATCTCTCTGCTGTCAACCTGTTGTTAACCAGCATTGGTATGTCATAGTCCAAGGTCTGCTTATCCTGTCAACACTCATCTTGTCAGCTCTTTGCTGTCAACATGATGTCAACCAGCATTGGTATATCATAGTCCAAGGTCTGCTTATCCTGTCAACACTCATCTTGTCAGCACTTTGCTGTCAGCTTACTGTCAACCAGCATTTTGATAGTCACAATCCAGGTCCATGGTCAGCTCATTTCTGGTATTTTAATGGTTAACCCATTTTGTACTGGTAACCCCAAAATGTGTACCCTTGCAAGCAGAATGTGACATCTGATCAGGGCCTACACTGTTTTACAAACTGAAAGAGTTCAGCCATTTTCCAAATAAATTTTGAAGACAATACAATCTGACACCCCTAAATTTTTAAATGGACTTGGGCTATATAAGGAGGAAGATTCCATTTGGTACAAAAAGGGTTAATTAGCTTAGGAGGACAGATTACTTCCTGTTCATAAAAAAAATGTTTATTGGTAATAAAGATCAGTGACACATATTCAGCACAGCATTTTCACCCATAAATGTTTTTTTTTTTTTCATTTGCGATTGAAGCACTGTATCTCCTGTTCTTACCAAACTTAAATGGTCCCCCACACATCAGGGCTTGGAGAAATAGATTGCATGGTGCTTCCACGCAGAGCTGAAACTGACCACACATGAGTACTGTTAAACCGCTTAGAAGGACTAAGCCTGCCTAGGCAAATGGTGTGAGTCAGACCCTCCAATCAGCCCCCGCCCATCGGGGCTTGAAGAAATAGATGGGCTGCATGATGCTTCCACATAGAGCTGAAAACGACCCGCACATGAGTACTGGTAAACAGCTTAGAGGATCTAAGTTTGCCCAGGCAAAGCAGTGCGAGTTGGTCAGTCCATGCTTATAAACCCTATTGTTTCATTGGGCGGCAGGGCTTGAGATGTCATTTCATCTCAATGTTGGGTAAAAGACCCACAAAATTGGAAGCACGTCAAAATGACCTAAATGACGGGGACGTTAAACCCTAAATCAAACAAACAAACAAACAGACCCTCCAATACATATAAGCCTTCTTGTTTCATTGAGCGGCAGGGCTTGAGATGTCCTTTCAACTCAATGTCGGGTTAGTCCCACAAAATTGGAAGCAAATGACCTTAATAGTGTTGACTGGGACGTTAAACCTTAATTCAAAAAAACAAACAAAACTTAAACGGTTGCCTTGGCTTTATTTTCAAGGTCACAGGTAAATTAAGGCCATAAAATAGCTTGTCTGTTCCATATTTCCTAAACAAATAAATATGAATTGTGGCGATATCATACGACCAAAGTCTGGATTAGATTTTGGTGACCTTGACCTCATTTCAATGTCACCAGCTCTCACAACCTGTCAGATTTGGGCCAAAATAGTTTGTCTGCACACTGTCTCCGGAATGAATTTCTGAATAGTGGTCAAGCTTGGTGCAATTAGATTTTGATGACCTTTCAAAGTCACATCTTTGCAAATAAAGATTGTCAAATTTTGCCCTGTCTGCACTTTATCACTTAACCCTTGTCCTGCTGAATATTCATATATGCCACACCGACTACCGATTATCAACCAATCAGATTACTTGATGCAAATTATTGCAACAAATTCATAATCTGAATGGCAAACAATGTAGATCCTGATCAGATGGCTTCGTCAGAAGCCATCTGATCTGGATCTACATTGTTTCAAAGATAAGGCATATCCGGGATTAGCAGGACAAGGGTTAAAACCATGAATTCTTGCCAAATTTGGTGTAATATATCAGTAAAACATACAAAGGACTTTACCTATTTTTCAAGGTCACACGGGTCTAAAGATTGTTCAAGATTTGCTTGTGTGCACAGATTGAAAAATTCGGGTCAAACTACAGTAAGTTAAAGTACATGTATATATTGGCAATATACTGGTACCACAGACTTGATTCTTCTTTGGTGACCTTGACCTCATTTTCAAGATTTCATAGATTTGTTTGGTCATTTTGGGTTAGTGGACATTATTTTTCAAAAACATTTTGATATTTTATGGGTTATAAAATATAAACTTCATGCTCAACTGATCTGAGTATGAAAAAAAGCCACTGTTCCTGCACACTGTAAATAGAACTAGAGGAAGATCAGGGGAGTTGTGGCTCATTAAAAATATTGCAATGACAATTTTTAATCAGGGATGGACAAGACTTTTGCCCATCTCTGATATAATCATACAAACATACTTAGAACTGACCTATTGCCAGCCTTGGTAGCTCAGTCGGATGCGCACCTGACTGGTGATCAGGAGGATGTGGGTTCAGTACCTGCTGGGGTCAGCAACATTCTGTCGTGGAGATTGATCATGAAATCTTTTCTACGGTCATTCTCTCCCTTCGGCTGATTCAAGAAGGGCAGTTGTCAGTTTCTGGTGAAAGAATGTGCACTGTACTGGTTAACCGCTTACATAAAAGCCTGCCCAGGAAAAGTGTGGATAGGTAAACTGACCTGCTCAAAAATGACCTAAATAGTGTTGACTGGGCTGTTAAACTCCAATACAAACAAACAAACAAGAGCTAGTCCAATATACCTTCCATATAGTTTAAGATTTAGATAAATGTAATGTTCAATTGCCTGGTCATGTGTACTTCAATGACCCCATTGCCTGGTCATGTGTACCTGACTGACCCCACCCCCTCCCCACCTGTGCTTGTTTGTCAGATCTAGCTAATCAGTTTCATTAGCAGAAAATAAGAATGATCAGAAGATGTTCTGGTATGCTTCTACCTGTGTACTAGCTGCCCTCTGAGGAGAACTCTGCAATGTCAGGGGATAAGGATATGGATGTCTGATATCGTAGGTATAGCACCCATAACGCATATTGGGCATGTGTATGATGTAAATATTTGCAATACAGAAAAATCACCTAATTAATAGCATTATAGGGGCTTTTCTTAACCCTTATCTTGCTGTTCACGACAACCCCTATCTTTGAAGAAGCCATCTGATCAGGATCTACACTGTTTGGCATTCAGTTTATGAATTTGGAGCAATAAATTACATCAAGTAATTTGATTGGTTGATAGACAGAAATGGGTGTGGCTTAAATGAATATTCATCAAGATAAGGGTTAATTGCAGCTCCATCTCTTCATCTGGGGAATATTCCTTGTTCTGCATATTGGGATACAGGCTACATACATCCTGCAGTTTCCAACTGGTTCTTTCAAAATTATTATTCTGTTAATAAATGGCTAATAAAATGGTTTTATACCGCAATCAGGCATTCTAGTAACCTAATACAGTCGAACTTCGATGGCTTGAACCCCTTTGGGACCATGAAAATGTATTCGAGACAGCGGTAGTTCGAGCCACTGAGGGTTACTGCCAAGAGGCATAACAAGATACTTTTGAATATCTTTTCGATGTTTTATAATGAAAAAGTATGCTGTGTGTACTCATTAGAATCGCCTCATCGAGGCGATTCTAATGAGTACACACAACATACATTTGCAAGATAAAAGACTAAAATCTCCTTTATTATCCCGCAATATTTCTTATGCAGAGGGATTCCCTAGGGACTCAAGAATGAGTTTGACTCAGCCTCAAGAATGAGTTTGACTCAGCCATGGTAAACGAGCCATCGATGTTCGAGCCATCGAAGTTCTACTGTATAGGGGGTCAAATAACTGCACGCTATAATCGCTAGTGACCTATAATACCTTCTTCTGACCTATAATACATCTAGTGACCGTTTATAGACCAGACCTACTTTTCAGGTCACTAATTTACAAGTGTAAACAATAACATGCAACCTTTTATACATGAGAAAACCAAATGTGAGTTGAAATCTTTGCAATATTCATTTGAACAGATTTTCAGAAATTTCAGCTAAATTCTTACCTTTCCTTTCCAGGTTTGAATGGCCCGTTGGAATAACTGCGCACTTCTTCTGTAGTTGAGTCTCAACCTCGAAAATAATTTCTAAAGCTGAAATTATAAACTACTTATTTGCAGATTTTCATACAGAATGTAAAGCACTGAGAAACTTTTATTCGAGCGTCCATGTTGTTTCCTACGTCTTTGTGGTGTGGTGATGTCAGAAACTTTCCACTCGTTGATGTCACGTTATACTATGTGTGCGTGCCATGGCACTGAATGCCGTTTAGCATGCCACACTGTCTGCTGTCTTTTTTGCTTAAATTTGCTAAATTATTGCAAAAAACCCTTGATTTTTGAATTGCGGTATAAACTAGATACATGATTAGTGTCTTTAATAATAAAATATAATCGGTTTGCTGCAACAATTTTATAGGGGCTCGCTAAAGCACACCCCTATAAAATTGTCTAAGGCTCACTGATTATATTTTATTATTAAAGACACTAGCCATGTATTTACTATATGTACCTTGACAACGGGGCCCCTTGTCCATCTGGGCTTGGAGGAATAGATTGGGCTGCATAGTGCTTCCACACCGATCTGAAACAGACCGCACGTACATGAGTACTGGTAAACTGCATAGAAGGTCTAAGGCTGACCAGGCAAAGTGGCGCGTGTTGGACCGTCCATGCATATAAACCCCTATTGGTTTCATTGGGTGGTAGGGCTTGAGAAGCTTGACCGTTAAGTATTTGGGTAGTCTGAGATACAGTTTTAAACCAATATCTATCATCGCCAATTTGGGTTTTGGAAAAGGTGACATTACAGGATTTGTAAAGGAAACTTTCTGAGTCCATTGTCTTAACCCTTGTCCTGCTGAGCCCGGATATGCCTTACCTTTCAAACAATGTAGATCCAGATCAGATGGCTTCTGAAGAAGCCATCTGATCAGGATCTACATTGTTTGCCATTCAGATTGTGATTTTGTTGCAATCATTTGCATCAAGTAATCTGATTGGTTGATAATCAGTAGTGGGTGTGGCATATTTGAATATTCAGCAGAACAAGCATTTCTTTCATCATGCCAAAGTATAAGCTAAATCCATTTTGTCATTTTGAAAATACTGCAAAAGTTCTAATTGATGCCCATGTTCTAATAAATGCCCATCCCCCCCAATGTCAACTCGAAAAATGTCAAATTCCTGGTCCATTTCTCAGAAAGCTGGTACCTCTATTAAATGCACATTACCAAAAAGAAAAATTCCTGAAAGAAAACTGTAGCAAACTCTTCATATATATAGTAATTCCAATAGACACCAATAAATAATTATTTTCCTACAAGCAATTTTTGGCATCTAAACATTTTTACAAGTAATACCTTTTACAAAAAGCTTTTCTACGCTCAGCACACACTTATGTGTAGTACCTGGACTGGAAATTAAAATGACAAAACTTATCATGTGTATGTTGTAATAATTTGTCAGTTAATATGTATGTGTATAACAGTCACAGATTACAAATAAGGATTTTCAAATGTTCTCCAATGTAACATAAAAACAAAATTACCGATTATAACTATTTGTACTTCATGCCTTCATTTCAGGTTCATTCATTTCGCATTCTAGGTTAACCTTTTCATTTCGCATTCTAGGTTAACCTTTCATTTTGCATTTAGGTTAACCTTATGAAAAAAAATCCTTCCAGCTTGCTGTCTAAGAAAAACATGAAAACAAACAAACCAAAAAAAACTAGATGTGCTGTATTATGAGGGCAAAGTCAACAGCATATTATCCACAAATATATGCGTGAGAGCATTCATGTATGCACATGTGATAAACTTAAGGCAGCGTTCCGGTAATTACCGGGTTTCAATAATTGTGACAAATAACTATGGTGACCAGTCAACAGGAAATCATTTCAACCAGTTGTAACCTTTTCTGAAATGCTTCCGGAGCAAAAGTCATTATTAGATAGTCTATGCCCGTGGGCGTAGACAATAAAGAAAGAAGAGTACCAAAGGGAGATCATCCTAACCATGTTGTGTATCCAGTTAACCCTTTACCACTCAGATACGTGTTTTTACGTGTCTGCACCCCCCCCCCCACCATTTTAAGCTCCAGAAGCACCTTAAATCTGCATTTCTACCCCTGGATAGTTATGTTTGCTTTAGGATTTTTCAGGCAAAAAAGTGACCTGTTTTTTGGCGCGCCTCCCCACTAAATATATTCTGGGGGGATTGAAGGGGGGGGCATGCCCCCCCCCCTCACATCCCGAAAAATTTTGGGTGTATGGCCCAACCGGCCGCTAAAATTTATATCTGAGGGTGTCTGGGGTCAAAAATGCCTGAAAATTGATGCTGATAAAACATGCTGCAAACAGTGAAAATGGCCAGTGCCAAACACCTTAATTGTTGCCTTGACAGCTGTGTGAAAATTAAAATGTGGTCAAAAATTCATGTGAAAACACACTTTTTGCCAACTTTGAGATGCCCTCTCTTTACCATGACAACAATGATCAAGTCATAAAAAGTTGCATTTGAAAGGCTACTGCCCAATGAACATTCATGCCGAGTTTGGTGTAAAACAGATCATCCATTATGAAACAATGGCTAGTTGAAGTTGCTGTCTCATATATAGTAATTCCAATAGACACCAATAAATAATTATTTTCCTACAAGCAATTTTTGGCATCTAAACATTTTACAAGTAATACCTTTTACAAAAAGCTTTTCTACGCTCAGCACACACTTATGTGTAGTACCTGGACTGGAAATTAAAATGAGTGGTAATGGGTTAAGATCCTATTCAGAAGAGAACTATAGCTTATTGGGAATGGATAGCAGTGAGGTTCTTATATTATTGCAAAGGCTTAAAACAATTATTATAAAACATGATGATGATGATTATGATGATGGTTTGAACAGAAATTTCCCACTTGAGCAAAGTAGGATCCCGACCGGATGTGAAATCCCAGCAGATCCCAGTTGGGATTCCACCTTTTTCCAGGACCTGCAGGGATCCCGATGGTTGGTTGATTGGTTAATTTGAGGTTTAGCGTCCCCGTCAACACTGTAAAGGTCATTTTGGAGACGTTGCTTCCAATTTTGTGGGACTTTTACCGATGGGATCCCAGCTAGATTTTCACTTGCGGTGGCTTACAACCACCAAACCTTGCATAGTGCCTCTCTTTGATGTACTGTGTGGCAGGTACCTTGACCTGGTGACCATGACCTTTATTTTGAAACCATTGACTTGGACATCAACTATTAGATGCTAAGAATGAACTTCAATTAAAAACTTATTTAATAACCATATTCTGATTGTGGCTCCTGTGACTTTGCCTATGGAATTCTGCGTACTGGTAAACCGCTTAGAAGGCCTAAGCCTGCCCAGACAAAGTGATGTGAGTCAGCCCGTCCATGCATGTAAACCCTATTGGTTTCATTACTTAATTGGGCAGCAGGGACTGTGATGTCATTTCATCTCAATGTTGGGTAAAATTCCCACAAAACTGGAAGCAAAGCTAATCTTTTTTGCCGGCCTCGGTAGTGCGTCTGACTGGTGATCAGGAGGACTCAGGTTAGATGCCTACCGGGGTCGGCAACATTCTTTCGTGGAGATTGATCATGAAATCTTTTTTACGGTCATTCTCTCCCTTCTGCTGATTCAAGAAGGGCAGCTTTCAGTTTCTGGTGAAAGAATGTGCACTGTACTGGTTAACCGCTCAAGAATGACCTAAAAATGTTGACTGGGCTGTTAAACTCCAATACACCGCTAATCTTTTATTTGTTTTTGGCTAATGCCTCCTACAGTTTACATCCAATCAAGCTAAAACTTTTTTTTATAATTAAACCATGATGTGGAGCAGTGCAGTCATACAGTCAAAAAACACTGACTTGTACAAGAGTCAATATATGTGCAACATCTTACTATTTGCCATGCATGGGCATATGAAGCCCCGCTTTCAGAGCTCTTTGCGTACAAGTGATTAGTGTGGATCCTGATCAAACTGCTCCTGGAGGAACAGACTGATCTGGAATCAAGGTGTACGATATATGTTGTAATTGACACTTTAAGGGCTAGATCTCATTTCTTGACACCTTTCTTGTTAAGTTTTACATACTGTTTTTTGTTGAACATGGAGAACTTTTCAGAAGATCATTAGATTTGGCACTGACACCAAGTTTTCTTATCTAAGATCAGGTTTAATGATATTTACATCAGTGTGAAGTCTCTGATGTTTTGTCTGTATACAAAGTGTTTGAGCTCCCAACAGAATTTCCACTCTAAGCTCCAGAGAACACAGGAATCGCAACCATAGAAGTTCACGATATTTTTGGCACTGTGTTGGAAGTTTAGTTCAATTTGAGGATTCCTTCTATAGTTTACATCTCACCAGTTTATAGTTAGACCATGATATAAGCAGCACATTTTGTAAACCAATTATTAACAGAATTACTTCCATCTGTCCACCCATTAACTTTTCTATTTGGGCTTACCTCTACTACTATTTGTCAATACATATATGTGTTACAGTCGGTTACTTACAACGGGCGTATGATACCCTACTTGCGGAGCTTTTTTTTTTTTCTCGCGTATGTTAAAAGGTGCCACAGATCACTTTCACTGGATGAAGTGTCACACTGGGGAACTCCCATCTCCATTATACATCTATTAGTTTGTCTGAATGCAAATAAAGCAGTTGTTTGGCTTGGCTTAAAATTGACCTTAACCCTTGTGATATTGAATCCAGATATATCCTTTTTAGCTCACCTGAGCACGAAGTGTGTCATGCGGCATCAACAATTTGCTTTAAATGCTAACTCCTTAACCCTTGAGCCAATTACAATAAAACTTCATTGGAATATTGCTTAGGTGACCCTCTACAAAAATAGCTAAAATCATTCCGCTCCGCTGAACAAAATGGCCGCCAGAGCTAAAAATAGAAAAATCTTTACAATTTCATTCAAACTTTATAGGAATGTTGCTTCCAAAATAGCTAAAACGGTTCTGCTCCGGTGAACAAAATGGCCACCAGAGCTAAAAAAAGAAAAATTTTTAAACGACAACTTTTCCTGTACCCTTTTTTGCCAAATTAATTCAAACATCATAGGAATGTTGCTCAGGTGACCCTCTACTAAAATAGCTAAAAGGGTATTGCTCTGATGAGCAAAATGGCTGCCATAGCTAAAAATAGAAAAACATCGTAACTTTGCTTCAAACGCAAACTCTTCCTCAATCCTTGGGCCAATTAGATTCAAACTTCACAGAAATGTTGCCCAAGTTACTCCCTACCAAAATAGCTAAAATTGTTCTGTTCTGACAAACAAGATGGCCACCAGAGCTAAAAATAAATTAAATCTTTAAACGACAACTCCTCCTGTACCCTTGGGCCAGTTTTATTCAAACTTCATAGGAATGTTGCTGAGGTGACCATCTACCAAAATAGCTGAAAAAGTTCTGCTCTGATGAGCAAAATGGCCGTCATAGCTAAAAATAGAAAACATCTTTAAATGACAACTCCTCCTCAACCCTTGGGCCAATTAGATTCAAACTTCACAGAAATGTTGCCCAAGTTACTCCCTACCAAAATAGCTAAAATTGTTATGTTCTGACAAACAAGATGGCTGCCAGAGCTAAAAATAAATTAAATCTTTAAACGACAAATCCTGTACCCTTGGGCCAATTTTATTCAAACTTCATAGGAATGTTGCTGAGCTGACCATCTACCAAAATAGCTGAAAAAGTTCTGCTCTGATGAGCAAAATTGCCACCATAGCTAAAAATAGAAAACATCTTTAAATGACAACTCTTCCTGTACCCTTGGGCCAATTTCATTCAAACTTCATATGAATGTTGCTTAGATGACCCTCTAACATATGAGCTAAAATGATCCCGCTCTGATGAACAAAATGGCCACCAGAGCTAAAAATAGAAAAACATCATAAATGTGCTTCAAACGCAAACTTCTCCTTAAACTCTTCGGCCAATTTGATTTAAAGTTCACAGGAATGTTGCCCAGGTGACTCCCTACCAAAATAGTTAAAATCATTTTGCTCTGATAAATAAGATGGTCACCAGGGCTAAAAAAATCTTCAAACGACAACTCCTCCTGTACCCTGGGCCAATTACATTCAAACTTCAAACATGTCACTGATGAGGCTTTATAAGCCGAAACTACGTAGTATGACCCATCTTCTTTCTTATGAATGTTTTCATTGCTCTTAAAGGAACTCATTAATGATTTTTATTCATAGGAATGTTGCTTAGATGACCCACTACCAAATAGCTAAAATGGTCTTGCTCTGATAAACAATATTGCAGCCAGAGCTAAAAATAGAAAAAACATTGTAAATTTGCTTCAAATGCGAACTTTTCCTAAACCCTTGGGTCAATTTGATTCAAACTTCAAAGGAATGTTGCCTAGCTGACATCCTACCCAAATAGCTAAGATCATTCCACTCTGATGAACAAGATGGCCACCAGAGCTAAAAAAAGAATGTACTAGAAACAATAACATTCAGGTGAGCGAATCAGGGCCCTCTGGGCCCTCTTGTAATGTCCCCAGTAACAATGGCGGGGAAATATTGTTTTTATGCCTCCCCATCGTATGATGCCGGGGGCATATAGTTTTTCGGTTTTCCGTACATGCGTCAGTGGGTATGTGCGTACCTGCGTCCGAATGTACGAAAGTGTGTACGTACGTAATCCTGTTAGACTCAGGTTAAGGTTTTTGGTCAAGGTAGAACTTGAGCTCATATTTTTCAAACCATGCAATGGATATGGATATTTAGTATGATGATAGATATGGGTCCAAAGTTTTATCCAGCAATACCCCCACACCTACCCATGGTCTCAAGGTCAAGGTCACAGACTTAGAAATTTTTAATGTTTAAGACCCAGGTTAAGGTATTTGTACCAGGTAGAACTTCAGCTCATATTTTCAAAACCATGTAATGAATTTGGTTCATATTTGGTATGATGATAGATATAGGTTCAAAGTTTTATTCAGCAATACCCCCATCCATACCCATGACCTCAAGGTCAAGGTCACATACTTAGAAATTTCTAGTGTTTAAGTACCAGGTTAAGGTATTTGTACCAGGTAGAATTTGAGCTCATATTTTCCAAACCATGTAATGAATTTGGTTCATGTTTGGTATGATTATAGATATAGGTTCAAAGTTTTATTCAGCAATGCCCACACCCATGACCTCAAGGTCAAGGTCACATACTTAGAAAGTTTTAATGTTTAAGACTGAGGTTAAGGTATTTGTACCAGGTACAACCTGTATTTTTATGATTCATTTGGTTCATATTTGGTTTGATGATAGATACAGGTCCAAAGTTTCATTTAGTCATATGCCTACCTATGCCTATGACTTCAAGGTCAAGGTCACAGACTTAGAAATTTTTATGCCCCCACATTGTATGATGCAGGGGGCGTATAGTTTTTCAGTTTTCCGTACGTGCGTACATGTGTACGTCCGTCTGTACGCGTGTGTGTGTACGTACGTACGTGATCCTGTAACCTCAGGTTAAGGTTTTTGTAACAGGTAGAGCCTAAACTTTTAGAACTCATATTTTCCTAACCATTTGATGGAACTGGTTCATCTTTGGTATGATTATAGATATAGGTCCAAAGTTTTATTAAGCAATACCCCCACCCATGCCTGTGTCCTCAAGATAAAGGTCACAGACTTAGAAATTTTCAATGTTAAAGACTCAGGTTAAGATTTTTGTAGCAGGTAGACCTGAACATTTTAGAACTCATATTTTCCAAACCATTTGATGGAATTGGTTCATATTTGGTATGATTATAGATATAGGTCCAAAATTTAATTCAGCGATACCCCCACCCATACCCATGACCTCAAGGTCAAGGTCATGGACTTAGAAATTTTCCATGTTAAAGACTCCAGTTAAAGAGGGACCCCCTTCACCCTGGGAAGAATATCAGACAGACATCATTTGCTTGATTAATTATTCTCTGAACTGTCTGCACACCTCCCCTGAGACTCATTTATGCTCTGCTGGCCATAATTACCTGCAAGTTCCCAAGTGATAAAATAAACTCTTGCAGTTGTGTTATCATTGAGAGTTTCCAGGCAACTCACTCTACCTACACAAAGACAGCCTGTATAGATATATCTGATTTTGCTCAAAAGGTAGCCCAGTTATCTGTATGTGGACATTGTGTAGATGTCCAGATTGATTGGACTTAATTATCACTGTTGGATTAGGTCATTTTCTGACTTTTGTCAGGTGGCTATTTATTTATGTCTGAGCTATATGTTACAGAACCCAGGAAGGGACATGTATTTTTTTATTTTATATGTTGTGCAGACAAGATAATATTATTTATCTTGTTCACACAACTTACTATCTTGTTCGCACAACTTAATATCTTGTCCGCAAAACATAATATCTTGTTCGCACAACTTAATATCCTGTTCGCACAACATAGTACTTGAGCAGACAACATAATATCTTGTGCACACAAGATATCATCTTGTACACACAAGATACTATCTTGTTCGCACAACCTAATATCTTGTTTGCACAACATAATACCTTCTTCGCACAATTTTATCAGACATAAGATAGTATGTTGTCCGCACAAGATCTATGTTGTGCAAACAAGATATGTTGTGCGAACAAGATATTATGTTGTCTGCACAAGATATATTATGTTGTCCGCACAAGATATTATCTTGTGCGCGCAAGATATTATCTTGTTCGCACAATATTTTGAAATAAAAATGCAAGTCCCTTCCCGGGTTCCGTAATCTGGCGCAAACCAAAGAAAATACCAGGGAGCAAATTCTTTCCTGTTAGTGTGGTTTTCTACCTTGTTGGCTATTAAATAGTGTTTTGGATATCCCAGACACATACATACATACACATTTCCCACCCCCGCCCATCGGGGCTTGGAGAAATAGATTGGGCTGCATGATGCTTCCACACAGAGCTGATGCCGACCGCACATGAGTACTGGTAATCTGCTTAGAAAGTCTAAGCTTGCCCAAGAAAACTGCTGCGAGTCGGACCGCCTATACAAATAAACGATATTGGTTTGATTGGGCGGCAAGATTGAGATGTCATTTCATCTCAGTGTCGTATAAAAGTTCCACAAAATTGGAAGCAACGTCTCCAAAATGACCTAAACAGTGTTGACGGGGACATTAAACCTCAAATCAAACAAACATAAATATTTTCTTCTTCTTCTTATCTTTTCTTTCTTCTTCCTTTTTTCTTCTTCTTCTACATCTATTTTTTAATGTTTGCAATGTGCACGCAAGTGCGTATCTGCGTACAGGTAGCTACACCCCCGAAGGTACAGGGAACTGTTTCTTTATGCCTATGATAGAATTTATCTATTTCTTAATATGAAAAAAGTGAATGATACTGGATGATCGTTTGTGTTTCATTGAATAAAGCAACATACAGTCTTATAAAAAGTCTAAGGCAACATTGGAGAATTCAGTCTCTGGTCGTAACCCTGAATGCATATGGTGCAGATCATGCATAGACTTGCTGATAAGACTGTTGTTGTGTCCCTCACGCCCGGCACCCACTCACGCCACGAGAAAAAAACGGGATCAACAGATGAAAGTTTCCTAATAGCGTACAACATCATGAAACACACCTATATGATTTTGACCCCCGTAAACCCCACTTTTATTTAGTAAAACTGGGGTTTAAGGGAGTGTATATTATTTTTCTTATTTCTGCTCAAAAATAGACTGTGGGTACTCGATAGAACCCTCTCTTCCAGGCTGTCCTATCGAGTCCCCGCAATCTATGTTTCGAACAGAAATTAGAAATATAGCACAATTTTTCAACATAATATTTTCATTTGTTTGGCCGAAAAATTGACAAAATATATTTGTATAGACGTGTTTTCATAATGAGTTGCGTAACAATTGATCACAGAGTAATAGGTTCATAGGATATACAGTCGAACTTCAATGGCTCAAACACTTTTGGGTCCGCAATTTGTATGAGACAGGGGTAGTTTGTCAACCATGGAGAGTTGAACACAGAGCCTGGCCAGGAGGCATCATATTGACATCTTTTCAATGTTCTTCAGAATAAATAATGCATGTTGTGTGTACTCTTTAGAATCCCTTCCTCGATGTGTTTCTTATGAGTGGACAGAACATGTAATTTCAAATTATCCATGATATATTTATACCTTATATTTCTTGATCAGACTGCTCCTCTTAGATCTGGATCTGGATCTATACTGTCTGCCAGACCAGTGCGTCTGGACAATAAAGGCCCCATATCAACCTTGATACCAACAAAAAGGTGCCCGAAAGTTTAGCCTAAGAAGGGCTTGAAGGGTAAGCGAGTCCAATTACAAATAACACCTGTATGCAGACATGACTCTGATAAGTCTGGGCAGTCGCGAAGTATGGACAGTCTTTGCCATTCACATGCAGATGAGTTCTCAGTAACCTAAATAGACTTTGATCAGACTTAGCAAATGCACAGGCTGATCTGAATCTTAGCTGTGTGCATACACTAAGTTATTTATGACAATACTTTTTTCAACATCCTGCATGACCTAAATAGTGTTGACGGGGACGTTAAACCTCAAAGCAAACAAACCTAACATCCTGCAAGAAAAATTATCTTCAGAAAATTGACCAGCAGCCTTACAGCTGGCCAGTATAAACACATAAATTAGCTCATGTTGCAGCTGACAAACAGTGATCATGAAACAGGCAATTAAACTGAGATTAATGGGATTTTCTCTAGAATACCTGATGGATCATTTAGATAGCTGGGGTCCCTCTTTAAGGTATTTGTACCTGGTAGAACCTGAACTTTTATGATGGCTTTGGATCATATGATGATAGATATAGGTACAGTGTTTTATTCAGCAATACCCCCACCCATGCCTATGACCTCGAGGTCAAGGTCACAGACTTAGACAATTTTAATGTTAAAGATTTTTAAGAGCTCAAATTTTCGAAACCATATTAAGGATTTGGCTTATATATGCTATGATGATAGATACAAGTCCAAATGTTTATTTGGCAATACCCCCACTCATGCCTATGGCTTCAAGGTCAAGGTCACAGACTTAGAATTTTTTAATTAGATATTTTAAGAGTTGATATTTTCCAAATCTTGTGATGGATCGAGTTTTTATTTGGTATGATGTTAGATACCTGTCCATTTTATTCAGCAATACCCCCAACCATGCCCATGAGCTCAAGGTCAAGGTCACAGACTTAGAAATTTTTAATAAGATATTTTAAGAGTTTATATTTTCCAAATCGTATGATGAATTAAGTTTATATTTGGTATGATGATTGATACTGGTCCAATTCCCCCACCCATGCATGTGCCCTAAAGGTCAAGGTCACAGACAAAAAAATTTTTTATTTAAAGTTTATTAAGAGCTCATACTCACCAAAGGTAAGGTCAAGGTCACAGCCAAAGAAATTTTTAATTTTAAAGTATGTCAAGAGCTCATTTTTCCAAACCATATAATGGATTTGCTTCATATTTGGAAGGATGATAGATAGAAGTAAAAAGTTTCATTCTGGTGAAGTTCACGGACCCAGAAGTTTTAATGTTAAAGTTTTAAGAGCTCATATTTTCCAAAATTGATGGATAGGGCTCATGTGTGATATGAAAATAGTTATTTTATCAAAGGCTGAATCGGCAATACCCCTACCTATGCCATTGACCTCAAGGACACTGTTCCAGGTGAGTTATGCTGTCCAATGACAGCTGTGGTTGCAACATGATTGTTTTCTGGGACAGGTGGACCCTGGGCGGGGGCATCTGTGTCGTATTGACACATTTCTAGTTTCCCTCTCTGTTTGTTTGTTGGCTGGACAACTTCAAAATTGGTCATAATTGGCATGTAGGCTCCTTGTGACAAGGGCTTCCAACTAATATAAAGTAATTTGACCTGTGACCTGCTTTAAAGAAAAAATTGACATTGGCCTGGGGACATGTCCTTGTTTCACAAACACATCTTGTTATGAAAACAGTATAGATCCAGATCAGCTGGCTTCCGGATCTTTACTATTTACCATTCTACTGCTGATTGAAATCATGCAACACAAATGACTGGATGTAGCATGTTGAAATACTCAGCATGGTGAGAGTTAACACTAGTGATCACCATGGAGCCAACAAGGATGGTATCTTGAACTCAGCATCTAAGATAGGTTCTGAACCTGTAATCTTAAGCACAGAGTTGATCTCTATAAGTAAAGATTAACCCTTGACCTGCTGAATATTTATATATGCCACACCCACTACTGATTACCAACCAATCAGATTACTTTATGCAAATTATTGCAACAAATTCACAATCTGAATGGCAAACAATGTAGATCCTGATCAGATGGTTTCGTCAGAAGCCATCTGATCTGGATCTTCATTGTTTGAAAGATAAGACATATCAGGGCTCAGCAGGACAAGGGAAATAAATAAGAACATACAAGACTTGACTATTTTTTCTGTTGGTGCATCTGAAGGTCAAGATAGAAATCTACAGAGATAAATGTCAACAACTCATTGCTTTGTTATTGTTACAATGATACAAGGCATGTGAATGCATCAGAAGATGATAGTATGTCATAATAAGTTAATACAAGCAGCAGGATGATCAAGGGTAGGGGAAACTGGGTTGTACTGACACCAGCTGTCCACCAGAACTTATTCTGAAGTTAGTCATAATACCACAAATATCCTAAAAATTGGGACACCTTGAGGACTTACTGTAATTCTCCTAAAATTTTAATTCATTTGTTTCACAATCCAGCAAGGGATCCAAAAGGTGCAGAAGGAACGGCAAACAATGTAGACCATCAGACTTGAGGAGCAGCCTGGGTCTGAGCTTTTTGCTAAGGCCTATCTGTCCCAATAATTAGGATCAATATGGTAGTCTACTGACAGTTCCTTTGATGCTGTGGTAAAAACATGGTATCAAGCCCTTCTAAAGTTTCGTATGAATGAGCTGCATTATCTTTACATTTTGTCCATAATATTTTTTGGGACCATTTTTAACCATTTTGTACTGGAAACCCCAAAACAGGTAATTTATAAACAGTGCAGGCCCAGAACATACGCCACAAAATGCAGCCTCTGATCAGGGCATACACTGTTTGCAAAAAGCAAAAAGTTCAGCCATTTTTCAAATAATTTTTAAGACAACCCCCACCTTAAATTTTGAAATGGAATTGTGTTTTAAATAGGGTGGCAGATTCCATTCAGTACAAAAAGGGTCTATGATGACTTTTCCTTATCCATGATGTACCAGTTGTATAGAAGGATTCCCATGAACATTCCAGGTTATTTGGTCTGTTTACTTGACCCCTGAGAGCATCATGGTGCTATCTGCACTTTTGGTTAATAGTACTGGTAAACTGCTTAGTGGATCTAAGCCTGTCCAGGAACCGCGGTGCGAGGCGGACCGTCCATGCTTATTAACCCTATTGGTTTCATTGGGCGACAGGGCTTGAGATGTCATTTCATCTCAACGTTGGGTAAAAGTCCCACAAAATTGAAGGCAACGTCTCCAAAATGACCTTTACAGTGTTGATGGGGACGTTAAACCTCAAATCAAACAAACAAACAAACAAAATCAATATCATCTAAGTGATATATGTATAAAACAAAAAAATTCTGTGCATAAAAGTACTTTGTGCATTTTTCTGCTGCATCTAGGTTCTTTGCCAAATAATGAGCACCTTGATGCATTTCCTATTTGTCTAATCTAGAAGCCTCCATGGTGTAGTGGTAATGCTACTCGCCTTGTAAACCAGGGGTGGCAGGATCGATCCCGGGCTTCTCCAGACTTTCTGATGAGTTTTTAAACTGAGGTCCCATCTCCATATGACCGTAGCTGTTTGTGGGACGTAAAACTCAAACACTCATTTGTCTATTCTTATGCATGAAAGTGCTATTTGCCATATAGCAGCACCTTTATGTTCAAATGCTACAAAATTTTTATGCATGTTGACAAAAAGGGGCACAACTTATTTATAAATACTTGAACCTTTCATTGTCTATGACACACTATATCTACAGTAAAATTCCTATATTAAGACCTACTTTGGGACTGTTCAAAGGTGGTCTTTAAGGCCACTTTTGAACAGTCCAAAATGTGGTCTTGTAATTGGAGACCCCAGGTGTAGAAAACACAGAAAGAATAACTGAAACCTTCTCAAGAAGCTTTTAAAAGCAGATTTACTCTTAATTTTAGGTGGTCTTAATAGCGGAATTTTACTGTAATTGTTTACCTAGGATCAAATGGCCCCGCCCATCGGGGCTGGAAGAAATAGATGGGCTGCATGATGCTTCCACAGAGAGCTGAAACCGACCACACACGAGTACTGGTAAACCATTTAGAGGATCTAAGCCTGCCCAGGCAAAACGGTGCGAGTCAAACTGTCAATGCTTATAAACCCTATTGGTTTCATTGGGTGACAGGGCTTGAGATGTCATTTCATCTCAATGTTTGGTAGAAGTCCCACAAAATTGGAAGCAACGTCTCCAAAATGACCTATACAGTGTTGACGGGAACGTTAAACCTCAAATAAAACAAACAAACAGTAGTTTATAAATAACTGGTACTTTAACCCATTTAGTACAGGAAACCCCAAAGGGGTAGTTGGCAAACAGTGCAGGCCCATGTCAGACGCCGGAAAACGCGGCGTCTGATCAGGGCCTACACTGTTTGCAAAACATTGTCATTTTCCGAATCAATTTTGAAGAAAACACAACCTAACACCCCAAAATTTTAAAATGAACTCCTGCTATATAGAAGAAGGAAGATTCCAATATCAGTACCAAAATGGTCAAAACCTGTTTTCTGGAAGACATAAACCATGATGATCTAAGGGTTGTACTACTGATACTGTACTTTGAAAACAGGGTCAGCTTATTTGATCAGAGTCTGAAACATTTTAGGTTACCTAGATAAAACAATTAGGATTGTAGAAATATTTATGTTAGAAACATTCACCTGTTACCTGAAAATAACATAGTGCATCTGCTTTTTTTCTGTGTTTATAACCTTAACTGTACTCAGCACTAAATTCTGAGTAAATTGTTACGCTTCAATATGCAATCTGCAATGTCCGAAGGCAAACCTAGGGCTCTCAAGAGAGTTTTAGATGTGCCACTTTAACCTACTACAAGTATAAAATTGCTCCATGTTGGAGCAAAGGAGGAAGCGCTGCGGAAAACAACTTTTTTATACCCGCTTTCTCGAAGAAAAATCGGGTATATTGTTTTCGTGTCAGAGTCGAGTGTCTATCAGTCCGGGGGTCTGTATGTATGTATGTTTGTATGGAAGTATGTGTGTGTGTGTGTGTGTAAATACGTCCGTCGAGTTTCTGTGGAATGGATCTCCTCTGAAACCGGTTAAGATACATTTTTCAAACTTTGCCTGTGGATAAATGGAATGTAGATGGCACTGGGCTACTTTTGGCGTGACCTTGACCTCAACATCGCCCCAAGGTCAAAGGTCAAAAAGTATTATTTTGCCATATCTTCTAAACTATTGGAGTTACACTTCTGGAACTTTGGTTATTGGATGACCATTGGAATATAGAATAAATTGGGCTCCTTTTGGTGTGACCTTGACCTCAACATGACCCCAAGATCAAAGGTAAAAAAGTATGACTTTGTCATATCTTCTAAACTATCGGAGTTACACTTCTGAAGCTTTGGTTATTGGACGGCCCTTGGAATATAGAATATATTGGGCTACTTTTGGTGCGACCTCGTTCTCAACATGACCTCAAGGTCAAAGGTCAAAAAGTATGATTTTGCCATATCTTCTAAACTATTGGAGTCACACTTCTGAAACTTTGGTTATTGGATGGCCCTTTGAATATAGAATAAATTGGGATACTTTTGATGTGACCTCGACCTCAACATGACCCCAAGGTCAAAAGTTAAAAAGTATGACTTTGTCATATCTTCTAAACTATTGGTGTTACACTTCTGAAACTTGGATATTGGATGGCCGTTGGAATATAGGATTAATTGGGATAATTTTGGTGGACCTCAACATGATCCCAAGGTCAAAGGTAAAAAGTATGACTTTGCCATATCTTCTAAACTATAAGAGTTACACTCCTGAAACTTTGCTTATCAGTTAGAATGTTCTTTGCAACTTTTTTTTTAAACTTATATGTAGTTTTGGCTAGCTAATACATAGTCATTAGTGTTATTCATAGAAAAGGCGGGTATTTGTGATGGTATACCATCGACTGCGCGATCTAGTTTACCTTTAATTTCATTAAAAGATTTCGTAATTGTGCATGTCTTTAAAGGGTTGGACCTAATGAATGAGAATGAGCCTTTTCTTACCGATTCATTATAGGAAAGGTTTTCTAAGGCCATTCCCAATTGCGGGCAGTACAAATCATAAACAGAGAAGGTGGAAAAAGAGTATGAAACATCGCGAGCAGGTCATAAAGAGCATTTCGCCGCAAATAAGCAACAGAATACTTTAGGAATTTTGAATGACTTCAGAATTATAGCTTTGAGATCTATCTGTCACCAGTCAATGACACATTACATAATTGTTCGTTATTTTCCCCTGATCGATACCATACGTCCGTGTGTGGGTGTTTGTGTGGGTGTCCGTGTGTCCGTAAACTTGTGAACAGGATTAAAGACAATGCCATCATCGGAGAAGCATCATACCTTCCATAAATGTTCCCCGTGGAAAGAGAATATGTCCTATTGCTTTTCAAGGTCAAGGGTCAAATGCCAAGTTAACAATCGACTTGACATTGAAAACATTGTGAACAGGATAAAAAGCAAAGTTATCATCATTGAAGTATCAAACATTCCACAAATGTTTCCCGTGGAACGATGATGAACACTATAGATTTTCGAGGTCAAAGGTCAAATGTCAATGTCACGATGCGCCGTGCGAAAAACACTGAAGTGTCCTATGCACTCTGAGGTGAGTGACTCTATATTTGCCTTCTGGGATGACCCTAGGAAATGCTGGTTCTTCTCTATCGGTAGAGTCACATACCAGAATCAGCATTCGGAATTATTACGGAGAATACGGCAAATGCCATTCAAAGATCAGGACCTGTGAAGTTATCCCTTGCTCTCACGATAGAGGCAAAATTAGCTTCAGTATTATCAGCACCTTCAACTGTGGAAATGATCGAATCGGAAAGGGCATTCCACTCTCTAATGGTCCGACGGAAGAAAGATTCTTTGTACATACGGGACAATTGGGATCATCATCCCTCATGTCAAATCAAGGGACTTTACCTGTACTGGCATTTTTCCAGCTCCGAAAATCCCGAAAAAAATTAAACAACCTCAAAATGACCCAATTTGTTTTTATTTGATTTTCTTAAATTTAACACTGGATGAAATAAAATAATTGTTCTACTTAAATTTTCAGTCCCATTTTTCATTGCATAATGAATGTTTTAAATACTGTAGTTTAAAATCAGTATGAGAATATCTAGAACCCAGCAGGCACACGTCGCAAGGGCAACGTCAACTCAACGTCGGTGCAATGTCAATGTCACGACATTGCACCGACGTAGATGTGACGTTGCATTAAAGTCATGACGTTGCACCGACGTTGATGTGACGTCACAATTACGTCATGTGCCTGATGGGAAGTCCAACAATGTCGGATATCACTGTTAATTCCACCCCTCCCAGACCCACACAAAAACACTTATGGGTCGATTGTTTGCCAATCGACCAAAGTTACTAAGCACCCAACTTTCAACGTTGCACTCACGTGACTATCACTCTTTACCAAAGAACACCTATTCAAATACATTGAAAATTTTACCGTCAAAAAAACTTTCAGATAGAAGAAAATCTGATATTTTTCATATTTCTGTTCAAAATATAGATTGTGATTTAAGAAACAGATCAGCTCTAACTGTGATTTGTTGAGTAATAAATCACAGTTTGAAGGTCAGTTGTAAAGTAGACAAATCACAAGCGCGTAGCGCGCGTGATTTGTCTACTTACAACTGACCGACAAACTGTGATTTATTACTCAACAAATCACAGACAAGAGCTGGTCTATTTCGATTCTAACACGCTGAAAATTGACAATAATGTTGTTGTTTCCTTCAAAATCTCACAACCTTTCGCCATTGTTAGAAGATATCCCGCTAAAATTATCGACTGAAACACATGCATTTATATCCTTTTCTTACGTTTTCGATGCGAGAAAATGACGTTAGGGGCCTACACCGTCTAACGTCAAGGAAATCGACTAGTGACGTCATAAATTGGGAATTTTAATGACGTCACACGTCACGCTCTTCCGAGCTGTGATTTGTTGCAGAATAAAACACAGTTATTTTCCATTGCCTATATAGGCGCGCTGTGTTAGAATACTCGTTAGAACCTAGTTCTAACGGGCATCTACAAGCTATTTTTAATCAGAAATAAGAAAAAATAATGGGTATCACCGTTAACTCTAGTTTCAGTATATAAAAGTGGGGTTTAAGCGGGTCAAAATTATATAGGCGTGTTTTTTAGGAAATCAAGGTAAGGATCATTTACAAAAAAAAAAAAACGCCCCCGCCCATCGGGGCTTGAAGAAATAGATGGGCGGCATGATGCTTCCACGCAGAACTGAAACCGACCCGCACACGAGTACTGGTAAACCGCTAAGAGGATATAAGCCTGCCCAGGCAAGGCGGCGCGAGTCGGCCCGTCCATGCTTATAAACCCTATTGGTTTCATTGGGCGGCAGGGCTTACGTTGTCTTTTCGTCTCAATGTCTGGCGGCCCCCGTCCATCGGGGCTTGCAGAAATAGATGGGCTGCATGATTCTACCACGCAGAGCTGACTGAATCCGACCCCACACGAGGACTCAGTGGTAAACCGCTTAGAGGAACCAAGCCTGCCCATGTAAAGCAGTGCAAGTCGGACAGTCCATGCTTATAAACCCATTGGTCGACATGGCTTGAGATGTTATTTCATCTCAGTGTCGGGTACAAATCCCACAAAATTGGAAGCAACGTCTCCAAAATGACCTTTACAGTGTTGACGGGGACGTTAAACCTCAAATAAAAAAAAAAAAAAAAAAAAAGCCGCCTTATTTACAGCTTAGAGAATTATCCGTAGAATCTGGACTGCAATCATGTGTTGGGTTTTGCAAACAGCGTAGACCCATATCAGAACGCGGTGTCTGTCCAGGGTCTGCACTGTTTGCTTAGGGTAAAGGGTTAAACGAAACAGTTCAAGTTCCCCTTCAGGGCCATTACACTAAGAGATACTCGACATATCAGTGCTGTCTGTGCTTTGATTTATTTACCCTCTTCAACCCTTCCACCCCTGAGTTATCGGCGTGGGCTCTACCATCACTGACTTTGGGCACGTCCATTCTACTTTATATAGTATCTAACTTAAAAGAGTCATCAGGATAACAAGTTATATATCCCTATAAGGTGGCTCATTATGCGCCATATCTCATCAGGATCTACATGTTTGCATTAGGATCTGTGCCGGGCTTCAGGGTTGAAAGGGTTAGCCTTTGTTGTAGTAACAGTCTTAAATATTGCGCAGTAAACAATCATTGGAATCGAAAGGGATACGTTTAAACCGTAGATTGTACCATTCTGTGTAGAAGCACTGTCATCTATTTTAAACACACATAGACTTCTGTCATCCATTTCAAACAATGAATTTTAATTTTGGGATAATTCAACAATGAAAAAGCAGGAGTATATTCAGGACTGTACTGACTGATAATAAAATAATAATCAAAACCGAATACCCTTTCGATGATTATAACAAAAAACATAGTTCGTTATTAAAAATCCAGAATGTATCAAAAATAGAATTCGAATGGCAAACATTCAGATTTCAAATGTATAATTGAATGTAGTAGCAAATTAAAATTGTTAAAAAAGTGTTTTAATTTTATCAATAACGCGAACTTCTGTAACTGACAATTCGCTTACATCATTGAAAAGTCAAGTTTCATGATTACATAGTCCGTGTCTCAAACTCATTACAAATGGCGCTGCGTTGGTACGCAGCGCAATTAGACTCTTCCATTGCTACATGTTGGACAAGTCCATTTGTCATATAAGGGATGTCAGGACTATTTTTTTTCGTTTTTATTCTGTTTTTGACGGAAAATTCTGTTAGCAAATAGTGCAGGCCCTGATCAGACGCAGCATTCTGCGGCATCAGTCTGATCTGGGCCTGCACTGTTTGCCAAGATACCCCTTTAGGTGGGTTAACTGATTGCGAATAGGGTTTATTGAGGAAACACAAAGAAGCCATGGACTGTAAATACCCTATTTATTTATGTCTCCCACTGAAGAGGAGGGAGACATATTGTAATTGGTGTGGCTCCTGTTGACTTCTCTGTGACACACTCTCATGAACTACTGGGTGAATTTTAATCAAATTTGCATGGATATATAATATTGAGACAGGATAAGAACTGATTAGGTTTGGGTGACCTTGACCTTATTTTCAAGGTCACAGCTGTGCTAGGTCTAATTCATCAGTCTGTTAACATTTGCATCAACCTTAGCTGCAATCCCAAATGTTCAAGTCCATTTCTCAAGAACAATAATTGCAGACATAGCCTTCATCAGAAATTGTCCTCTATAATTTATACATTTTTGTTTGGAAACAACACAGTTGTTTAGTTAACCCTTGTCCTGCTAATCCCGGATATGCCTTATCCTTGAAACAATATAGATCCAGATCAGATGGCTTCTGACGAAGCCATCTGATCAGGATCTACATTGTTTGCCATTCAGATTGTGAATTTGTTGCAATAATTTGCATCAAGTAATCTGATTGGTTGATAATTGGTAGTGGGTGTGACATATATAAATATTCAGCAGGACAAGGGTTAATACGGTCTCTATTACAGTGTTATAAAGAGATTGTGGTGTACCTGTTTATACCTTTGGCAGTGATTTGGTATGATATGTGTGTTCTGGAGTGCACCTGGTCTGTTGATTGGTTTCATTAAGATACTGTATCATTGAATGTATCTGAGATGCTAGCTTGGCAATGATATATCATTCCTGTACTATGTTATTAATATGTAGATGTATACTTATCATGTCATCTTGAGGAGCTTCATCATAAAAATTTTCTTTTTTATGCACCCCCCCTCCAATTTGAAGAATGGTGGAAAGGGCATATAGCGTTGCCCCTGTCCATCCGTACGTCCGTCCGAAACTTAAACGCACCCAATAACTTCCTTATTTCTTGATGGATTTTAAAATTACTCCGCAGAAATGTTAACCATCATGAGACGACATGTCACGTCCAAAACCCAGGTCCGTACCTCCAAGGTCAAGGTCATACTTAGATGTCAAAGGTCCAAAAAGGGTCCGAAACTTAAACGCAGTCAATAACTTACTTATTTCTGGATGGATTTTGAAATTACTTTGAAGAAATGTTAACCAACATGAGACGATGTGTCACATGCAAACCCAGATCCGTACCTCCAAAGTCAAGGTCATACTTAGAGGTCAAAGGTAAAAAAAAGGGTCGAAACTTAAACCCAGTCAATAACTTGGATGGATTTTGAAATTACTTTGCGGAAATATTGGCCATCATGAGACAGTCTGCCTCACACAAAACCAAGGTCCTTACCTCCAAGGTCAAGGTCATACTAAGAGGTTAAATGTGAAAAAAGGGTCCAAAACTTAAATACGGTCAATAATACGAACATAGACATATTCTCAGGTGGGGGCATCCGTGTCCTACGGACGCATTTCTAGTGTCATCTGTTTATGACTTTAAATTTGCTCATTTTAAAAACAACTAGAATGCGGTCGATGGCATGCCATCACAAATTCCCATGCTTTCTCCATGGGGCTAAGTACCAAATAACATCATATTTAAAAGAACATGTCACCCAACCCCCCCCCCCCCACCCCACCCCACAAGTCCAGCCCCTGGGGCATGACCCAGGGGTCACAGCCAAAATCCTGTTCAATATGTTTTACATATTTCTTTATTCATTACTTCTGCAAGTTTGACATCAAAACCTATGAAATTGACTTTGTTATTGAATTTTATTTACATTTGACCTATTGATCCCTCCCTAGGGTCCCACAATCTCACCCCAGGGTCAAAATTTTACTTGTATTATATTCAACTAATCATCCCCTTGGATTTGATATGTCACATGACTATGTTCCGAAAAACTTAAATTTGATCCCCGACCCCCCAACCTAGCCCAACCCAGGGGTCACAGCCAAAATCCCATACAATATGTTTTGCACATTTCATTAGTCATTACCTCTGCAAAGGTTAGTATCAAAATCTATAAAATTGACCTTGTAATTGAATTTCATTGCTATTTGGGCTTTTGACCCTCCCAGGGCCCCTGGGGGCGGAGGGGCCCACAATAAATGTGCTCTTGCACAGCCCACTCATGTAAGCAACCCACACACCAAATTTGGTTGGATTCTGACTAATGGTTTAGGAGGAGATAGCATAACGGACAGATGGACAGAGGCTGACGGATGGAGGGGATTACAATTATCCCCTAAGCTAAAGCCTGGAGATAAAAATAAACAATCACAACAACATCAAAAAATAAATAAATAAAAATGGCCCATTCAAGTTCATCACTTGTTTGTAGCCAAAGTATTAGTATGATATGTAATACACAGCTAGCTTTGCTGCAATAATGTGCTGCAAAAGATACTCGCATTGTAGCTATAATTACTTGAAGTACAAATTCTTAACTAACGATTTTGTTGATTTTGAACAACTGGGTTCTGTTAAATGGTTGATCATTAAATATAGCAAATATATTGATGTTTTCGCTGAAAAAATTTGAGCAGGTTTTACGGTCCCAAATTCCGTTTAATGGCTTCTCCGGCATGTTACGGCAAAACAAATTTTCTAACCGTAATACTACCGATTTACCTCACAAAAGGACGATTTTTAATACTGTGAAATGTTCTTGAGACCGGACACCAAAATAATCACCGCCTCCAGGGATTGAACCGGGGACCTCTAGTATCAGAGGAAAAGGCACCAACCACTGAGCTCCTAAGATACAGGTCCACACTGATTGCAACAAAGGCTTTTAACCCTTTTAGTACCAAATGGAATCTTCCTCCTTATATATAGCAGGAGTCTATTTCAAAATTTAGGGGTGTCTGTGTTTTCTTCAAAATTTATTTGGAAAATGACTGAACTTTTAGCAAACAGCAGTGGAGGACCTGATCAGACGCCGCGTTTTGCGGCATCTGATCTGGACTTGCATTGACGTTCAAAAACCGGTTTTGGGGTTTCTGGTACCAAATGGGTTAAAGTAGTCAGCAGACAACAAAGCAGACGACAATTGTTGCGATTGGGGTTAACCTGAAAGAGAACTTGTTATTCTGCCATGTTATGCATGAGTTACAGACTGATTTCATTTGTGTATATTCTGTAACCATGGCAATAGACTGACTGTTTTTACCTGCTGGCTCTGATGAAGTTCTGATAAACAAAACTTGTTCTTTTTGACAAGATATAACAATTATTAGTGCACCTGCTATGAGCATTACAATTTCTTATTGGAAAGGTCCCTTTCCACAGTGTTTATGTGAAATTTGAAGCATTTTCGCTCCAGTGCAGACTTCTTGCTATAATTTGCTATTTGCAATCATATTCAACATGAATTAACAATGTGAACCAGTCAAAAATTATGCAGGGATACTTCAGTTTTCTATGTAGTGTTTCTATTTGGCGAAATGACCATAAATGAAAGTTACCATTTACAAGTATGAGGTTTTTACAAAAAGCTTGCCTTACGCTAGCAAGCGGCACAACATATCTGTTATTGAATGTATCCTTAATCCAGCTTCCGCAAATTGTTGAACCGTCTGGCAACGTCCTTTTCATATGCGTGACGCTGATTTACGATATATTTGAACTGACAAAAAGCGAAATAAATATAAAGATTAAGATAAAGGAGCTTTATTTAATGTCGTATATCCGAAACAAATAGCATAAGCTTTTATTGCGACAAACAAAGTATCCCTTAACAAATACTTACCTGCCTTCATTTATCTTCCTAGGACTACCCCTGATAATGTGAGCGCCAGCCAAGGGAGCTCCTAGTACTATTTTTACGCCTTTGGTATGGCGCGGCCGGGGATCGAACCCGCGACCTCCCATTCCAGAAGCAGACGCTCTACCACTGAACTATCGGGGGCCGGTATATACTAATGAAAATGGCCAGAAAAGGCGACATCACAGAAAACATAACACCAATGGCGCCAACAGGAAGGGCAAACCAAAATTTTTGATATACAGTGAGAATGCAACGGAAAGGAAAGTAATCAGCTGCCTCTTCTGCCGAGAAAAAGGTGTTTTATCAGCCTTGGGGAATCAATTGCTGAGGCTGAAAGTCACTACAGTTTCTGTGTCAGTATAATCAGTTTTACTGGCATGACGCTGCATTGACGTTGGTACAGCGTTGCATAGAAGTCATGTGCCCGCTGGGAATAACTAATCTTTCTTATGGTTTGAACGGAACCAATATACATATTTATTGTTCCTTGTTAGCGTCGTTCAAATGCGTAACATGACCTACGTTTTATAACAAAAATAAGAAAACTAATGTAATCCCTGTAATCCCAACTTCATTGCAGATACATGTAACATACTGATATCCAGTAACTGAAAACCACTACTCGAAATAATAGTAACAAGTACTCTGCGCAGAAATAAGTTTGATTGCTCAGGCAGACTAAAGTTGTTGATAAATGCTTGTATCTAAGTTAATGAGTGCGCCTAGGCATGGTATAGTGTGTTGCACGTACGTGTACACGTTAGGCCGAAGTCACATTTAGAGAACGGCATTATGTACGGGTCGATTTCATCGGATGCGGGGATCGATGAGTTTGTCCCAGGAACTTGGTGGTTCTACAAGAAGCACTTCTGCATTGCCAAGCCGGTAGGAGATGCTGAGGGTTTGTACCAACATCTGGATCATTGCACACTCATCCTGCCTGCTGGTTGGGAATAGGACTTGGAGGTGTGAATTGTATCGATTCCTGATCATTGCCTCCATTTCTGTTTTGCGACAAGTCTTCTTCCTGGACCTCTAGCCGCTTGTTTCTGTATGGAAACTTGCAAAGGCATGCTTCATTTGCAGCCTAAGTCCGATGGCCAAAATTGCGAGGCCCCAAAATAGAACACCGTTGGCCTACTTTCTGCTCTCGAGCAAAGTAGAGAAATCGCAATCTGCAACCGATTTGTCACTGAATACTCTACATTTTTGTCTCAATTTAGACTGGCATTCAAAATTTCTAAAACTGGCAGTGCTTCACTTTACTTGGAAGGGCACATGCAGTCCAACGCGATTAAGTCTTGTTGGACAGACTGCCGCGATTCACAGCCCAGAAGCACATAACTTACGTCTCGCTGTGAAGCTATGGAGTTCTGTCCGCTCGACCCTGGCAGACGTAAAATGCCTTAGCTTGAACGAACGAACGTAGCAGTGTCATCATCATCATTATTCTCTGTTCAGCTCATGAGCAGCTAGACCAGACCGATATCACAACATGTCTGGATTTATGAAAGATTACTTCCAGAGCCACTTGTGGCTTTCTTGAAGTCATGCCGACTTCATGGGGTTCCTGAAATGACCACAGGCCTTCAGCACCAGAGTGTTACTGTCGTTTGACGTTAGGATCTGGGCAGTCAAGCCCCCTGCCAGAACCAAGAAGGCAGCGCCAAAGACTATGTCAAGCAGCACCACCAGCAGTCTAATTCCAGATTTCTGGCCTGGCCGAGGCAACATTTTCAGAAACTGAATGCAGATACATATTGACAAGACCTTACCAGTGAGATTGTCTAATGCTTTATTTCTTTATGAATAGCCTCACCTAGGTAATTCTCCACTAACTTGCACCGCCATATAAATTTCAAACCGTTAGAGATATTTTATACAATTTTTCGGCCAACAGATTTTTATTGATAAGATATAGTCAACAATGTTGTTTAATGCCTGATTTCTTTATATAAATGGTATTACCAAGGCAAAATATTCACAAACTGATTGCAGGTATATAAGTTTTATTTTGATAAGATTTGGCAAACAGATGTATATTGACAAGACCGTCTAATATGTTCTTGAAAGGGTTATCCTTTGGAAGCAAGGAATACACCGCAGAACTGGAAAATATGGAATGTACATGTTTTCTGTGCCAGACTAGCTAGTTTCGGCCAATTAGGCCTCATCATTGACCAATTAGGCCTCATCATAATGCCTGATTTCTTCACAAGAAGCCTGGCCAAGGCAACAGTAGGATTGTTATCCCCACGCTTTTCAAAGAAAAAGTGGGGCTATTGTAATTGTATTTGTCGTCCGTTCGTTCGTCCGTACGTACATATGTACGTCTGTAACAGTTACTTGTTACCTGTACGTACCTTTCCACCTTAATCCCTTATTATTAGTCAAAGTGGCTTAAGGGTCAGTAAATTAGAGCTACCTGTCTATTGTTATAATACAGTGAGTTCATTTGAGTGAGTATTTTTGGGCAGTTGTGATTTGTCTGTGAAAAGAAAGGACTTATACATGTTGGGAAAATAGTTTTGCTGATGTACTGATGCTGTGAATAGATGCTTGCGATGTTTGAGTATGAAATGAATGGCGTGTGTGGTAAGTTATTCTATTTTCCCTTTTGTCTTTTCATTGCAGATTTTCATACTGAAATGCATTTCATCAAATGCTCACTTTCATATAATTTTTAATGACAGATTCCATCTGTCTATTCTTACTGTGCTGCACGTTTAAAGTAATTCAGGCTTTTTCTGCCGGCTTTGACCGCCATAGAAATATGAGTCCGCACAAAATGTAGTCCGGTTTGGCGCAGTAATCAAAATTGTACAAGCGTATTAGTTATCCTGTAAGTGTAATACAAACTTTTGAAGCAGACGACTTGACGATTCAGCATTTCATATGAATCAGCTGCATCATGCGACGGGTTTGGCGATCAATGCAGCATCTGCTCAGCAGTCTACTCAGGTTTTACACTCTTTTCTATCAGTGCTGTCAATATTTAATCCTTAAAGACCAGCCTGCTGTTGGACCAGGTCAGCTTTAGACAAG
This sequence comes from Lucinisca nassula, assembly GCA_963580285.1. Classification (NCBI taxonomy): domain Eukaryota; kingdom Metazoa; phylum Mollusca; class Bivalvia; order Lucinida; family Lucinidae; genus Lucinisca; species Lucinisca nassula. The sequence continues at coordinate 30,643,680 of OY757010.1, forward strand.
GATATTAATGGGGTTTCTTTCTCTGACTTTCGAGGTCAAGTTTAGGTCAGTTACAACTTAGGTGTATATTGAATTTGCATGGAGAAATTGAAAAGAAAGGCTGTCCCTTTCAACCCTGGAATATGGTACAGATACTTAGTGTAGGTCCTCTGATATAATTCTAGGTGCCATATATTTAGCAGAATGGACCAGCCCAACTTCAGTGATGGAAGAGTGCACTCCAGAAACCCAAGGCAGTGAATAAATCAAAGCACTGACAACATTCATGCCGATTGTCTCTAAATGCAGGCTGGTCATGAACGGGGTCTTGGACTGATTCGTTCAAACTTAAGATGTTAGTAATGAATGCAAAAAAGTGTAGAACAAGATCAGCACCGTGTTGTGTGGCTTTTGAACTGAGTTTAGATTGTTTGCCAGATCATACATTTGATTCATGTGCGGATTTTACACATGTACCCAACACTGACAAACGACGCGGCTATGTTTGGGTTGATTGTTTGGCATTCGACCCAAAGTTGATAATAAGAAAAGCGCTTCAGTGCTAATGTCTGCATGACTATCACTGACTTGTCAGAATAACTTTTTGTCATGTAGCAAATAGCCGCAGTGAGATTGGGGTATTCCATAAGACGGAAGAGGGTTATCCTGGAATCAAAGGGTGAGCTTGGCAAACAGTGTAGACCAAGATCAGACGCTGCCGAACGCATCTTCTTATCAAAATCTTCACTATTTGTTTGGAATTTCAGAGTTAAATGAAACAGTTTAAATCTCAGCCCAGGCCTATTGCTCCAACCTACAACCCACACTCTCAGTGCTTTGATTCTGAAACCAAACGATTACAACACACTTAGGCACCATGCCCTTAAGCTAAAAAGGTTAAATCAATCAACCATGATCTGGTTAGCAGTCCGACCACGTCGATCCTGTGCACCACCCTCACACCACCCTCACACCAGTACGGATAGAAACCACATGTTCAGGATCAAACTTTTGATATGTAATGTAAGGTCGTGCCTAGAAAAGAAGAAACTGGAATTTGTTCTCAAAAAAGCATTTAGTGAGAGCGTATTGCAACATTTTTCATTAAAGGTTAGTAAGCATGCCCCTGGACAGTTAGAAGCTGGTCGGAAAGTGGACGACCGTGACTCTGATTTTGGGTGCCACATGTGTGTGATCTATCGTCTATTGCAGCGACATCTTACTATATACAGAAGACGCTAGTGGAAGTCGACATAGCGGAAGACCGACGTCAAGATAGATTCGACCGTAATGTATATGCGAAACAGATTTCCGCCGGCAGCTGCTACACTGTACCTGTAGATAAACAAGGGGTCTCAACTACCGACTAATAAGCACTGACACTGATAGTGGCTCTTATGCGATGCACGTTTGAGAGCTAGACATCCCTGTCATGAACAAAGGTAACGCGTCGACACAGTACGGAATACTTACGCTAGTGCATGAAATACGTAAATTGGCGTCTAAGCGACTGATATATGCGTTTCAGTGACAAATCGCACTTCAGCGTGAATCACGCCGGTTGTGGTTTCCGGGTGTTTCGACGTATATGGGTAAGGTATGCCGAGGCGACGCGTGCGTAATAGAGCATGACATATCGGTGAAATAAGCGTAATTGTGTGGCGAGCTATTGCTTGTAGTTAGGGAACGCAGCTTAGTGTCATTAAGAAAATTCAAGATCGTAGCCGAGACGTGGATTGAACAGCGAGACGTTACATCAATCAAGTGCTTCGGCCTCACATGGTTCCATTTATTTGTTTACGCTCAGAATCTGGGATATCTTATCCAGCAGGATTACTAGCGGGCTCATAGTGCTGTTCTTACTCAAAATGTCTTAAAGCTAATGGAATTCATGTACTGGACTAGCCAGCCTTTCTCCTCTGATCTTGTATCTTTGGGTAGAGGTGTCCACAACCGACCAGACAAAAACTATTTAATACTTATGGACAGTAGCATTGTTAAAACTTGAATTTTAATGTTTAGTTTTGAAAACGTAAAAAGTTTCTTTCAAAAATTTGAAATATCGAATGGCGTTTCATAATACCACCGGTCAATAGACATCTGCAAACAAACATATCATATATTGGAATTCGCAGAACTACCTTTCTAAATTTTAAGCTCTTTTTAGAAAGGTTTTCTGTCAGTTTGCACAGTGTTATGATTTTCTCATAGAATCTGTCATTTCAGTGCCTTTGGCACTTGGATTCTTTAAAGAGCCAGTAAGTTCTTTAGGGCTAAGAAATAATTATTATGCTTGACTGGTCTTGCCTGTATCAGCTATTTCGTTATCATGTGTTGAGTGATTGGAGATGTCTAGTAGGACAATTGATGTAGTATACTGTTTGCTTTCTTGTGTTTGTTAGAAAGGAGCAGTCTCTATAAGGCTATTTTCATGGCCACAACCGATTTCCTTTAAACTTTGTAGCTTCAAATTGGTATATATTGACTGTCTAATGGTGAATTTTTAGACTCTTTGGTCCACCGGTTTTTGCTGTATACACTATTAAAGTGGGTGGGGTAATGTCACCCAATCAAGGGTATACAAACAAAAATGCTATTATTTTTGTTCAAAGTGCATGACTGGAGGCGGTGTTTGCCGTATGCTTACTACCCTTTTAGGCATAACAGCCGGTGATAACAGTCTTATAAATATCAAACAAGAGGAGTGTTTATACGCGCTTGTAAGTTGTACCCAAATATTAGTAATTTTTATTCCCCAACTTTACGAAAAACCACAACACTTTTACAGTTTTCAACTTATTTCAAAGATCTTTCATAAATATAATGTTAATGTAATAGTCATTCTAGGTATATGTCAGAATTATTGTTAGTTCATAAAACTAGAGTTACCTGCCCCTGAAATTGGATTTTACTCTTTTTTAAATCGGAGTGCATTTATCCGTTTGTAGTACTCACAACTTCATTTGAAAGTAAATAAACCGATTCCATGCAAATATTATTAAATAGATGTGGACAAGGAAGTCATTTGATTTAATAGCGCATGTTAGTATTTCCTTTTTTGGGGGTTATGTATGAACTCTTAATTTCCAGGTGCAAATGGAACATTTGTCAACTGTCAAACATTTTTGACCACCAAAGCAGGCTTTGCTCATGTTGTGGAACCTCATTTTAGACTGATACTGTGCTTAAATATAAACCCGTATGGTCTCACGACGTGTTTAAGAATTTGTTAATTTACTGATCTTCCTCTGAATCGCTAGATGTACTCCATGTGTCAACAGCAGCATCATAAACAAAATCAACAATATGTTCCCGGCTTGGTTTTGCTTCACTATTTTCTGTTTTGTTCCGGTAATATCCCAAATACCAGAGAACAGAAGCCACATGTGCGCAACATCCCACGATACGAGCTCCACTTCTGCACCCACAATACCATCCAGTGACTGGGTTCAGTCCTTGTGTATATTCAACCCACATGTTATATGTTTTATTAGACGTGTGGCGAGAACGTATCTGTGCTTTGAGAACATCATCTTCTTCTTTGTGTGCCATTATCTCATTTGATCCATTGTCGTCAAAATGTTCATCTGTGTAGGATTTGGCTTGTTTCAGCTGGTAAATAACCATTGTCAAATCCCTGAGTTCATCCTCAGCCATCTCTGGGAAATTCTCAAGTTTCTCATCATCAATCTTTTTCCAAATAACCCGTTTTTTATTCCAGCCATTTTTTACAACCTTATCCTGCAGCTTATTTGGAGTTTTTGCTAGGGCCATCATTCTTCTAGCAATTACTTTGTCTGAATCTTTGCTTGTTACCAAAACATCTTGGTTTGTTGCATATCGATAGAACTGAAGTAATAAACAATCATACATCAACTTTTGCAAATGTCCTATTTGGGGATTCAAATTCTGATGTTGCAATCGCAGTGGCTGATGGAACATACATTTTGACTGTGATGGGACCATAGCTTGCAGATGGGAAAAACACAGATGCTAAGATTACCGAACACATGTTAAAGACTAATGCAGAAAATATTACTGACTGGTTTGAAGAAGATGATGTACTCGTTGTAGACCGCGGCTTCAGGGATGCTACTAATGGATTTTGGAATCAATTCTCATATGCCCCACTTCCTAAACAAATCTCAGAAGCAACATACGACTGAAGAGGCGAATGAGTCAAGGCTATTACAAAGGTGAGATGGGTTGTCGAGTCAGCTTATGGGATAATTAAAAAGTGGAAAGCCCTTAGCAACACAATGCCCAATAGTCAAATACCATATGTTGGTGACTATGTAAGGATTGTTTGCTCATTGTGCAATGCATTTAGACCACCTTTGGTAACAAGCAAATATTCAGACAAAGTAATTGCTAGAAGAATGATGGCCCTAGCAAAAACTCCAAATAAGCTGCAGGATAAGGTTGTAAAAAATGGCTGGGATAAAAAACGGGTTATTTGGAAAAAGATCGATGATGAGAAACTTGAGAATTTCCCAGAGATGACTGAGGATGAACGCAGGGATTTGACAATGGGTATTTACCAGCTGAAACAAGCCAAATCCTACACAGCTGAACATTTTGACGACAATGGATCATATGAGATAATGGCACACAAAGATGAAGATGGTGTTCTCAAAGCACAGATACGTTCTCGCCACACGTCTAATAAAACATATAACATGTGGGTTGAATATACACAAGGACTGAACCCAATCACTGTATGGTATTGTGGGTGCAGAAGTGGAGCTCGTATCGTTGGATGTTGCGCACATATGGCTTCTGTTCTCTGGTATTTGGGATATTACCGGAACAAAACAGAAAATAGTGAAGCAAAACCAAGCCTGGAATAATGATTTTGTTAATGATGCTGCTGTTGACACATGGTGTACATCTAGCGATTCAGAGGAAGAGAAGTCAATTAAAAAATTCTTAAACATGTCGTGAGACCATATTTAAGCACAGTATCAGTCTAAAATAAGGTTCCATAACATGAGCAAAGCCTGCTTTGGTGGTCAAAAATGTTTGACAGTTGACAAATGTTCCATTTGCACCTGGAAATTAAGAGTTCATAAATAACCTAAAAAAAAAAAAAAAAAAAAAAAAAAAGGAAATACTACCATGCACTATTAAATCAAATGACTTCCTTGTCCACATCTATTTAATAATATTTGCATGGAATCGGTTTATTCACTTTCAAATGAAGTTGTGAGTACTACAAACGGATAAATGCATTCCGATTTAAAAAATTGGGTAAAATCCAATTTCAGGGGCAGGTAACTGTTTAAGTTTTATGAACTAACAATAATTCTGACATATACCTAGATTGACTATTACATCAACATTATTTTTATGAAAGATCTTTGAAATAAGTTGAAAATTGTAAAGGTGTTGTGGTTTTTCGTAAAGTTGGGGGATAACAATTACTAATATTTGGGTACAACTTACAAGCGCGTATAAACTCTTCTCTTGTTTGACATTTATAAGACTGTTATCACCGGCTGTTATGCCTATAAGGGTAGTAAGTATATGGCAAACATCGCCTCCAGTCACGCTCTTTGAACAAAAATAATAGCATTTTTGTTGGTATACCCTTGATGGGGTGACATTACCACACCCACTTTAATAGTTTATACAGCAAAAACCAGTGGACCAAAGAGTCTAAAAATTCACCATTAGACAGTCAATATGTACCAATTTGAAGCTACAAAGTTTAAAGGAAATCGGTTGTGGCCATGAAAACAGCATTATAGAGACTGCTCCTTTAAAGGGGCTTTCTCTTTTTTTTAGGTTTTGGGTCCCCGCCTTTATGGATTGTTCATCACGAAAATCTGGTCACTGAACATACCAACTTGAATGACGTTTTTTATACATATAATAATGGCAAATGACACCTCAAAATGCCTCGAAATATTAAAAGTTACTAATTAAACATTATTTTTGGCTGAGAAAGTCTTTTCTGTCATGTTATATCCCCCTTGTGAAGGATAAAAGGTGTCTATAAATATTCTAGACTGGATATGAATTCTCACAATGTCTGTCCGTCCGTCCATCTTACCAGATTACTCCTCCTAGACGGTTTTAGATAGAAACTTGAAACTTTGGGAACTGATAGATCTTTGGTCTGGGGAGTGCATGACACTTTCGGAATTTCGATCACACCTCTAGGGGTGGACCCAGGGGTTAGGGCCCGCGGGGTTCAAAAATAAAAATTTCCAGAACATGGTCGTGTAACATACCAAAGCGAACATCCTGATGAGTAGATTATGTTGTGCCAGAAATCCCAAAATGGGTAGATGGCAAACAGTGCAGGCCCAGACCAGACGCCGCAAAACGTGGCATCTGATCAGGGCATACACTGTTTGCAAAACATCCAGCCATTTTTAATCCCCCCCCCCCCCCCCCCCCCCCCCCTGCGATGCGGAGCGGGGATTATAGGAATGGCCTTTGTCTGTCTGTCCGCACCAACGAAACGACATTTAGGGGGCAAAAAATTTGGACAGTTTGACAGTTAGGTACTTAAGTGGCAAAAATTCGCTCTTAGATACCTTGCTGCTTAAGAGAATTTGCCGCTTAAGTAGTCAATATGCCGATGCCTAGCCACTTAAGTATCCATTCGTAGAGACGTCCGTCCGTCCGTCTGTCTGTCAGCACCAACGAAACGACATTTAGGGGGCAAAAAGTTTGGACAGTTTGACACTTAGGTATATATTCGTGAGTCCAAATGGACTTTATTCCTTAATTTTGATACTTAAGTGGCAAAAACTCGCTCTTAGGTGGCTTGCCGCTGAAGAGAATTTGCTGCTTAAGTAGTCAATATGCCGACGCCTAGCCACTTAAGTATCCATTCGTAGAGACGTCCGTCTGTCTGTCCGTAACACTTTCTTGTCCGCTCCATATCTCCTGAACCCTTTGATAGATTTTCATTAAACTTTGGTCAATTATTCGTCTCAGTGAGCTGGTGTGCAGAACCCATAAATGAATCATACCGACTCAAGGTCAAGGTCATGGTCGAAGGTCACAAGTTTCAAACTTGGAATTTTTTGTCCATTCCATATCTCCTTTACCCTTGGAAGGTTTTTCATTAAACTTTGGTCAAATATTCTTCACAGTGAGCTGATGTGCAGAACCCATGTCTGTTCGTCCGTCTTGTAGTTTGTCCATCCGTCCGTCTGTCTGTCCGTAACTTTTTTCTTGTCCCTTCCGTATCTCCTGAACCCTTTAATAGATTTTCATTAAACTTTGGTTAATTATACCTCTCAGTGAGCTGGTGTGCAGTACCTATAAATGAACCATGCTGACTCAAGGTCATGGTTGAAGGTCACGAGTTTGAAACTTGGAGTTTTTTGTCCGTTCCATATCTCCTTTAACCTTGGAAGGATTTTCATTAAACTTTGGTTAAATATTCTTCACAGTGAGCTGATGTGCAGAACCCATGTCCGTCCATCCATCTGTCTGTCAGTCTGTCCGCACCAACGAAACCACATTTAGGGGCACAAAATTTGGACAGTTTGACACTTAGCTATATATTCGTGAGTCCAAATGGGGTTTATTCCTTAATTTTGGTACTTAAGTGGCAAAAACTCGCTCTTAGGTGGCTTGCCGCTGAAGAGAATTTGCTGCTTAAGTAGTCAATATGCCGACGCCTAGCCACTTAAGTATCCATTCGTAGAGACTTCTGTCCATCCGTCCTTCTGTCCGTAACTTTTTCTTGTCCGTTCCATATCTCCTGAAATTTAAGATTTTCATTAAACTTTGGTCAATTATCCCCCTCAGTGAGCTGATGTGCAGAACCTATAAATGAACCATGTCGACTCAAGGTCAAGGTCACATTTGAAGGTCACGAGTTTAAAACTTTGAATTTTTTGTCCGTTCCATATCTCCTTTAACCCGAAAAGGATTTTCATTAAACTTTGGTCAATTATTCCCCTCAGTGACCTAACCATGCCAAGTCAAGGCCAAGGTCACAGGCAAAGGTCACAAGGTTGAGCCTTGATACAAAATGCGGCGGGGGATTTGGCTGTCCTCCAGACTGCTTTCTTGTCTGAATAAATTTTGAAGAAAACAGAACCTGCCTAAATTTTGGAATGATTACTCCTGCTGTATATTATAAATGTGGAACATAAAGGAACAAGGACCACAAAAACAATATTGTTCATACACTGTATGATTGGTCCATCTTTAAATTTTGAGTCAAATTAAATTTGATGTCATAATTATGATCTCAAAGAAGTGATATTCATGCAGATGCCCAGCATATCTGAGACTTGACATTCCATGTGAATCATGTGCTTGGGCAGATGATTCACATGTATTGTCAAGCTTTATTTAAAAAAGAAAAAAAAAAAAAGATAAAAAAAACACTTTGAATATATCAACTGCTACATTTGATTGATGCCACTGTACAAATCCTAAAAATCAGGGACACCTTTAGAACAAAGGAGCAGTCTCTATAAGGCTGTTTTCATGGCCACAACCGATTTCCTTTAAACTTTGCAGCTTCAAATTGGTACATATTGACTGACTAATGGTGAATTTTTAGACTCTTTGGTCCACTGGTTTTTGCTGTATACACTATTAAAGTGGGTGGGGTAATATCATCCCATCAAGGGTATACCAACAAAAATGCTATTATTTTTGTTCAAAGTGCATAACTGGAGGCGAGGTTTGCCGTATGCTTACTACCCTTTTAGGCATAACAGCCGGTGATAAGTCTTATAAATATCGAAAAAGAGAAGAATTTATATGCGCTTGTAAGTTGTACCCAAATATCAGTAATTTTTATTCCCCAACTTTACGAAAAACCACAACACCTTTACAGTTTTCAACTTATTTCACAGATCTTTCATTAATATAATGTTGATGTAATAGCCATTCTAGGTATATGTTAGAATTATTGTTAGTTCATAAAACTTAATGAGTTACCTGCCCCTGAAATTGGATTTTACCCATTTTTTAAATCGGAGTGCATTTATCCGTTTGTAGTACTTACAACTTCATTTGAAAGTGAATAAACCGATTCCATGCAAATATTATTAAATAGATGTGGACAAGGAAGTCATTTGATTTAATAGTGCATGCTAGTATTTCTTTTTTTTTTTTGGTTATTTATGAACTCTTAATTTCCAGGTGCAAATGGAACATTTGTCAACTGTCAAACATTTTTGACCACCAAAGCAGACTTTGCTCATGTTGTGGAACCTCATTCTAGACTGATACTGTGCTGAAATATAAGCCTGTATGGTCTCACGACATGTTTAAGAATTTGTTAATTTACTGATCTTCTTCTGAATCGCTAGATGTACTCCATGTGTTAACAGCAGCATCATAAACAAAATCAATATGTTCCCGGCTTGGTTTTGCTTCACTATTTTCTGTTTTGTTCTGGTAATATCCACTGGCGACTGACCACCAGTGGATGCATATGCCTATAATCTTATTAAAACATGGTAGACAACGGTTTTTACCACAACCAATTTCAACAGGTTTTTTTTTTCGTCAAGTCCAGATCTATCCGATTTGTCACTTAGTGGTTTTATAGTTTGGATACCTAAAATCATCCCAAGAAACTAAGAATCTCTCAGAACATTGGGAACGCAGGTTTTTTTGGCGAAATATGACTTGCTTTTTATGACACGAAAAACTACCATTTCACTCTGTTACTCTCCGTAACTCTTTTTCGCGGAGGTAGTATCCAAGGTAAAATACATTACTTACCGTTTGTTTCAAAGAATCTGATTGGTGGTGACGTCAGTTTACCGCGCTGTGTCAAAATACCCGCGGAATCGAGAAATTGTCAACAATGGCTAACATTACGACAAACAGAGAGCAAATTGAAGCTCATAACCATATTTTTGAGGGCCATCACCTTCTCAGTACGGGTCAGGCTGGCACAGGAAAAACGCAGACCATTAAGTTGGTTCATTATACTTTCAAATCATTTGATAAGAATGTAGCACTCCTGTGCACCACTGGCATGGGTTGTTTGCAGTACATTGACATAGGAGCAACAACCGTCCACAGGTATTTCATTATCAGTTTCGTCTTTCCCAATCAAACCCTTTGTCTTTTGCATGATTTAAGAAAGGAGTTTTACTATATTTTTATATGTCATGCAACATAGACAATTTGGCTATTTTCCGGTATTCAGTCGTACCTATATCACTTATACCCCACCCCGCCCCCGAGGCTTTGGGGCTTTGTGTTGGTACAGTTGTTAGGGGTCGAAGATGGAGAAATACGAGAATAAATGATCATAGTGTGTGTAGTGTCCTTCACCAGTCTATTTGGACGTAAAAAGGGGCCCTTGGAAAGGCGTATAAAAGTGCGTGTGTGCACCCAGCGGGCCCGCACATGACGTTAAAATGACGTCGTATCAACGTCGATGCGACGTGATCAAGTCGCATCGACGTTGATACGACGTCATTTTAACGTCGTGCCCGCTGGGAAATGTGTGTTCTTCAATGACTTATAGGCAGAATATGTTACTTTTTCACTGTATTTAATTATTTCTGTCAAATTCCTGAGAGTCCAGATATTTTAGCAGTCTTTTGGCCCTATGTCCCAACCCTTTCTTTATAATTTGTGTGGTGTATATTGATAGGGTGCCGGTAGTATATAGATACACAAAGTCATGCCCAATCTGCTGAACTATATCATGCTAAAAAGCATTGTGTTATCCAGTAATTTGCTCAGGACTTTTGACTTCTCACTTTTTACATAATTTCACTTTCATATTTCTGACTTCATATATACCCACCCTAGTAGTTTTATTAATGACTGTCCAAAATAGAAGTGAAGGCAATGATCAGGAATCGATACAATTAACCCACAGGTCCTACCAGTGACACCAATGGGAAAGAAACACAAACATAAAATAACTAGACTCTAATAGAAACATCAAAAGCGGAAAGCCAAAAGGACAGCTACTTTCCCACAAAATGGACAACTGGCTATCCAAAATGAAATAATGCAAGCGATACACACACACAAAAGACATATCATAACAAAAATAAACCGCGACAGAAGAACCGCCTTGGAAGGTCAGTGAAACGAATTCCACGCAGCTGCAATCCTCGCCCTTACTTCCGTCGCGATTTAGACAAATAATTTGTTTAGTCCGCATGAAGGCCTCCTAACTCATCAGTGCAACATCTCCGAGAAGACAAAAAACAAACAACCACTGAGATGAAACAACGTTGAGGACTCAACAGCAAGAAACCACTGAAATGCTGGAGTAGAAGAAAACCAAAGCCGGTCGTTCTTTTGCAGCGTCTTTATTAGCTCACCTGGAGATCAGCTTATGTCGTGGCCTGTTGTCCGTCGTCAGTCCGTCGTCCATTCTTCGGCAGGTGAGCAATTTCTGGCCCAATTGGGCCTCTAGTTTGTTAAATGTCTTTGTGTCATTGGTTTGTGTTTTGTCTGATGTCTTTGTGTCTACCTCCATGTCACACATGACTCCTTGTCAAATTCACAGCAGCTTTTCATCGCTTCTAGCTTACGATCTCGGTGCTTAATTATTGTAACATCTAATCGCCATTGTCTGGCTTTGAAATTTTAGAGGATTTATAAATCTAAAGTAACAAGGTACAACGATGAAATCGGAAATGAGTACAGAAAGATATGATATCGGAACTCAAAAGTGAGGAGTCAGAAATACGAATTAGTTATAAAGAAGTCATGAGTGAATTGTAAACCGTCGGGAAGGGAGAAGTAGTGAAGTTGAAAATGAGAAATGGCGAAGTCTGTTGAAGGACTTTTATTTTCTTTTTTTTTCTTTTTTTTTTTCAGTTGGGCTGGTCTTTGTGACGGGAGATACGACAATGTACTTCTTTTGACGAAACACGTACTTTTCTATTCACCGGAGTAAATTTCATTTGTAGCCTAAAATTCAATTAACAAAAGCATTGTTATTTTTCTTAAAACATAACATAGATTGTGGGTACTCGTTAGAATCGCCTCTAACCAGTACCCACAATCTATGTTTTTGAGCAGAAATAAGAAAAATAATATATACCCCTGTAAACCCCAGTTTTATTATGTAAAAGAGGGGTTTAATGGGGTCAAAGTTACATAGGCGTGTTTTATAGATCTTTTCAAAATCGTTTGTGTAAAAAAAACAACAACAAAAGAGCCATGGAAAATTTACTCAAATCATATGCAGTTGTGAGACATTGTTATGGGCTTGAAATAGATAAATTGATCCTTTTTTCTCAATATCATCGTCAAAACACTGCACATGATGACATTATCGTTGTCTTTTAGTTTTCCATTTTTGAACAAAGCTAATACTTGTAGATGGAATATTTCCTCAATATCGAAGAAAAAATACTAGTTTGCATATAATTGCTGAATACCATTGGGCCGCCTCGATAGAGCAGTCAATTTCAGGCTGACTTTCATTCATGATCTTTCATATATCTTCTCTGATGCCTTCTGTTTTTCTTTTATTTAAATGTGTCCAGATGTATGTGTTTTTTTTTTTTTTCCAAAAAAATCATCCAATCAAATGTTCTGTTACATTAAAGTTCGACGAATTACCGGAGGCTGTTATTTGCGTGTGGAGGACCCTTGTTCTACCAGCTTGATTGTAATGGAAATAAAACCGCAAATGACAATAAGTGACTTTCCAGCATTTATTTCAGCAAAACACAACACAAAGCTGACTAGATATTGTACGTATTCGCTGAATACCCATAATCGCATTGCAACCATCTGATTCAGATTCAGATAATGTTCGGTGCAGTATTTTACACTCTTCAATAAAAAAAAATATACGAAGGGAACCAACCAGTAACGGAGTGAAACGGTAGTATTTTCGTGTCAGAAAAAGCAAGTCATATTTCGCCAAAAAAACCTGCGTTCCCAATGTTCTGAGAGATTCTTAGTTTCGTGGGATGATTTTAGGTATCCAAACTATAAAACCGCTAAGTGACAAATCGGATAGATCTGGACTTGACGGAAATAAAACCTGTTGAAATTGGTTGTGGTAAAAACCGTTGTCTACCATGTTTTAATAAGATTATAGGCATATGCATCCACTGGTGGTCAGTCGCCAGTGGTAATATCCCAAATACCAGAGAACAGAAGCCACATGTGCGCAACATCCCACGGTACGAGCTCCACTTCTGCACCCACAATACCATCCAGTGATTGGGTTCAGTCCTTGAGTATATTCAACCCACATGTTATATGTTTTATTAGACGTCTGGCGATAACGTATCTGTGCTTTGAGAACACCATCTTCTTCTTTGTGTGCCATTATCTCATATGATCCACTGTCGTAAAAATGTTCATCAGTGTAGGATTTGGCTTGTTTCAGCTGGTATATACCAAGTTTCAAATCCCTGAGTTCATCCACAGTCATCTCTAGGAAATTCTCAAGTTTCTCATCATTGATCTTTTTCCAAAAAACCCGTTTTTTATCCCAGCCATTTTTTGTCGCGCCTGCTATTAGCATGGCGTGATATAGGCGCCCGGTTTTCCGTCCGTCCGTTCGTCAAGGCGTCAACATTTGCGACCACCCTTGCGTTCACCCTAATGGTCAAGTTTATTTCTCAAGACCTATAAGAGCTTCATTAATGATACTTGGTACAAACTTGTATCTGGGGATGACAACTTAAATGCATGCATCCATGTTTGACCTTGACCTACATTTCATGGTTCACTGACTTTGTAAAACATTGCGACCACCCTAGCTTTCACCCTAATGGTCAAGTTTATTTCTCAAGAATTATAAGAGCTTTATTAATGATACATGGTACAAACTTGTATCTGGGGATGGTAACTTAAATGCAAGCATCCGTATTTTACCATGACCTATATTTCATGGTTCACTGACTTTGTAAATTATTGCGACCACCCTAGCGTTCACCCTAATGGTCAAGTTTATTTCTCAAGATTTATAAGAGCTTCATTAATGATATTTGGTGCAAACTTGAATCTGGGGATGGCAATTTAAATGCAAGCATCCATATTTGACCTTGACCTAAATTTCATGGTTCACTGACTTTGTAAAATACTGTGACCACCCTAGCGTTCACCGTAATGGTTAAGTTCATTTCTTAAGAATTATTAGAGCTTCATTTATGATACTTAGTACAAGCTTGCATTTGAGAATGGGATCTTTTTTAGCAAGCATCTATGTTAGACCTTGACCTACATATCATGGTTCGATGACTTTGCGCCCCCACAGGCGGGACATAGCCTTCGGCGGAATTCTTGTTACAACCTTATCCTGCAGCTTATTTGGAGTTTTTGATAGGGCCATCATTCTTCTAGCAATTACTTTGCCTGAATCTTTGCTTGTTACCAAAGGTGGTCTTAATGCATTGCACAATGAGCAAACAATCCTTACATAGTCGCCAACATATGGTATTTGACTATTGGGCATTGTGTTGCTAAGGTCTTTCCACTTTTTAATTCTCCCATTAGCTGATAAGACAACCCATCTCACCTGTGCAACTAGCCTTGACTCATTCGCCTCTTCAGTCGTATGTTGCTTCTGAGATTTGTTTAGGAAGTGAGGCATATGAGAATTGATTCCAAAATCCTTTAGTATATCTATAGCATCCCTGAAGCCGCGGTCTACAACGAGAACATCAGCTTCTTCAAACCAGTCAGTAATGTTTTCTGCATTAGTCTTTAACATGTGTTCGGTAATCTTAGCATCTGTGTTTTTCCCATCTGCAAGATATGGTCCCATCACAGTCAAAATGTAGCCATCAGTGGCCACAAGCATCATAGGTTTCAGCAAAGGCTGTTGTTTATGTACGGAATAAGATCTTCTCTGAAATGAGTAGTTTCCACTCTTCTCAATATACACTGTAGCGTCGTTATAACGCTGTCATCGGGATCCATCGACGTCGACCGGGTTATATGTGGTCTAGCGCTATATTGATCCCAAAAATATAGCGTTATATTGTTACCCCACCCACTTATTCTGCATGCATGGCTACTGTTTCTGCCAGTTTATTATGAATATTCCATACTGCATGTATTTTATAAATTATATAGTTACTAGATTTAATGTTAATCTGATTCTATACTTCTAGTGGTCATTTAGCTTTTCATTCAAACCATTGCTGAATTTATTTATTACTGTACTTTCGTTTCTGTATCTCTGGCCTCCATATTTATTTACCTCTTCCGGTCTCAAGAAGGTATCACTAAATAGTGAAGTAAAATGCAACTTGTCAAGTCCGAAAGGTTAGCTTGAAAGAGGGGCTATTAATGTAAGCGAACCAAGTTTAACATGGTGATTATGAATGTTTATTGTTGTACCTTGCTTGATTTTCGTTTCTAGTTTTTATCTAGTGAATAATAAATAAATATCAAAAAAAAAAAAAACCCGTCTGCTATGCTCTGTTTTGGCGGGAAAAATATTTAGCGCCTGCAAGTGATAATTACAAAGGGATTAATTGAGACAAACTGATACAAATACTAATAATGTTGACAACTTGAGTAAATAAGCGAGAATACAGGTACACTGTAGCGTCGTTATAACGCTGTCATCGGGATCCATCAACGTCGACCGCGTTATATGTGATCCAACGCTATATTGATCCCGAAAATATAGCGTTATATTGTTACCCCACCCACTTTTTCTGCAAGGATGGCTACTGTTTCTGCCAGTTTCTTATGAATATTACATACTGCATGTATTTTATAAATTATATAGTTACTAGATTAAATAATAATCTGATTCTATACGTCTAGTGGTCATTTAGCTTTTCATTCAAACCATTGCTGAATTTATTTATTACTGTACTTTCTTTTCTGTATCTCTGGCCGCCATATTTATTTACCTCTTCCGGTCTCAAGAAGGTATCACTAAATAGTACAGTAAAATGCAACTTGACAATTCCGAAATGTTAGCTTGAAAGAGGGGCTATTAATGTAAGCGAACCAAGTTTAACATGGTGATTATGAATGTTTATTGTTGTACCTTACTTGATTTCCGTTTCTTTGTTTTTATCTAGTGAATAATAAATAAATATCAAAAAAAAAAAATAAAACCCGTCTGCTATGCTCTGTTTTGGCGGGAAAAATATTTAGCGTCTGCAAGTGACAATTACAAAGGGATTAATTGAGACAAACAGGTACAACTACCTTGATTACCTAGTTTTCACACCTTACCACACAGTTAATTGCCGTCTTATCAATAAGCCATAGGCGAGTATTCACAGTTTATTTGTTTTGTTTGTTTGTTTGTTTGATTTGAGGTTTAACGTCCCCGTCAACACTGTAAAGGTCATTTTGGAGACGTTGCTTCCAATTTTGTGGGACTTTTACCCAACATTGAGATGAAATGACATCTCAAGCCCTGTCGCCCAATGAAACCAATAGGGTTTATAAGCATGGACGGTCCGCCTCGCACCGCGGTTCCTGGACAGGCTTAGATCCTCTAAGCTGTTTACCAGTACTAGTGTGCAGGCCGGATTCAGCTCTGCGTGGAAGCATCGTGCAGCCCATATATTTCTTCAAGCCCCTATGGGCGGGGGCGGACAGTTTATTTGTGTTGACAACTAGAGTAAATAAGCGAGAATACAGGTATTGTCTTGGCTGATGGTATTTTGACTGCCAAGTTCGGCGGAAAAATGGGAAAAATATTGACCATTTTCAAAACTGGCGGACAAAAGCAAAAAAATGGAGCGACAGACCAACAGCGTTATAACGATTTCACCCCAACAAACGGCCCCATGGATTTACCGCATGCAGATGCACAGATGAAAACAACGTCTGCATTGCTCTGTTTTGGCTAGAAAAATGTTTAGCATATACAGGTGTCAATTTAATTTCACACCTTTTCCAGCTTATTTTTAATGCCTTAGGCGAATATTCACAGTTTCGTAAGTGTTGACAGCTTGAGTAAATCGGCGAGTATACACGTCTTATCATGGCTAACGATGTTTTGACTGCCAAGTTCCGCGAAAAAAGGGCAAAATTTTCAGCCAAACTTTCAAAACTGGGAAAAAATGTAAAAAAAAAACGGGAGCCACAGACCAACAGCGTTATAACGATTTCCGCTTTTTAAGCATCAGCGTTATAACGACTCTACAGTGTATTGTCTTGGCTGATGGTATTCTGACTGCCGAGTTCGGCGGAAAAATGGGAAAAAAAATTCACCATTTTCAAAACTGGCGGACAAAAGCGACAGACCAACAGCGTTATAACGATTTTCCCCCAACAAACGGCCCCACGGATTTACCGCATGCAGATGCACAGATGAAAACAGCGTCTGCATTGCTCTGTTTTGGCGCGAAAAATGTTTAGCATATACATGTGTCAATTTAATTTCACACCTTGTCCAGCTTATTTTTAATGCCTTAGGCGAATATTCACAGTTTCATAGTGTTGACAGCTTGAGTAAATCGGCGAGTATACATGTCTTATCATGGCCAACGATGTTTTGACTGCCGAGTTCCGCGAAAAAAAGGCAAAATTTTCAGCCAAACTTTCAAAACTGGGGGAAAAACGTAAAAAAAACGGGAGCCGCAGACCAACAGCGTTATAACGATTTCCGCGTTTTAAGCATCAGCGTTATAACGACTCTACAGTGTATATGTATGTTCCATCAGCCACTGCGATTGCAACATCAGAATTTGAATCCCCAAATAGGACATTTGCAAAAATTGATTTATGATTCAGGGATGTTAGAGAAATATTAAAGGGTTATGAAATCAATTCTCATATGCTTCACTTCCTAACCAAATCTCAGAAGCAATATACAACTGAAGAGGTGAATGATTCAAGGCTAGGTACAAGGTGAGATAGGTTGTCGAATCAGCTAATGGGAGAATTACAAAGTGGAAGGCCTCAGAAACAAATTATCCAATAGTAAAATACCATATGTTTGCGACTATGTAAGAATTGTTTGCTCGTTTTACAATGTGTTTAGACCACAAGGACTAAACCCTATCACTGGATGGTACTGTTGGTGAAGAAGTGGTGCTTGTACCGTGGGATATTGTGCTCATGTGCTTGCTAGCATGCACTATTAAATCAAATGACTTCTTTGTCCACATCTATTTAATTATATTTGCATGGAATCGGTTTATTCACTTCCAAATGAAGTTGTGAGTACTACAAAGGGATAAATGCACTCTGATTTAAAAAAAATGGGTAAAATCCAATTTCAGGGGCAGGTAACTCATTAAGTTTTATGAACTAACAATAATTCTAACATATACCTAGAATGACTATTACATCAACATTATATTTATGAAAGATCTTTGAAATAAGTTGAAAACTGTAAAGGTGTTGTGGTTTTTCGTAAAGTTGGGGAATAAAAATTACTAATATTTGGGTACAACGTACAAGCGCGTATAAACTCTTCTCTTGTTTGATATTTAGAAGACTGTTATCACTGGCTGTTGTGCCTAAAGGGTAGTAAGCATACGGCAAACATCGCCTCCAGTCATGCACTTTGAACAAAAATAATAGCATTTTTGTTGGTATACCCTTGATGGGGTGACATTACCCCACCCACTTTAATAGTGTATACAGCAAAAACCAGTGGACCAAAGAGTCTAAAAATTCACCATTAGACAGCCAATATGTACCAATTTGAAGCTACAAAGTTTAAAGGAAATCGGTTGTGGCCATAAAAATAGCCTTATAGAGACTGCTCCTTTGTTTTACAATCCAGCAAGGAGTTCAAAGGGCAAACAGTGTAGATCCTGATCAGACTGCTCCTTTAGAAGCAGTCTGATCTGGGTCTGTACTGTTTGATTAGGCCTATCTGTCCCAAAACTTATGATCATTAGGGTATCTTTGTTTGACCCACCGTCAACACTGTTCGCTCAAAATGTTTGCTGAAATTCTGGTAAAAGTGTATAAATTAACCTGGAGTTCAATCTGATTTGGAACAGAAATTGGTTAATGTTGTTTGGGAAGAAAAGTACTCCAAATCTCAGGTGAATTGCATTCACCAAGAAAAAAAGAATGTTAAGAGATTATGGGGGGTTACTGGTATTACTTCCTGAAAATGTACTGTAATTACCATGAAAAAAAAACAAAAGTTTTTTTTTTTCCTTTATTCAGATGACTGCATTTTAACCCATTTGGTAACAAAACGGGTACCCTGGCAAACAGTGCAGGCCCAGATCAGACGCCGGAGAATGCGGCATCTGATCAGGGCCTCCACTGTTTGCTAATAAGTTCGGGCATTTTCCAAATAATTTTTTATGAAAACACTACCTTACACTGCTATAATCTAAGGAGGAAGATTCCATTTGGTACAAAAAGGGTTAACCCTTGTCCTGCTGAGCCCTGATATGCCTTATTTTCCAAACAATGAAGATCCAGATCAGATGGCTTCTAACGAAGCCATCTGATCAGGATCTACATTGTTTGCCATTCAGATTGTGAATTTGTTGCAATAATTTGCATCAAGTAATCTGATTGGTTGATAATCGGTAGTTGTTGTGGCATATATGAATATTCAGCAGGACAAGGGTTAAGGTCAGCAACATTCTTTGGTGGATTTTGATTGTGTAGGGATTTAATGACATGTCAGCCCTTAATCCTGAGAAAGGGAGAAAATTTGATAGAAGAGATTGTAGAGGAGATGAAAGAGAATGGACAGTGGAGAAAGAGAAAAATGAATGAAAATGAAGAAACATACAAAATATAACAACTTTACCCTTCTTCTCTTGCCTGCTGCAAGGACAGCTTCCAATAACAGTTTGACACCCTGGTATAGTTCGAACAAATTGACCTGAGACTCACCTTTATGCATGGAATAAATTTGTCAATGTTATCGCCTAATACGTCGGCTTTCGTAACCTTATTGTGAATTTTCGGCATCACGTGAATTGCGACCCACGTACCGACCTCTATGTATTGAATAACAATATTGCCATTTTTTGGGGAGACTGCGAAGATAAATACATGCATTCATTCAGGTGTGAAATTATGTCAATAGAGTTCACCAGTCTCAGGTCAATTTGTTCGAACTATAAATGTAAGATATACGACACCACACCTTCGCCTCACACTACCACCCGCATTCTTTGATGGAGATTGATCATGAAACTTTTTCATTTGTCATGCTCTCCATTCCACTGATCCAAGAAGGGCAGTTGTCAGTTTCTGTCAAAAGAATGTGCACTTTACTGTTTTACCAATTTATTTATAAGCCTACTAAGGAAAAGTGTGTTGATGTAAGCTATGACCTAAAGTGTTGACTGGGCAACTAAACAAGCTCATGATGTGGGTATGTTTCTTTTCTGTTTCAGTATAATGTTCTCTTAACCCTTATCTTGCTGTTCACGACAACCCCTGTCTTTGCAAACAGTGTAGATCCAGATCAGATGGCTTCTGAAGAAGCCATCTGATCAGGATCTACACTGTTTGGCATTCAGTTTATAAATTTGTAGCAATAAATAACATCAAGTAATTTGATTGGTTGATAGACAGAAATGGGTGTGGCTTAAATGAATATTCAGCAAGATAAGGGTTAAATTATTGATATTGAAAGCTAGTTAGTTGAGTCCTTTCTCACAGCTCTAGATAAGGAAGAGTAATTAGGATAATTGTGGGATAATTCTTCCTTATTTTTCCCATATGTTGTGGGTACTTGTTAGAATCGCCTCATTGAGGCGATTCTAACAAGTACCCACAACATATGTTTCAAACAAGAAATAAGTTAATTTTCCGTTAATTATTCTCGTTACGCCTCCCAATCTGGAGCTGTGTAAAATTCTTATACCATGCCCAGCAAAGGCACAGATTAGTCTGCACACCCACCCAGAGTCTGACTGGAGCTCATTTGTCTCCACATGATGAAAACTTTGGGCTCTGTAAGTTGTCGATATATTGCCAGGTATGGACTCCGATCAGCTTGCATGGAAAAGCTGTTCTGGGTCTTCATTAATGTAGGGTATTTGCAGTAGCTTCAGTTTCGCATGATCTACCCCAGCTGATAGTCACAGCCTATTGATCCATGTAAGAAACACAGATATATGTGTGATGCATGGATTACTTAATGTTAAAATTGGATAAGTTTCAGGTAAATTCCACAAAAAATTTAAAGATTTCAAGAGCTCCTATTTTTCTCCAAACCCCATGCTGTATTAACTTTATACATATACTTGGCATTGCTGCTACAATTATTTAGTTTCCAACACAGCACTTGATCTTGAGGCCAAGGTCACATGCTCAGAAATTCTGTGTTTTCCAAGACACTGAGAGAGCAGGTGAGCTAACCTGTCAAGTAACATCTCTTCTTTATGTAGAACATGCACTTTGTATTTTGCTGCAGTAACAGTATATATATATATATTTTTTTTTTTGAGTTGGGAAAGAGTGCATCAGATTCTATTAAGCCCCGCCCATCGGGATATGAAGAAATAGATGGGCTGCATGATGCTTCCACGCAGAGCTGAATCCAACCGCACACAAGTACTGGAAAACGGCTTAGAGGATCTAAGCCTGCCCAAAGTGGTGCAAGTCAGACTTTCCATGCTTATAAACCCTATTGGTTTCATTGGGCAACAGGGCTTGAGATGTCATTTCATCTCATTGTCGGGTAAAAGTCCCACAAAATTGGAAGCAAAGTGTTGACAGGAATGTTAAACTTAAACTAGGGGTCAAATTTTGATTGTTATGTATTCTACTCATTATGCCGTTTGATTTGATATGTCACACGACCAGGTTCTGAAAACTTTGATTTTTTACCCCCCGGGGCACCCCAACCCCTGGCCTGGCCCCTAGGGGTAGGATCAAAATTCCGAAAGTGTCATGTACTCCTCAGACCAAAGACCTATCAGTTCCCAAAGTTTTAAGTTTCTAGCTGTAAAAGTGTGGGAGGAGTTGTCCGGTAAGATTGACGGACGTACATACGGACTATGGAGACAATTACAATATCCCCACTTTTTCTTCGAAAAGCGTGGGGATAATCAACCAACCAACCAAACCATATCTAAATTTTGGGCCAAAACCATGTTAATACTGAACAGGCTTGACAAAGCTTTTGGCTTAATTCTTGTGCAATTGCAACATTTGATTGGAACTAACTGCTCTAAAGTTATTTTTGAGTGATGAAAACTTTGGCAGAATTCTTTTGTCATTGCAAGTATACAGTAAAATTCCTACACTTAGTTTTCTAAAGTGGTTTTTAACCCTTGACATGCTGAATATTTAAATATGTCACACCCACTACTGATAATCAGCCAATCAAATTACTTGATGCAAATTATTGCAACAAATTCACAAACTGGTTGACAAACAATGAAGATCCTGATCAGATGGCTTCTTCAGAAGCCATCTGATCTGGATCTACATTGTTTCAAAGATAAGGCATATCCGGGCTCAGCAGCACAAGGGTTAAGACCACTTTTGAATACTTGGGACTACATGAAATCTTCTGAATATGATTTTTAAGAAGAATTGGGCCCAGCAGATGATTCACATGAAATGTCAAACCTTATTTTTGCTGAGAAATGAAAAAGTGAGATTGCTGTCTGCTCTAGAATATTCTTTTGCAGTGCAGCGAAAGGTTATAATAGCAGAGTTTCACTGTACCATGGTCCTGCCCTATTAACGCTGTGCATGCTGGGTATTTTTTTTTGCAGCAGACGACATTTTGAAACATTTTTCTAATTTTCCAAGAAAACAGGATTTGACATCTCATGCAAATTCTCTCCTATGGAGACAATTTGCATGAGGTGTCAAGTCCTGTTTTCTGGGAAAAATAAGCAAAAAAAAATATCAACAATTTGTCTTCTGCTGAAGTCGCCTAGAGAGTGGTAAAGGATAAAGAGCTTGCTTTATGATCAAAAGGGCTAATCCATATGTTTCCTTTGTTGCAGGGTCTGCTGGTGATGCAAACTCACACAGGGCTGATTGGCCGCTACAGTTTCACCAAATCCATGGTGATAACATAGAGTTGTCACATGACCGTAAACGAGCCAAAAGGGCAGACAGTTTCTGTAAGGGAATATGTTTTAGCAGCAGACCAGTAACGATTGGTGAGCGAGTATACATTAAGTTTGTTGATACCTCAGGTAGCTGGAGTGGTGTGCTAAGGTTCGGATTTACCAGTACAGATCCGGGGACCCTCAGGGGGTCAGACTTACCCAGATATGCTTGTCCGGATATGACAAATAAGCCTGGCAACTGGGCTAAGGCTCTTGGAGAAAGATATGCTGTGTGCAATAATGAATTATTTTTCTATGTGACACGATCTGGTGATGTGTTCTATGGAGTAAACGGTGAAGAAAAGGGATTGTTTTTCAGTGGTGTGAATGCTAATGTACCCATATGGGCACTTTTGGATATATATGGTAACACATCGTGTGTGGAGTTTATGAGTCCACCACCTTTAAATAATGTGATAAACACAAACCCTCACTTATCGGGATCTGTATCTATGCAGCCAGAAACTTTTACAACCATGACGTCATTAATGATAAATGACAACAGAAATAATCGAGAAAACCAGAACGTTGCAAATAATATGCCAGCATCACGCTATCATATGAATGTAGACTTTGCTCCCTTAACTTTTCATACTGTTTGTGGTAGAAACGTACGCATATCACCTGACCACACTACAGCAATGAGAACCAAGGACGAGTACTGTAATGCATACGTTTTTACATCACGACCATTGAGATGTGGTGAAAAAGTAGTTCTAATGGTGCAAGGTGTTGATCGTCAGTTTATAGGAGGATTGGGATTCGGGTTCACATCATGTGACCCCTCAACCTTGAAACCGGAAGATCTTCCAGATGATTCAGATCTGCTACTTGACCGCTTGGAGTACTGGGTGGTCAATAAAGATGTGTGTCGGAGTCCAGAAATGGAAGATGAGCTAAGTTTCCATCTCACTAATGAAGGTAAGATGATTATTACATTGGAAGAGATCGGGGGCCATCATAGTTTATTCAAATGATTACCCTCGGATGACCTTGACCTATTTTATGCCAAGGCCAAATGTGGTCACATTGACTTTTGTATGGGGAAAAAGTCGAAATTGTGTATTTTTCGGAAACTATTGCAGTCTCTGATCTGAAAATTAGTAGATGCAGTTAGCTAAATGATTGAATGAAACTACATGAGTATTAAAGTTCAAGGTCAATCCTTGACCTTGGCCTAAGAAGGCATTTCTGATATGAAGATCAAAACTTATTTTCTACTGGAACCACTGGGCTATGTGTGACCAAATTTTATACAAAACTTACAGAAAAAAAAAGAAATGAAAATTTATTGATATGAGTTTGGTCACATGACCAATATGGCCACATAAAGGGTAAAACTTCAGAAATCTTCTTCTCCGCAACAAATGGGCCAATTCTCATGAATCTTGGTATGTAGAAGTTGGGACTTGGGCCCTTTATAGTTTCCTCAAACGATGACCCCTTGATGACCTTGGCCTATTTTATGCCAAGGTCAAATTTAGTCATATAGACTTTTGTATGGGAAAAGGTAAAAAACATATATTTTTCGGAAACTATTGCAGCCTTTGATCTGAAAATTGGTAGATGTAGTTAGCTAATTGAGTGAGTGAAACTACTTGAGTATTAAAGGTCAAGGTCATTCTCTGACTTTGGCCCAAGGTCATTCAGTTAGAGGAAATATACAGTAGAGGAAATCATTCTAATCTGGTCCCTGTGAATAGGGAAGTATTTTATTTGTTTTACAAGATTTAATTCTATTCAATGGATTGTAAAGCATTTTTCACCTTTAAAGGTGCATTATTGAGCTACCGGGTCTCAATTTTATTTTTCTGGTTTTTATCTTCAATGCATACTCCTTTGTCATGTGTACACTTTTTGAGCCAAATACAGCTTCAGAACTTTGTGAAAATGGTCGTTTTCATTCATGTTTACCCTCTGCTCTGAACATGTGTTCGGAATTTCTGTTCTAAAAATAAATCTGTCACTTTACACATACATGGCGACAGTATCGTCTCTGAGTGTCGTTACTTATGGCATGGTATTCAGTGTCATATTTTTTTCCGATTCAGGCATGGCCTAAGCAAACAAGGCCAAAAATGAACGTCCCATAACGTCATATATGGGGATTCTATTTTTGTCACAAACTAAAAATAGATCTAACTAGTGTTCGAAACCTAGTCAGGGAATCCCTCTCAAACTCGTTTACCTGTCATCATAATAATTCGCATTTTTGCATAAAATGCATACATTTGTATTGTTTTAAAGAAAAATACCGGCTATATGTATTTTATTTTTGGAAGAATTTTTTCCAGATAGCTCAATAATGCACCTTTAAGTACCTATTTAGTGAATTATGAAGCAGTCAGCATTAAAAAAATTCATTTTTCAGGGAAAAAGCAGACTTGTCATTTTGTATAAATCCTCTGCCAGTAGACAATTCTTGAAAGCGGGAAAAAAGATAAACACAATATTGAAAAAGGTGTCTGCCCATTGCAGTCAGAATTAATACTTTAACCCTTGTCCTGCTGAATAAATTAATTTGACACACCCATTCTGACTGTCAACCAATCAAATATTTTAATATTGTATAATGTATTCATTTAGTTCAGAAACTGAATGGCAAACAGTATAGAACCAGGTGGCTTCTTCCATCTGGTCTGGATCTACACTCTTTACAAAGATAGGGGCTGTAGTGTTCAGCAGGATAAGGGTTAATCCATTAAATGCCAATCACGATTATTGTCGTCTGCTTTGCCGTCTGCTGGATGCCGTAAAAGTAATTTTTGCAAACAGTGTGGACCCAGATCAGACTGCTCCTGTAGGAGCAGTCTGATCTGGGCCCACACTGTTTGCCTGTATGCAAAAATACTTATAAAAAGTTTGAAAAAAAAAATCAGCAGACGACATAAACAGACGACATTTTCAGATGTAGTTTTTCTAGGCATCTTCAGTAATACCTGTATGTTGTTTACAGGTGAGGTGTGTTACTCCAGAAACAACTTTAAGATGACCACATTGATGCACGTGGACAGAACTCTGCCTCTCTGGGCATTTTTCGATGTCTATGGCAATGTACAGAAAATAAAGATGTTGGGTAAGCATACAAATTGATTTTAAACTGTGTTTGAATATTTTAGAATGGACAGGTCCACAAATTTTTGACAGTCAATTTCATATAGCGATTTTCTTCCCTACAGTAGAACTTCGATGGCTCGAACACCGAAGGCTTGTTTACCATGGATGAGTCGAACCCATTCTTGAGCCCCTAGCGAAACCCTCTACATAAGAACTAGTAGGGGTAATTAAGGAGATTTTAGTCTTTTATCTTACAAATGTATGCTGTGTGTACTCATTAGAATCGCCTCAATGAGGCGATTCTAATGAGTACACACAGCATACATATTCATTATGGAACACCGAAAAGATGTCTAAAAGTATCTCGTTATGCCTCCTAGCAGTAACCCTCAGTGGCTCGAACTCTCTCTGTCTCGAACAGATTTTCGAGGTCCCAAAGGTGTTCGAGCTATTGAAGTTTGACTGTATTTTGCCCCGAAGTATAGTCTCAAATCGGAAGGCGACCAGAATTAATGTCTTTAGACCTATTGTTCATCTATATGACTTAATATATTTATTATACCCCCAGCATACGAAGTATGCTATGGGGGTATATAGTTTTCGTCCTGCAGTTTGTCTGTTCATCTGTCTGTGTGTCCATCTGTTCATCTGTTAACATTTTGGTTAAAATTTTGCATCAATGTTTCTAAGAGATTGTATCTTCTGAACCCTTTGATAGATTTAGCTGATACTTACACTGCAGTTACCTACTGGTCTAAAGATTTCCCACCCCAACTCCACAGTGACCTTGAGCTCAGGGTCACAGACCTAGAAATTTTACGTTCGGTCAAAGTTTTATGACAAAGTTTATAGATGCCTGTATGTTCTAAACGCTAAGACAAATTCAGTTGATACTTACATCAATGTTGCATACAGTCCAATGATTTTGTGATGTATGTCCCTTACCCAACCCACAGTGACCTTGACCTCAAGGTCACAGACTTAGAAATTTTACATTTGGTTAAAGTTTTATGACAAAGTTTATAGATGCCTGTATGCTCTAAACTCAAGACAAATTCAATTGATACTTGCATCAATGCTGCATACCAGTCCAAAGATTCCATTGATGCATACCCCACCCTGCTGCTTCAGTAACATTAATGCCCCCACCCCTTCAGTAACTTTCCTGCCCTCACTCCTTGGTCCATTTAGATATTTAATGTTTGGTTTAGCTTTTACAAGCATATAGATTCTTAAAGCTTCTTGACTTCTTCATTCATATTACATACAAGCTCAAAGATATATCAGACAGTGGCGCTGGCCAGGGGTATACGTGACCCACTGCTGCTTGCTCTTGTAGCCATGTAGTCAACCCTTTTGACTCTTTATACCAATACAGATACCAGGGGCCAGTTGTTCAAAGCATCGTTAGCTTAACGAGCTCGTTAGTGGTCAAATTGTTAACTGTTCTAGCAAATGCAATATCGAAAATTTTGGTATTTTTGCTGAAAAAATGTGAGCAGCTTTTGCAGAAGCAAAAGCTGCTCACATTTTTTTAGCAAAAAGTTCAGCATATTTGCCATATTTAACGATTAAAATTTTAACGATACATTAACTAACGATGTCATTAATTTTGAACAACTGGCCCCTGGTATGTAAAAAGTGTGGATTCAGATGAGATAGCTCATAATCTTATCAGAATCTACACTTTTAGCATTCATTTTGATTGGCCTTGGTAGCTCAGTCAAATGAGCATCTGACTGGAGATCACTGATCAGTAGGTTGGAGGTTCAATACCTGCCTGGTCGGCAACACTGTTTCGTGGCGATTGAAAATCTGCTCTACAGTCATTAAGACCCTTCCGCTGATTCAAGAAAGGCAGTTTTCAAATATGCCCTGTACTGGTTAACTGCATATGTAATACCATAAGCCTGCCTCGAAAAAGGGTGTGGTTAGGTAAATTAGCCAGCTTAATATGACCTAAATAGTGTTGTCTAGGCTGTAACTTAGTCCTTTCAACCTTGAGTTTCTGAACTTGACTCTTCCATTCTTGAATTTGGACCTGTCCAGTTGGACGAGAGCCATTTCATCTGGATCTATACTGTTTGTATAGGTTTGTTTGTTTGATTTGAGGTTAAACATCCCCGTCAACACTGTAAAGGTCATTTTGGAGATGTTGCTTCCAATTTTGTGGGACTTTTACCCGACATTGAGATGAAATGACATCTCAAGCCCTGTCACCCAATGAAACCAATAGGGTTTATAAGCATGGACGGTCCAACACTCGCACCGCTTTGCCTGGGCAGGGTTTGATCCTCTAAGCCGTTTACCAGTACTTGTGTGCGGGTCAGATTCAGTTCTGCGTGGAAGCATCATGCAGCCCATCTATTTCGTCAAGCCCCGACAGGCCTGTTTGTATAGGTATCAGCACCAGTCCACAGGATTGAAAGTGATAAGCCATATGATATTCCAAAAGGGAATTTATAGTCATGGGCATGTCATGTTAAACCCTTACATGTAGGTTGCAGAGAAAACTGCATACAGGCGATCAGTGTGGACACTGATCAGACTGCTCCCAGAGTTGTTTCCAATAATGATTTTCAGCAGGTGACAAAGCAGGCAACATTTATTGTGATTGGCATCTTTAAGGTTAAATGTATGAAACTTGTTGCTTAGTTTTGTCATTTTGCTTGCACAACACTGGAATTATCGAACATAAATTTCTTAGGTAATGACCACTCATGTAAGATCTTGGTTTGTAAAGTTTAGATAAAAAAACATCTTGACACCTTTGTAATAATCCCATCTCCATCTTTTTTTCTTTTGAAAACAAGCAAACCATAAGACAAAAATTCTATTTACAGACTTTTCTGGCTCAGTCAGATGTGCATCTAATGGTTGGTACAGCTACACTTTTTCATGTACAGCCGAACTTCAATGGCTCGAACACCTTTGGGACCTCAAAAATCTATTCGAGACAAGGGTAGTTCGAGCCACTGAGGTTACTGCCAGGAGGCGTAACAAGATACTTTTAGACATCTTTTCGATGTTCTATAATGAAAATGTATGCTGTGTGTACTCATTAGAATCGCCTCATTGAGGCGATTCTAATGAGTACACACAGCAAACATTTGCAAGATAAAAGACTAAAATCTCATTAATTATCCCTCACTATTTCTAATGTAGAGGATTTCGCTAGGGGCTCAAGAATGGGTTTGACACATCCATGGTAAACGAGCCATCGGTGTTCAAGCCATCGAAGTTCCACTGTAAATTGATTTTGGTCATTCTCACCTTACTGATTCAAGAAGGCCTGTTGTCAGTTACTAGTAAAAGACAGTTCACTGTATTGATAAACTGCTTAGTAACAACAACATCGTTAGTTTTGAAGTTCGCAAACTCCAAAGATAGATTTTCTCATGCAGCTGAATTATCATTTATTTTTGTTGTAGGTACTACTATACCACAAGCTCCAAGACCATTCCCAAGGTCAAGGTCAACTTCTAGTGCTCCACTTACAGTTTCTTTACCACCACAACCTCCTCAGAGACACTCAATGGCTCCAACAACACTGTCTCTTCACCAACAACCTCCACCAGCGGTGTCGCGAAGTTTCAGTGTTCCTGCCTCAATGGTTCCTTCTCCGTCAACCCCAAAACAGCCCATGTTCCCAAAACAACCCATGTCAATGCCTGGTACCCCAAGCTCAATCAATGAAAATCCCGTTGCAGACAATGAAAGTAACGAATGTAATGTGTGTTACGAACGACCCGTTAATGCTGTGTTATATACTTGTGGACACATGTGTATGTGCTTTGAATGTGCACAGGCTGTGAGGCGAGAAAAAAGTGCTCTTTGTCCTATCTGCAGACAGGAAATAAAAGATGTGATAAAGATTTATAGATCATAGCCAAGGGAGGCAACTCTTAAATGGCTGTTTTGTTCTGTTTTGTTTTGTTTCTTCAGCATAATGGGAGTATTTGGAGAGTCTGTCAAGTGTTTTGGGGAGCTTTAGAGATTTCTTAGGGAGATGAATTCACCTTCATGGGAGACAATGACTTTTAGGAATACTTTCCTGGCCCTTATCTGTAGGGATCTGCCTTTAAAGGAAAGAATTTGCTCCTTAAGGATCAAATACTTTTTTTTAACCCACTGCATGCTGGAAACCCCTAAAGGGGTACCTTGGCAATTAGTGCAGGCCCAGATCAGAAGCTGCAGAATGTGGCGTCTAATCAGGGCCTGCACTATTTGCTACAGAATTTTCCGTCAAAAATAGAATAAAACATGAAAAAAGTAGGCTTGACATCCCTTATATGCCAAATGGACTTGTCCAATATACAGCAATGGAAGAGTCCACTTGTATGCAATGGGTTAATGGGTAGACCTCGTTTTCAGGTGTCTCAGCTGATAAGAAAGCACAGGAGTTTCCATAAGTTGTCTCCCTTGTAAGATAAAATTACAGAAAATATTACAAGTGTAGCCAGTCTCCTTAATCTACTAAAATTTGTTCTTTGCCCTGCTATTAAAGATGCCAACAGTTGAGCTTTGTTTTGCATTAAGATCAAAGTACATCACAACCTCTTTATAGCACTGTTCATTATGGCACAGTCTAAAGATGGAACCCTAAAATATATGATTTCAGATAATTTTGCAATATAATCTTAACACTTTTGTTTAGCTATAAAATGGTTATTTAACTATTATTATAGGAATAAATTTTATTTTTGTGGATTTTATTGGTGTGTAAACTCGAGTGATTCACTCATAAACTGCATGAAGCCTGAAGGGCTTTATGCTAAGTTTAGAGTTTACACATTGATATAATCCACAAAAATGATAATTCATTCCTTATAGTTCCAATTTTGTCATCGAAACATTGACCCTTGTCCTGCTAGTCCTGGATATGCCTTATCTTTGAAACAATGTAGATCCAGATCAGATGGCTTCTGATGAAGCCATCTGATCAGGATCTACATTGTTTGCCACTCAGATTGTGCATTTGTTGCAATAATTTGCATCAAGAAATCTGATTGGTTGATAATCGGTAGTAGGTGTGGCATATATGAATATTCAACAGGACAAGGGTTAAAATGTCACAAAAATGGTAAATTATAGGAATTCTTTCAAAAGCGTAAGAGAATGACTTACCCACAGCCACGGCAGAATGATTATTCAATTATAAGTTGCCATATTTGAAAGAAACACACGCAGATAAAGCATCAAGTCTTAATTAAGTATTTGTCTTCTAACACTTACGGCTTCTCCAGACTTTTGATTGAATGAGTCTTTAAACCGAGGTCCCATCTCCGTATGAACTTAGCTGTTGGTGAGACGTAAAACTCAAACACTCACTCTAACATTTATGTTTTCAATAGATTCTCATCTTTTAATTGACACTGTTGACGTCACTTCATATACAATGACATAACGCGCTCTAAACATGCTCTTTGGCATCAAATTATATTACTACCTGTCACTGTGTGAAATAGCTCTGAGATTCTATCGAAGTATTTATCGAAGTATATTTATCGATTCTTTCAAAGTATGGAATTAATCGAAGTATAAAACTTTTATTTCAACCAATTAAATATAAATAGCTCGAAATGTAAATAATGATTGAGAATTGGAATTATTTAAACATGGTTTCAGTTCTGGATCCTGACAATAGTGTTATGAAGAGGTTGTATTGTATAAGGCTGCCTTTTGAAATGGAAATAAGAAGATCCTACTTCTGCTTGCCATCTCTTGATAAATCTCCGAGTACACCCAGTCTTATACAAGTTAATGAAATTGTAGTTGTAATTCACAGATAACAAATCGTGTTATAATTATGAAATTCATCTTTGCCAAATTTATGATGTAGTATATGACCAATTTTTCTTGTCTCTTTAAGCTTTTGTTCTGTCTCCTATACTGTGATTTCATTCTAACAGTAACTATTACAATTGTGAACTTGATAGAGTAAATGTGGAAAAGATCTGGGTCCATTTGTTCAAAGCCTTGTTAGCTTATGAACATGTTAGTGGTCAAAAGGTTATCTGTTTCAGATACTAAATATTTAATACACTTTTATTTTTGATGAAAAAAAAAAACAATGTGTGTAGCTTCTCACATTTTTTTATCAACAATATTCATGTGTTAACCATATTAAATGATAATGATATTATCATTGCATTAGCTTACGAACAATGTTACCCTAAATTCTAGCAAGAGCATTATCTAATACACATGTATTTTTGCTGAAAAAAAAATGTGAGTAGTTGCATCTTGAGTGGTCTTCATGGTGGATTTTTTTACTGTACATACAAATATGAAGGCTCATGTGAAACTACTTCATGCCTCTGTGGCCCAGTGGGTAAGAGTGCTGTCTCTTAATCATTAGGCTTCTCACAGGTGTAGTTTGAGCCTCATTAGGTCACAGTTCTCCAAGGGAAGATCAGGTGGTTTTTCTCCTGGTACTCCAGTTTTCTCCCACTTCTGATCAGCTCTAAAAAAGTAAGTAATTGTGGAGGCACTGCAAAATACCCCCAAAAAGCCTTCATGTCCAGACTGCCTTGAGCCTTCATGGTGTACAATAAGGACCCTTTACCTATGAATGAGCTTTGTTTTCTTTCAACCCAGTATATGTTAGTAATATTACAAATGAATTAAATGAAAATTTTCCTTGATTTTTGATGGGAATTTTATATACAGTGTAATTATGTTACACTTGAGGGATTTCTCCATGACATATCCATATTGTTATGTATGCATTGTTTGAAATTTAAACTGCATCCATTAATATTACTTCCTTGTTAAGTGTTTCAACACCTTTTTAGGGTATTTCTTATTTCACAATGTCATTCTCAAAAATGGATACCGTATTTACCGTATGTGTTCGGACACCTTAAAATAATTATTTTTTTCACTGTCCGAATACTTCCGAAATTACCTTTCTAAAATTAGCACCGTGTCCGAATACTTCCGAAAATTCACTGACATAAAAAATGATCGCCGGTTCAGACATTGTTTTCATTTTCAAACCAAAACGTGGCCGAACTGGAGCCATTGGAAATCTAATATGGCCGAATCACATTTAGAATCTAAATATTTCCCTTATTTCACGATTACATAAGTCTACTATCCGTATTCTGATACAAATTGCCCTAATTGCTTTTCTTTACAAATGGCGACTGCTTTTGCAGCCACGTGGTCGGAAAATGACGTCATACGGTTTCCGTTTACACAATACACATAAATGCAGTCAAGGACGTATTGCACACCTGTTTTAGGTGATTGATTTTAAATGAGCGTATTTCTTAAATAAAGAAATCGTTTTGAATAAAAAAAAAAAAAAATAACATTTCTTTAATCTCGAACCAAAAGGTGTCGAACTAGAGTCATTAAAAATCTTATATGGCCGAACCGAGTTCTAAAGAATATAAATACATGCAATTGTAAAATATTAAGAATATACATGCATAATATTTCACGACTACACAAGTCCACTATATTCTGAAACAAATCGCTTTGTTTACAAATGACATCCGATATTGAAGCCATGTGGTCGGAAAATAATTCATTCATGGGCATACCACACACGTGTTTTATGTTATTGGTTTCAATGGAGCTTATTTCTTAAATAAAAATATCATTTTGAACAGGTAAAAAAGAAACGGTATTTTTTTTTTATTTTTTTTTTTTTCGAAAGCTAAACACGCAACAGATGTTGATCGAGAAATGCACCTTGCGAAAAACCAATTTTATATTCAAATACCGGTTCTATAGTAAGCCATAAATTAATGACTTGTGTACACAAATCAGCGTCTGTCCTGCATTGTTTGACCTGATTTTCTCACATATTTGCCAGCTTATCGATAACGCCTGAGGCCAGTGTTCACAGTTTATTACCTGTAGTGGAATAATCCATTTGAATAGTAGAACGTAATCAATTTCGTTTTAACACTTCAACCTTTTTTCACTATTAAACAATTTCATTAGCATGTGTATTTAAAACCTATAAAATATTAGCCTTTATATATATATATATATATCACAGATTGGGATAAAAACGACAGAAACAAGGTATGACTTCTTCATTGTACTAGCTGCCATACCTGCACTGAAAATGGTTCCGCCCATAATGGTTGTTGGTAAATTAAAGACGGTAAATCATAAAAATATGGATACCTTGCAAAAAGAAAAAATACTTAGACAGAAGGCAGAATTGTGTCCGAAAACTTACGAAAATAAAGAGCGTGAATTTTCGGGGGTGGCCGAAAATAAACAGTACATTAAATTAGCTAGTTTTACTGATTCTACATGGTGTCCGAAAACAAACGGTGTCCGAACACATACGGTAAATACGGTAGTAAAATATTTGGCTTAGCAAAACTAAATAAGGAACAGCAAAACTTACTGAGTCATATATGTGATAAAAAGCCGTACTTGGGATAATTTGGGGATAATTTTGGTTATTACATGTTGTGGGTACTTGTTAGAATCACCTCATTGAGGCAATTCTAACAAGTACCCACAACATATGTTTTAGGGAGAAATAGAAAAAATACCCCCTTATTATCCTGCAGTACTCCTCTTTTTGGGAGCTACCAATGGGCGAAGACTCTGATCAGCATTGTGTCAGTCTATCACTTTATGGATGGTCAAGCTTAGAGGCAATTCAGAATTTGTAAATATGCAGGGCTCCAGGTGATTTTGCTGATCACACATAACAACTTGTCCATTTTGCTGTGTTTTGCTGGTGCTCCAGTTTAGCTTTAACCCTGGCTGTCTTGCCCTGCACCCCCTCTGGGCTGGGCAACACAGGGCTGTCTTGCGCTGGCTCAAATAATATTGAACTTATCTGACTATTTAGGGCTCTGCATATCATTTTGGAAGCCCCCGCCCATAGGGGCTTGAAGAAATATATGGGCTGCATGATGCTTCCACGCAGAGCTGAATCCGGCCCGCACACTAGTACTGGTAAACCGCTTTGAGGATCTAAGCCTGTCCAGGAACCGAGGTGCGAGGCGGACCGTCCATGCTAATAAACCCTATCGGTTTCAGTGCTAATAAACCCTATTGGTTTCATTGGGCGACAGGGCTTGAGATGTCATTTCATCTCATTGTCGGGTAAAAGTCCCACAAAATTGGAAGCAACGTCTCCAAAATGACCTTTACAGTGTTGACGGGGACGTTAAACCTCAAATCAAACAAACAAACATATCATTTTGGGGTTAACACACTTCTCAAAACAAACATGTTAAGATATTAAAAAACCTCTAGTGCAGGTTGTAAAAAAAAACTTCATGATAAACTCAATATTAAGCAGGAGATTTATATTGCTCATAAATATTAAATTGCCAACATAACTGTTATGCTATTTATGCTTCAGTCAGCAGAAAACGACTTGCAATGCTCATACATGTAAATATTAAGATGAAGAATGGTTGGCATTTCAATATTTTTGAGCAGGACAAAGTCCTTGCTCAGCTGAATTCAGCATGAAAAAAGGGGCAGTACTGCAGAATAAGAATACCATAAAAATCCTGAAAATTGGGACACTTTGAGGACTTGCTGTAATTCTCCTAAAATTTTAACAAATTTGTTTCACAACCCAGCAAGAAGTCCAAAGGAGCAGTCTGATCTGGGTTTGCTCTGTTTGCTTAGGCCTGTCTGTGCCAATACTTATGATTATTACTGTACCTGCAATAAGCCTGAGTTAAATATACCTTATAGCCCATTCTGCCCTGTTGACCAGTGAAGATAACTTTGTGAACAGTGTAGGTCCAGATGTTCGCCATCCTGTTAACTAACCCATTGTATGCGGGAAACCCCTAAAGGGATACATTTGCAAACAGTGCAGGTCTAGATCAGACGCCACAAAACACGGCATCTTATCAGGGCCAATTGAATGCGGGAAATACCTAAAGGGGTACCTTGGCAAGCAGTGCAGACCCAGATCAGATGCCACAGAATGCGGCGTCTGATCAGTGCCTGCACTATTTGCCAACAGAATTTTCTGTCAAAAATAGAATAAAAAACGAAAACATTGGCCTGACACCCTTATATTATGACAAATGGACTTGTCCAACATATAGCAATGAAAGAGCCCACTAGTATACAATGGGTTAGTGATTTTGACTAAGCCTCCTGTTAACAAGAATGGATGTGCCCACATTCGGAGATGGAAGAGTCCATTTAAGGGGGGGGGGGGGTGAAGGAGGGATAAGGCGCTTATTGTCGCACCTGCTTTAGCAGGAAGACATAGGCGTGCAAGTTTCCGTCCGTCCGTCCGTCCGTCCGTTCGTCCGTTCGTCCGTCCGTCCGTTCGTCCGTCCGTCCGTCCGTCCGTCCGTCCGTCAACATTTTACACTGGATGTCTTGTCATCGCAACTCCTCCTACACTTTTAGACCGATCATTTGGAAACTTTGCATGTGCTTTCGCCATGGTCTGAGGATGCGCATGTGGTTTGGACTTAATCTTCGAATCAATTTTTGTCACTTTTTCCATATTGTGAACTTAGTCATTTTTAGGTATGCGATACGTACCTCTTGTCATCGCAACTCCTCTTGCAGTTTTATACCGATCATTTTGAAACTTTGCATGTGCTTTCACCATGGTATGAGGATGTGCATGTGGTTTCGACATAATTTTCAGAATATTTTTTTCCACTTTTTGCACATTATGAACTTAGCCATTTTTAAGCTTCATTTGATATACGATAGGTACCTCTTGTCATCGCAACTCCTCCTACAGTTTCATACCGATTATTTTGAAACTTTGCGTGTGCTTTCGCTATGGTATGAGGATGCGCATGTGGTTTGGACTTTATCTTCGGATAAATTTTTGTCACTTTTTCCACATTGTGAACTTAGTCATTTTTAACCTTCGATTGATATATGATAGGTACCTCTTGTCATCGCAACTCCTCTTGCAGTTTTATACCGATCATTTTGAAACTTTGCGTGTGCTTTACCTATGGTATGAGGATGCGCATGTGGTTTGGACTTTATCGTCGGATCATTTTTTTTCACTTTTTCCACATTGTGAACTTAGTCATTTTTAACCTTCAATTGATATATGATAGGTACCGCTTGTCATCGCAACTCCTCTTGCAGTTTTATACCGATCATTTTGAAACTTTGCGTGTGTTTTTGCTATGGTATGAGGATGCGCATGTGGTTTGGACTTTATCGTCGGATCATTTTTTTTTACTTTTTCCACATTGTGAACTTAGTCATTTTTAACCTTCAATTGATATACCTTCAATTGATATATGATAGGTACCTCTTGTCATCGCAACTCCTCTTGCAGTTTTATACCGATCATTTTGAAACTTTGCGTGTGCTTTCGCCATGGTATGAGGTTGTGCATGTGATTTCGACATAATTCTCAGAATATTTTTTTTTCACTTTTGCACGTTGTGAACTTAGCCAATTTTAAGCTTTAGTTGATATACAATAGGTACCTCTTGTCATCGCAACTTCTCTTACAGTTTTATATTGATCATTTTAAAACTTTGTGTGTGTTTTTACCTATGGTATGAGGATGTGCATGTGGTTTTGACTTTATCTTGGGATCAATTTTTATCACTTTTTCCACATTGTGAACTTAGTCAGTTTTTTACCTCACATATATAGGCTATGGATTCTTCTCAAAGCCCTATATTCATTTCTTCTGCCTTAAATAAACTTTTATTTTTTTGTGTGGGGCAGGTGGGGAGCAGGTGCGACATCAACTTCACCGAAGTTGAATTTCTGGTTTAAAAGTTGTTATTGTGGAATAGTTTTCTTTAGTCCTTCAAAAGAAGTCTGGGCACCTAAAATGTGGGGATGCTTTTGATGCCACATAATGTGGTGTTTTATCAAAAGTTATGATAAAGAAAATATAAAGAAAATGGGCCAGTCAAAAGCTATCATGGAGGAAGGTTTTTTTCCATCATAAATTAATAAATTCCTTTTATTAAAAACAAAGAATATGCGGTTTGTTAATGGATGCAGTTTAAATTTGTTACTGTCATCAAACTTTACGTTGTCAGTTGTTTTCAAAGGTAACACTATTTTTGTATATATCTGTTCCAGTGGAGCTGTACACAATTCTGATGCACCAGTTTAATATATAGAATATTATTTTCTGATTATTTTATTTTCAGTAGTGAGACAGTTTGGTGTGTGCATTATGCAGCGTAGTAATATAACATGTATGGCATAGTCAAACACAAATGTCCATCCAGCTGTTTTTGTCGGAAACCCCAAAACTGGTAATTGACAAACAG
The DNA here is from genome assembly GCA_963580285.1 of Lucinisca nassula. Lineage (NCBI taxonomy): Eukaryota > Metazoa > Mollusca > Bivalvia > Lucinida > Lucinidae > Lucinisca > Lucinisca nassula. The sequence goes on from OY757010.1 coordinate 30,681,871, forward strand.
TGCAGGCTCAGATCAGGTCCCACACAGTTTGCAGAAAGTTCAGCCATTCTCCAAATAAATTTTGAAGAAAACACAACCTGACATCCCTAAATATTGAAATGGACTCCTGCTATACATAAGGAGGAAGATTCCATTTGATACAAAAAGGCAGAAGTCAGCTTGACCAATATTATGCTTAGAATTCCCTACAAGGGGCATTGTTAAGCAATATAGACCCAGATCAGGCAACACAGTCTCTGGTGGCTAATCTGGGTCTACACTGCTTGTTTGATATAAGGGACTGTTAGTAAAACTTACAGTAAGAAAACCAGACCAAACACCTCTTATACGAGGACTGTTCAAATATGAATGCAAGTAGAACGTTTTCTCATGCACTAATGCGAAAATCACCTGGAAATAAATATCACAGCGTAAAAAAACATTTTACCTATACACTGATACAAACCTGTTAAAATCTGTACACTTTAGCCATGTATATCGTTAGATAAACACCGTCTACTCTTGTATACTAATACAAAACATGGTTGGAAGAAGGTCAGAGCACGCCATTGAAATACGGTCCTATATTAAGAATCGTTGTATTCTTGGTATACAGTGCAAAGACATTTTTGATGAAATATGTTCGGTTTATGGGCATAATGAAATGTCTTTTCCGACAGTTTTTCGTTGGTGTAAGAAATTCAGCTGTGGGCTAGGCTCAACAGAAGATGCACCACATGATCGTCGGCGGAAAAGAGCAACATCTGCCAAGATGGTTGCTAGAGTGAAAGAAATAGTTGCTACCGATGCACGATACACCACTAGGCAAATAGCTAGTATGGTTGGCATCTCATTAGGAGCAGCTCATACAATTCTGAAACGGGATTTGAAAATGAGAAAGATCTGTGCTAGATGGATTCCCCATCTTTTGACAGATGAGCAGAAAAAGACACGCGTTCAGTGCACCAAGAAGTTGCTTAAAATGTTTCCAAATTACAATGCACAGTCTTTCGCTAATGTCGTCACAGGTGACGAGACATGGGTTCACTTTTTTGAGCCAAAACGAAAGATTCAGAACAAAATATGGACAACAAAGTATTGCAAAAGATCATGCATTTCAAAGCGGACCATGAGCGTCAAGAAGGTAATGCATGCCATATTCTTTTCAAATCAGGGCCCTGCTATTCAGGTTGCTGTGCCTAAAGGCAAATCTGTAAATGCGAAGTTTTACAAGAATAAAGTTCTTCGAAAATTGAAGAAATATTTAAAAGAACGAAGACCTGCAACTGGTTTGGCCAATGTCAGATTGCTACATGACAATGCGTCATCGCACAAGGCGTTCTTTGTGCCAGACTATCTGAAGCAGGAAAAGGTTGTTGAACTCCCTCACCCCCTGTATTCCCCTGACCTTGCCCCGTGTGACTTTTTTTTTTGTTCCCGCGGCTGAAAAAATACGTTTCTGGTCGAAAATTTGTACAGCGCAAACACCTCGGTTCTGCAATATTATATTGCCTTCATAGTATACCTCGAAAAGACTACCAAAATGCATTCAATGATTGGATTAGAAGACTGAAAGTTTGTATATCTGTTAAAGGAGAATACTTTGAGGGGACAAAATAAATTTTTCATCGAAATCTATCACGGAATCATTTTTATGTGCTTAGTTGCATTCATATTTGAACAGTCCTCGTACATGTATTAGAAATGGACCTGTCCATCATGTGAACAAGTCCATGAAATGGACAACCCCCCCCCCCCCTTTTATATGGAGAAAAGTGGGGTTTATGGGGGTATATATTATTTTTCTTATTTCTGCTCCAAGACACAGGTTGTGGGAACTTTCTGACGAGCACCCACCATCTATGTTTGCCAATTAAATAAGAAAAATATTTCAGTTTTTCATCAGAAAAGTAGCCATTTTGGAGATGTGAAAAATTTCACTATGTCGCACGGGTGTGTTATCGTAATGGTTACCTATTAGGCGAGAGACCCCATGTCATTAATGGGCTTAGGCGAGAGACCCCATGTCAATAATGGGCTTGGAACCTGACCCTAGCTGTAGTGTTTAAATGCGTATGTCTGTATGCCCCAGGAAAAGTGTGGTTAGGTTAACTGCTTGGCTTGGCATTACCTACCCCGGTAGTGTTGACTGGGCTGTTGAATCTCCAATCAACCAAAAAAGATCTTACTTATTTTAAAACTTGTGTTTTGCCAGGTCAAGGAAGGTTTTTCTTTAAAGCTCGTGTTTTGCTAGGACATACAATTGAATCTTTAACATAGTGCTAAATTTATGATGGTGTTCTGCAGATACTGATTTCACGTATATGCATGTGTATGATAGTCACTATGTTGCAAGTTACACCTGTGGACACAAATCTGTTCAGACTTGGATGAGCTTCATTTCATTTTGATCTGATGTTTCATTCAATATTTGCTTTACATCCTATCAGTCAACTACAAGACAGAAATAAATTCAAAACACAAAGTGTTGTACATTTCATTGTAGACCTTGCACTGTCCAATCAGAATACATCTGGAATGTCAGTCAGATCTAAAAATGGAAAAAAAGTGCTGGCCATAATAAGACCAATCAATGTATATTTCTTGATCCAGTTTTAGACTACTTTGATGAATGACATTTGCTTGTCAAACTAACTTGATGCAAAGAGATTTCATTGAAAGTTTCTTCATCAGAGTTTGAACGCTTTTGTGTCCACAGGTGTAATGACATTACATGGTTACTTCTTCCAGATCTGAACTGACTTTGAAATTTACTAATGGTTATGTAGGCCTATAACTACCGTAATGATCCTAAGTATTGGGACAGCCAGGTCTAAGCAAACAGTGCAGACCCAGATCAGACTGCTCCTGAAGGAGCAGTCTGATCAGGGTCTACACTTGTTTGCCACTCCATCAGCACTTTTTGGACTCCTTACTGGATTGTGAAACAAATTTGTTGATATTTTAGGAGACTTACAGCAAGTTCTCAGGGTGTCCGAATTTTTAGGATTTTTACGGTGCTTCAATAAAACTTCGCTAACTCGAACACAGATGACTCATTTATCATGGCTGAATGAAACTAAATCTTAAGTCCCTATTGAATTCATCCAGTTTGTTTGGATAAGAATTCTTTTGATGGAATTGAGGTTAAATGTCCCCTTCAACACTATTTAGGTCATTTTGGAGATGTTGCTTCTAATTTTGTGGAACTTTTACCTGACATTGAGATGAAATGACATCTCAAGCCCTGCGGACCAATGAACCAATAGGGCTTATATGCGTTGCAGGGTCCAACTCGCACCACTTTGCCTGGGTAGAATTAGTCCTTCCAAGCAGTTTACAAGTACTCATGTGCGGTTAGAAGCCTCCGTGGTGTAGTGGTTACGCTACTCACCTTGTAAACCAGGGGTCGCAGGATCCATCCCGGGCTTCTCCAGACTTTCGGATGAGTCTTTAAACCGTGGTCCCGTCTCTGTATGACCTTAGCTGTTTGTGGGACGTAAAACTCAAACACCCACTCACTCATGTGTGTTCAGTTTCAGCTCTTGTGTGGAAGCATCATGCAGCCCAATCTATTTCTCTATGCCCCAATGGGTGGGGCTCATGTTCAGATAAGAAATAACTAGGGATAATTTAGGGATATATCTTATTTTATCTCAAAAAATATGTGTACTCATTCTAATATGTACACATAGCATACCTTTATTGCAGTAGAATTCCTGTATTAAGACCACCTTTGGGACTGTTCAAAAGTGGTCTGAAAGACCACTTTTGAACAGTCCCAAAGGTGGTCTCTTTTTAAGAGACACTAAGAGAAGAAAACACCAAGAAAGAAAAACTGAAACCTTCTCAATAAGCTTTTAAAAGCAGATTGGGTCTTAAATTTAGGATGTCTTGATAGCAGAATTTTACTATATAATTATAGAAGATTGAAAAAGATATCCCTTGCTTATTTCCATCATGCACCCTTACCTGGCACTATCGGTGGGTCAAACTACCCATGTCTCAAACAGATTTTCATGTGTTTGAGTCAACAAAGTTCACTGTAATTGTTTGTTGTCACGATCACATTAAAAATACATGTAATAGAAATTTTAATTAAAAATACAGTCCAACCTGTATTAAGCAAGCACCTAGGGGCAATCAAAATGTGCTTGCTTAAGACAGGTGCTTGCCTAATACAGGTTGATTCTAGTGCATTTTCCTTTTTCGGGAACCAAATACATGCTTGCTTAAGACAGGTTGTTTGCTTATTAGAGGTGACCACTAAGACAGGTTTTACTGTACATAGTCGAACTTTGATGGCTCAAACCCCTTTTGGACCATGAAAATTTGTTTGGGACTGTGGTAGTTCTATCATGATAACAAGTGCGTGAAACAAAGACCCCTCAAAACCACACTTTATTTAGAGAAAAGTGGGGTTTACAGGGGTATACATAATTTGCCTTATTTTTGGTAAAAAACCGCCTCATTGAGGCAGTTCTAACGAGTACCACAATCTATGTTGAAAGCAGAAATTGATTGATTTCCCGTGTTGCCGGGTCGTCAGCTGGTGGGGTCCCAGGGAACGAATCCATGCTGGCACTACACCGTAGCCGCTCGATGGTACCCCCATTCCCCATTGTCGGTGAATGGGGAGACCACCTCTCGGCTCCAGCCCTGAAAGCAGAAATAAGAAAGATGTTACAATTTATACCTTACATTTGTCTTTTCTAACACCATGTTGGACACCATTATTTCACACGGACATGTTTTCCTAATGTAGTGCAATTCCCGAAGGCATAATGGAGATCTATATATGTGGGATATCTTTTCAGTGTTCTATTTTATAAATGTATGTAGTGTGTACTCATTAGAATCCTCATCAAGGCAATTCTAATGAGTACACACAGCATAAAAAGAAGAAAATCTCCCTACATTATCCATATATCGTATTTTGAGGAATTCCCTGCGGACTCGAGAAAGGTTAATGAGCCATCGGGGTTCAAACCATTGGAGTTCTACTGTAGTTTTTCAGCAAGTGCTGTTTGGAATTCAGAGGAAAGTTTTGAGGGGATGGATACACCTACAGGAGAGGCTGTTGAAACAGAACCTGTAAGACATCCTTTGAAGGTTTTCAGTTCTGTGTTGTAGTTGCTTCCAAAGGATTACCTTTTTATAGCACATTTAACTTCACCACTGGTGTTAGCTGATGTTAAGGGAATGTATGACAACCGTAAAAAGTCTCCCCGCCCTTCATCATAGTGTGGGTTTATTTTCTAGTTCTTTGAGGTCATTGATTTCACTGCAGGATTTTTAAAATATTTGAAGATCACCGTCGAGGGCTAACTGAAATAGGGGTCAAACTAAAGGATAATAGGGGTCTAACCAATAAGGGTCTAAACCAAAAGGGAAGAATAAGACCCATTTAAACAAGAAGTTATTAAAGTCATCTCAATTGTTCACATGTGCAATGTTCTCATTCCTAGTAAGGCACATATAGATGTTTCAAGGGATAAAGGAAGACTAGTATCTTTTCTTATCGATTTTTTTTCTGATTAAGATTTTTCATTCCTTTTGATGAAGCTTTTGGTAGGCTAATTTTAAATTGAAGGAAAGTTTTTAAATGTTGTACTTGGCAGTAACATATTTTCAGCCATTTTTCTTGCATTATTGAAACCTTTGTATGATAGCAGCAGCATTTCATCTTAGAAGTTTTTGATAGTCTTACGGAATAGACTGCAGGCAGTCTTTGTGATTGAACCTAAAGTATATAGTAGATGTTTGCCATTATTACCATAAACATTTGGACACTCAGCCATTTATATACCAAGTTGTATAGCATGCAGCATTTTTTTCTTCTGATTTTTCAGAGAAAATCAGGCTTGACATTTAATGTGAATCCGCTTCTAGTAAATTATTCACATGAAATATCAAGCCTGTACTAATAGTTTATTCAGGTAAAATGTCAATCCTGATCTAGCAGATATTTCACATAGGTCATTCTCTCCCTTCCACTAGAAGGTAACCTGATGGGCTTGACATGGCCTTAATAGTCTTCACTCTGCCACTGAACTCCAAAACTTTAAGGGGAATGGATACACCTTCAGGGGAGGCAACTCCTGCAAAAGTATTTTTTTCTCCCAAGTCAATAGGGGTCAACTCTTAAAGGGAAGAATTTGCTCCGGAGGAGCAAATTCTTTCCTTTAAGTGTAGACCCCCTTTCGTTTGGGAAGGGGCTTTTAGAAAAGCGTACAGGAAGTCCCAAAAGTTGTCTCCCTTTGAAAAATGTCAGAAAAATCTGCCAGATGTATCCATTCCCCTTAAATAACAATTCTAAAGCACTTGCGTATGTAACACGATTGGATAATGTCAAAAATTAGCAACAGTATATTCTGCGTCATACTGTTGGAAACACAACATCATCACGTAACATTGCTTTTCATTGGCTAGAATTTGGTTTTACGCAGCTCAGAGTGCTTGCCGTTTTGTGTGAAATAGTAGTTTTTAACAAAACAACCAATTAAGTGCATTAGTATGGGGTTAACTGTATTGCAAAATTATCATTTTGGGACGCAAATCATCAGTTTTATGGTTGCAAACTCTGTTTAACGGCTCCGCTGTTGTGTCGCCTTAAAACGTAATTTCGAACAGTAAAACTGCTAATTTACCTACCCAAATGACAATTTTAAATACAGTTATCCCCTAATTTCACTAGATTTGAAAAGCTGGACTGAACAGGTTGGTCTGAATATTTATGGTAATTGTGGTAAATATTAGAAAGTAATAGTAATAAAACTAATGTTAGTAAAGTCTACGTAGTACATCATACTAGATTTCATTTTTTAACCCTTATCCTGCTGTTCACGACAACCCATATCTTTGCAAACAGTGTAGATCCAGATCAGATGGCTTCTGAAGAAGCCATCTGATCAGGATCTACACTGTTTGGTATTCAGTTTATGAATGTGTAGCAATAAATTACATCAAATGAAATGGGTGTGGCTTAAATGAATATTCAGCAAGATAAGGGTTATAAATAGGAAAATACACTTGGAGGGGTTATACATGTGGTTATGTTATGACTGTTGGAAAGGTCCTTTTCAGATTGAAAATTTTGATGTTTTTCCTCATTTCTACACCACTGAATACTGCACAGAAAGGTTAAAAAATGTTAATGACAGCTTTCAGCTGGTTTGTTAATTCATTTAGAAGATTGCATGGTGCTTCCGCACTGAGGTGAAAACCAGCCGAACTTTTGAGTCCTGGTAAACTGCTTAGAAGGTCTAAGCCTGCCCAGGCAAACTGGTCGGAGTCAGACCGTCCTTTAAAGCCTAACAGTTTCTTTGGGCAGTACGGCTTGAGATGTCATTGTATCTCAATGTTTGGTAAAAGTCCCACAAAATTGGATGCAACATCTCCAAAATGACCTAAATAGTGTTTACGGGGACAGACATGAAACCTCAACACAAACAAACAAACAAATTGTTAATTCATTTTTTTTCTGAACAATTCGCGTTATTGATAAGGATGCTTTTAAAAAACAATTGACATTCTGGTTATAAAGGAGCATATTTATTGTTAATGTCTGGACACCAAAAAAGAAATAAAAACAAGCATGGACAAACCATGAAGATCCAGATCAGAGGAGCAGTCTTATCCGGGTCTACACTGTTTACCATTGCGCAAAATATTTGGGGTAAATATGGTATTGAGAGATACCGTAATGATCCTAAGCATTGTGACAGACAGGCCTAAGCAAACAGTGCAGACCCAGATTAGACTGCTAAAGGAGCAGTCTGATCAGGGTCTACACTGTTTGCCATTCCGTCTGCATTTTTTTGGACTCCATGCTGGATTGTAAAACAAATTCGTTAAAATTTTAGGAGAATTACAGCATGTCCTTCAGGTGTCCGAAATTTTAGTATCACAATCAGTGTGTATTTCAAGAATTGGTGGTGGAGGTGATTCTCATACATTTTGTTGCCATATTATTTGCTTATTTCAACCGATTATATCAAGAGAATGTATACCCATACAAGAATAAATATAGATCCCCCTGAAACCATAAAACATAGAAGAAAATAAGTTGGATAAAAAGAATGGCCATTTTAAGGGGAATGGATACACCTTTTAGTTTCTGCCATTCTGTGCTAGAGAGACCTATTTTTTAGCCGGGGGGATTTACATGCATGTAATATGCTTCCTTTATAACCCATTACATGCGAGAAACCCCAAAACAAGTCATTGGCAAACAGTTCAGGTCCAGATCAGGGGCCAGTTGTTCAAAACTAACGACGTCGTTAGTTAACGTATCGTTAAAACTTTGAATGATCATTAAATATGCTGAAATTTTTGCTGAAAAAATGTGAGCAGCTTTTGCGGACGCAAAAGCTGCTCACATTTTTTCAGCAAAAATACCAAAAATTTATATATTGAACTTGCTAGAACAGTTAACAATATGACCACTAATGAGCTCGTTAAGCTAATGATGCTTTGAACAACTGGCCCCAGATCCACAGAATTCCAGATCAGATGCCACAGAATGTGGCGTCTGATCAGGACCTACAGTTTGCAAAAAAGAAACCTGACAACCCTAAATTGAGAAATAGGCTCCATCTTTATATAAAGGGGAAGATTCCATTAAATACAAATGGGGTAAGGATAATGGGATACAATTATATATGTTTGAGTTACCTCCCCTGGAGGTGTATTCATTCCCCTTAAGACTACAGTTAAAATAAACCATTCTGTCATGAACTATCTAAAAAGTTTATAAATCATCCTACAATTTGGATTGTTCAATGTCTGAGACAGTATCAATAAGTGTGAGTCAGTGCAAGGCTAAAGGTACACTTACGTTGATATTGTCTGCCGGACCTGCCATCCAGTGCATGTTAACACCTGAAACTCTTTATAGCACTTCGTTACTGGACATGTGTTGGATGTAACTATGGTTACCAAAATGCATATTTTATACAGAAAAATGACCATTTTCTATATAATACAATAAGATTCCTATATTAAGACCATCCAGGACTGTTAAAAAGCGGTCTTTAAGTCCACTTTTGAACAGTTCCAAAGGTGTCTCTGACAAGTGGACACTGTATGCAGAAAACACAAAGATAGAACAACCACAACCTACTAAATAAGCTTTTTAAAGCTTTCACAGGTTATCTTAATAGCAGAATGTCACTGTACATAAATTTTGTTTGGACAGAAAAGGTTGTTTTACTAACATGGTTTCTGCTTTGGACATATAAAGAGGTCGTGGTGTATGAGTCAACAGGCCTCATATTTTTAGCTCACCTGTCACGTAGTGACAAGGTGAGCTTTTGGGATCACTTTTTGTCCGTCGTGCGTCCGTGCGTGCGTGCGTCCGTGCGTGCGTCCGTAAACTTTTCTTCAAACGACATCTCCTCCTAAACCACTGATCGGATTTTGACCAAACTTCACAGGAATGATCCCTAGGTGGTCCCCTTTCAAAGTTGTTCAAATGGTTCCGGTCCGTTGCACATACAGGTCACAGTAGCCAAAAATAGACTTTTTTCACCGAAAACTTAAAAAATCTTCTTCTCTGAAACCGCAAGGCCCAGGTCTTTGATATTTTGTATGAAGCTTCATCTAGTGGACCACTACCAAGATTGTTCAAATTATAGTGCTGGGGCCAAAAATGCCCCCACACGGGGGCCCTTTGGTTTTACATGGGCTTATATAGGGAAAATCTTTAAAAATCTTCTTCTCTGAAACTGCAAGGCCCAGATCTTTGATATTTGGTATGAAGCTTCATCTAGTGGACCCCTACCAAGATTGTTCAAATTATAGTGCTGGAGCTAAAAATGCCCCCGCACGGGGGCCCTTTGGTTTTACATGGGCTTATATAGGGAAAATCTTGAAAAATCTTCTTCTCTGAAACAGCAAGGCCCAGGTCTTTGATATTTGGTATGAAGCTTCATCTAGTGGACCCCTACCAAGATAGTTCAAATTATAGTGCTGGGGCCAAAAATGCCCCCGCACGGGGGCCCTTTGGTTTTACATGGGCTTATATAGGGAAAATCTTGAAAAATCTTCTTCTCTGAAACCGCAAGGCCCAGGTCTTTGATATTTTGTATGAAGCTTCATCTAGTGGACCCCTATCAAGATAGTTCAAATTATAGTGCTGGAGCTAAAAATGCCCCCGCACGGGGGCCCTTTGGTTTTACATGGGCTTATATAGGGAAAATCTTGAAAAATCTTCTTCTCTGAAACAGCAAGGCCCAGGTCTTTGATATTTGGTATGAAGCTTCATCTAGTGGACCCCTACCAAGATTGTTCAAATTATAGTGCTGGGGCCAAAAATGCCCCCGCACCAGGGCCCTTTGGTTTTACATGGGCTTATATAGGGAAAATCTTTAAAAATCTTCTTCTCTGAAACTGCAAGGCCCAGATTTTTGATATTTGGTATGAAGCTTCATCTAGTGGACCCCTACCAAGATTGTTCAAATTATAGTGCTGGAGCTAAAAATGCCCCCGCACGGGGGCCCTTTGGTTTTACATGGGCTTATATAGGGAAAATCTTGAAAAATCTTCTTCTCTGAAACAGCAAGACCCAGGCCTTTGATATTTGGTATGAAGCTTCATCTAGTGGACCCCTACCAAGATAGTTCAAATTATAGTGCTGGGGCCAAAAATGCCCCCGCACGGGGGCCCTTTGGTTTTACATGGGCTTATATAGGGAAAATCTTTAAAAATCTTCTTTTCTGAAACTGCAAGGCCCAGATCTTTGATATTTGGTATGAAGCTTCATCTAGTGGACCCCTACCAAGATTGTTCAAATTATAGTGCTGGAGCTAAAAATGCCCCCGCACGGGGGCCCTTTGGTTTTACATGGGCTTATATAGGGAAAATCTTGAAAAATCTTCTTCTCTGAAACAGCAAGGCCCAGGTCTTTGATATTTGGTATGAAGCTTCATCTAGTGGACCCCTACCAAGATAGTTCAAATTATAGTGCTGGGGCCAAAAATGCCCCCGCACGGGGGCCCTTTGGTTTTACATGGGCTTATATAGGGAAAATCTTTAAAAATCTTCTTTTCTGAAACTGCAAGGCCCAGATCTTTGATATTTGGTATGAAGCTTCATCTAGTGGACCCCTACCAAGATTGTTCAAATTATAGTGCTGGAGCTAAAAATGCCCCCGCACGGGGGCCCTTTGGTTTTACATGGGCTTATATAGGGAAAATCTTGAAAAATCTTCTTCTCTGAAACCGCAAGGCCCAGGTCTTTGATATTTGGTATGAAGCTTCATCTAGTGGACCCCTACCAAGATTGTTCAAATTATAGTGCTGGGGCCAAAAATGCCCCCGCACGGGGGCCCTTTGGTTTTACATCAACTTATATAGGGAAAATCTTTAAAAATCTTCTTCTCTGAAACCGCAAGGCCCAGGTCTTTGATATTAGGTATGAAGCTTTATCTAGTGGACCCCTACCAAGATTGTTCAAATTATAGTGCTGAAGCTAAAAATGCCCCCGCACGGGGGCCCTTTGGTTTTACATGGGCTTATATAGGGAAAATCATGAAAAATCTTCTTCTCTGAAACCGCAAGGCCCAGGTCTTTGATATTTGGTATGAAGCTTCATCTACCGGACCCCTACCAAGATTGTTCAAATTATAGTGCTGGGGCCAAAAATGCCCCCACACGGGGGCCCTTTGGTTTTACATGGGCTTATATAGGGAAAATCTTTAAAAATCTTCTTCTCTGAAACTGCTAGGCCCAGGTCTTTGATATTAGGTATGAAGCATTATTTAGTGGACCCCTACCAAGATTGTTCAAATTATAGTGCTGAAGCTAAAAATGGCCCCGCACGGGGGCCCTTTGGTTTTACATGGGCTTATATAGGGAAAATCTTGAAAAATCTTCTTCTCTGAAACCGCTAGGCCCAGGTCTTCGATATTTGGTATGAAGCTTCATCAAGTGGACCCCTACCAACATTGTTCAAATTATAGTGCTGGGGCCAAAAATGCCCCCGCACCAGGGCCCTTTTGTTTTTCATAGGCTTATATAGGGAAAATCTTGAAAAATCTTCTTCTCTGAAACTGCAAGGCCCAGGTCTTTGATATTTGGTATGAAGCTTCATTAGTGGACCCCTACCAAGATTGTTCAAATTATAGTGCTGGAGCTAAAAATGCCCCCCGCACGGGGGGGCCCTTTGGTTTTACATGGGCTTATATAGGGAAAATCTTGAAAAATCTTCTTCTCTGAAACCTCAAGGCCCAGGTCTTTGATATTTGGTGTGAAGCTTCATCTAGTAGACCCCTACCAAGATTGTTCAAATTATAGTGCTGGGGCCAAAAATGCCCCGCACCAGGGCCCTTTTGTTTTACATAGGCTTATATAGGGAAAATCTTGAAAAATCTTCTTCTCTGAAACTGCAAGGCCCAGGTCTTTGATATTTGGTATGAAGCTTCATCTTGTGGACCTCTACCAAGATTGTTCAAATTATTGCCCTCGGGCCAAAAATGCCCCCGCTCCGGGGCCCTTTGGTTTTACATAGCCTTATATAGGGAAAATCTTGAAAAATCTTCTTCTCTGAAACCACAAGGCTTAGGTCTTCGATATTTGTTATGATGCTTTAGCTAGTGGACCTCTATAAAGATTGTTCAAATTATAGCCCTGAGACCAAAAATGCCCCCGCCATTTGGCCCTTTGGTTTTACATCAACTTATATAGGGAAAATCTTTAAAAATCATCTTCTCTGAAACACAAGGCGGCTTAGGTCTTTGATATTTGTTATGAAGCTTCAGCTAGTGGACCTCTTCCAAGATTGTTCAAATTATAGCACTGGGACCAAAAATGCCCCCGCTCCGGGGCCCTTTGGTTTAACATAGACTTATATAGGGAAAATCTTGTTTTACAAAGACTTCTATATGCAGGGTAAACCTTTAAAATCTTTTTCTCTGAAACCAGAAAGCCCAGGTCTTTCATATTCGATAGGAAGCTTCATCTTGTGGACCTCTACCAAGATTGTTCAAATTTTAGCCCTGGGGCCAAAATTGACCCTGCCCGTGGCCCACTTGTTATGCTTTGGATCAGGTGAGCGAACCAGGGCCCTCTGGGCCCTCTTGTTCAGGCATATGCAGGATTTCAGGCTTTTAGGGCATGATTGTTTCTTGATTTTTCCTTGATTTCAGGATTTTAAGATTTTGATTTTTCCTCCTCTATTCTGTTTAAAATGACTATTGAACACTTATTCTCTGAATTAAATTATTTTGCTACACCCATTTCTGCCTATTCACCAATGAAATTATTTGATATGTATTCAAGTCACAAACTGCATTACAAACAGTGTAGATCCTGATCAGATGGCTTCTTCAGAAGCCATCTGATCTGGATCTACACTGTTTGCAAAGGTAAAAATCAGGTCTTTCAGGCTTTGAAAAGCTCAGTCAGTATGAGGCCTGGTCAATGGCTGATTGGAGTAGTTGCTGACAGCACAGGCCTTCTTAGAGGTTTTACTGTGACCTGGCTCATATGACCAGAGATGAGAAAGAATTTAAGCTACAGGCCTCGTACTGACCACGCTTTTCCACGCCTGAAAGGCCCGATTTTGCAGCTTCAACCCTTATTCTGCTGAACAAGACGCAACTATTACCTTTGCAAACATTGTAGATCCAGATCAGATGGCTTCTGAAGAAGCCATCTGATCAGGATTTACACTGTTTGTAATGCAGTTTGTGAAAATATCATGTATTTTGGTTGACTTATAGTCAGAAATGGGTGTGGGTTAATAAATTTATTTAGCAGGATAATGGTTAAATAGTTTTTTAAACAGACTATAGGCACACAAATCTAAAAGCCTGAAATCAAGAAAACAATCAAGCCCTTAAAGCCTGAAATCCAGCAAATGCCTGAAAAATATGAGGCCTGAAGCCAAGACTCGGCTCTGCACAAAATGGATGTCCAATGATGCAAACATTCGACATGCAGACAGGGTAGATTGCATTTGAACTCTGTGGGTACAGTAATTTTTTTGCCTCGTGTGCATGTACACGAAACAAAAACATACAGTAGAACTTCGATGGCTCGAACACTGATGGCTCGTTTACCATGGATGTGTCGAACACATTCTTGCGCCCCTAGCGAAATCCTCTACATTAGAAATAGTGGGGATAGTTAAGGAGATTTTAGTCTTTTATCTTGCAAAGGTATGCTATGTGTACTCATCAGAATCGCCTCGATGAGGCGATTCTAATGAGTATACACAGCATACATTTTCATTATAGAACACCGAAAAGATGTCTAAAAGTATCTCGTTATGCCTCCTGACAGTAACCTCAGTGGCTCGAACTACCCCTGTCTCGAACAGATTTTCGAGGTCCCGAAGGTGTTCGAGCCATTGAAGTTCGACTGTATTTACTCTTGTCACAGCCTGTGTAACATTTTTTGGATAACTACAGTCCTATTTTATGTTCTTGTAGTTTAACCTTTCAGTCAGTCAGTTGTTTTTTTTTGGTTTTCACAAATACTCTGAAGAAATGAGAGCATAACTCCGGATGAGTTCCTAGGATAATTTTGAGGATTATTTTCCTTATTTCTCGCTTAACCCTTGTCCTGCTGAATATTCATATATGCCACACCCACTACCGATTATCAACCAATCAGATTACCTGTAGCAAATTATTACAACAAATTCACAATCTGAATGACAAACAATGTAGATCCTGATCAGATGGCTTCGTCAGAAGCCATCTGATCTGGATCTACATTGTTTCAAAGATAAGGCATATCCGGGATTAGCAGGACCAGGGTTAAAATGTATCATGTGGGCACTGAGGTGATTCTAACAAATGCCCACAACATACGTTGCTAACAAGAAATAAGGATAATTATGCCTTTATTATTGTCTTAGAGTCCTTACCTGGAGTTACCGCTGAGAGTGGCAGGACTCATTGCTTGTTATTGTAAACCTTCTTCTTTCATAATAAACTTTATTCTTGTTATAGAAGAAATAAAAATAAAACTTTCTTTCTTCAGTTCTTTTGTTTATGTGAAATCCCTCCAGCAGATGGCGAAGTATTTTTTTTTTTCAGCAAACATTAGGCTGGCACAATTAATAGGATAATTGATTATTCAATCGATAAACTCCTGAAAAATGATTAGTAATGATAATTTGCTTGCAATTGATTATTTGATAAGTACAATTTACTACCCAAAGTTGCACCTAAAATAGCTGTACGAGTGGCAACCAAGATGAGACGCTGCATTCTGCAGCGTCTCATCTGGGTCTACACTGTTTGCTCAGGCCTTTCTGTTCAAATACATATGGGAGCCCCCGCCCATAGGGGCTTGCAGAAATATATGGGCTGCATGATGCTTCCACGCAGAGCTAAATCCAGCCCGCACACTAGTACTGGTAAACCGCTAAGAGGATCTAAGCCTGTCCAGGAACCGTGGTGCGAGGCGGACCGTCCTTGCTAATAAACCCTATTGGTTTCATTGGGCGACAGGGCTTGAGATGTCATTTCATCTCAATGTCGGGTAAAGTCCCACACAATTGGAAGCAACGTCTCCAAAATGACCTTTACAGTGTTGACGGGGACGTTAAACCTCAAATCAAACAAAACAAAAAAATACATATGGCAAAGTACAGTTTATGGTAGGAGTCATGCTGAGACAGAAAGCCAGACAGGTAAAATTATGACCAATATTCAGTGATCACCAATCGATAATCAATCGCAATGACAGGAATGATAATCGATTATCTTTTCAGCTCCGATTAGCCAGCCCTAGGCTTGACATTATATGAAAATTGTCTGCCTGCGGGACAGATGAAATGTTGAGCCTTTTTTTTTTTTCTAAAAAAAAAAAAATGTCTACTCTAGACTTTTCTGCGGTCCTTGATGGGTTAATATGTCCAGTATACCAGGGCCCAATTGTTCAAAGCATTGTTGGCTTAAAGAGCTAGTGGTCAAATTGTTAAGTGTTCTAGTACTTTTTGCTGAAAAACAGTGAGCAGCTTTTGCATTTGCAAAACCTGCTCACTTTTTTTTTTCGGCAAAAATATTAACATATTAATTGATCAAAGTTTAAATGATTTGTTAACTAAGGACATTGTTAGTTTTGAACAACTGGACCCAGGTATATGTAAGTAACCTTGGAATTCTACCTTATAAGAAGCTTGGGGTTAAATAAAACTTAAGCAAACTATAATGTACATTTATAATTTATTGTCTGTTAGGGATCACGTATTGTGTCATCATGATGACTGTAGAGGATTAGGAGACTGACGTAGGTGACAGAGTGACCAAAACATGTTGAACTCAATAAAGTCATCTTTGTTACTGTTGTTTAACCTTTTTTATACCAAATGGAATCTTCCTCCTTATATACAACCGGAGTCCATTTCAAAATTTAGGGCTGTCAGGTTGTGTTTCCTTCAAAGTTAATCTGGAACTAGAAAATGTGTTTGTGAAACACTATGCCCCCAACCATATGCTTGCCACTAATAGATACATAATTAAAAAAACATAATTTAAAAAAATGCCTGTCGTGACAGAACTGTCAGTTGGTACAATATTCATAAAATGTGCTCAAAATTATTGTAGAGCACCCAAACTGTATACAAAATATCATGAGCCTTGCTGAAGCGGTTCTCCAGATATTTTGTTCACAAAGTTTCCCTATAGCCACAATGCATAAGCCTGAAAAGGGGCATAACTATGTTATGTATTTTCGGAATTTCGTCAAAAGTTAATCAAGTCATCTACACCTTAAATCCCAGTTATATAACAAATATCATGAGCCTAGCTCAAGCAGTTCTCCAGATATTTTGTTCACAAGGTTTCCCCATAGCCACAATGCATAAGTCCAAAAAGGGACAAAACTCTGTTAAATATTTTCGGAATTTCGTCAAAAGTTAATCAGGTCATCTACATCTTAGACCCAATCTGTATACTAAATATCATAAGCCTAGCTCAAGCCGTTCTCCAGATATTTTGTTCACAAGGTTTCCCAATAGCCACAATGCGTAGGTCCGAAAAGGGGCGTAACGCCGTTAAATATTTTCGGAATTTCGTCAAAAGTTAATCAGGTCATCTACACCTTAGACCCAAACTGTATACTAAATATCATAAGCCTAGCTCAAGCCGTTCTCCAGATATTTTGTTCACAAGGTTTCCCAATAGCCACAATGCGTAAGTCTGAAAAGGGGAATAACGCCGTTAAATATTTTCGGAATTTCGTCAAAAGTTAATCAGGTCATCTACACCTTAGACCCAAACTGTATACTAAATATCATGAGCCTAGCTCAAGCGGTTCTCCAGATATTTTGTTCTCAAGGTTTCCCAATAGCCACAATGCATAAGTCCGAAAAGGGGCATAACTCTGCAAAGACAAGTCCGACGGAAAAGAAAAAACTACGGGTTTGTTTAATTATCATGCTCAGTCCATATATAAAATTTCAAGATCTTAGCACAAACCATTCTTCTGTTTCACATATGTGTAACGCGTAAAGGACAGACGGATGCACGGACAGGACAGAACCAATATGCCCCCATCAACTTCTTCGAAGTTGGGGGCATAAAAAGGCTGATTATTTTGCAAACAGCATAGGCCCTGATCTGAGCCTACACTGTTTGCCAATAACCCCTTTAGGGGTATTCGGTACTAAATGGGTTAAATTATGATTTCAGTTTTGTTATGTTGGACATGAAGTGAGATGCCAAGTTCTGCAAAGGAAGGTCAGGTGGTTTTTGTCTGGGTACTCCGGTTTTTGCCCGACTCTGATTAACAATCTGCTCGAAACAAGTGAAATAATCTTGAAAGGGTCATAAAATGTGGACATGATTACAAATCTTAAGAGTCTGATGCTGTTGGCTCCTTCAAGAATTCAGAGACAACTGGAACAAACTTCAGTTTAAATCCTACATTTGAGTCAAAATGTCTGTACCGCATAGAAAGAAAATTCTTTCACAGAATATGGCCCCCACCCATCGGGGCTTGAAGAAATAGATTGGGCTGCATGATGCTTCCAAGCAGAGCTGAAACCAACTGTACATGACTACTGGTAAACCGCTTAGAGGTTCTGGGCATGCCCATGAAAAGTGGTGCAAGTTTGACCGTCCATGCAAATAAACCCTATTGGTTTAATTGGGAGACAAGGCTTGAGATGTCATTTCATCCCAATGTCAGGTAAAAGTCCCACAAAATTGGAAGCAACTTCTCCAAAATGACCTTTACAGTGTTGATGGGGACGTTAAACCTCAAATCAAACTAGAGCTGCCGCCTAACGGGCGCCAATTATACCCCTGCATGCGTTGTCAGACAATTTTTTACAAGTATTTGACCTTGAGGAAGGTCAACGTAAAGGTCAAGGTCAGGTTTGTGTATATCAATCTTAAGTACTAGTGGCAAGGTGTGTGGTGTGTGAATATTAAAGAAATCGGTCAAAGAATAAGGAAGATATGAGCAATGTTAAAGTTTTTTGTAACGGACCGACGACGACAGACGACAAGCTGACTCCTATATACCCCCTTCAAACTTCGTTTGCGGGGGTATAACAAACAAAATTTTTCACAGAATGTAAGGCACAGATTCTTAAGGATCATTGTGACCAAATGGAAAGCTTTGTGATGCCACCAGTGACCCTTGGGATGCTTTCTGTCGACAGCTTCACAAAAATGAATATTCTTGTGCTCGAGGAAAAAGGCAAATAAGTACACCTCACAAATTTTTAAACATTTTTACAAGGGAGACAATTAATACCATAAAAATCCTTAAAGTTCAGACACCTTAAAAACTTGCTGTAATTCTCCTAAAATTTTAACAAATATTTGTTTCATAATCCAGCAAGGAGACCAAAAAGTACTGATGGAATGACATTATGACAAACAGTGTAGACCCTGTTTGTCCCAATACTTAGGATTATTATGGTACTCTTATGACTTCCTGTTACTGGTTTACTGTCAACTGAACCTTAACAAAAAGGGATCTGCTCTTCCTTTTTTCCTTTAGAAATAGATGCCTACTGAAAAGAAGACAACTATATTTTTGAGTTACCTCCCCTGAAACTGTCCTCTCGCCTTATCCTGCTGAATATTTTAATTAGCCACACCTATTTCTGATTATCAGCCAATCAGATTACATGATATACTGTTTTCACTGAATGAAAGAAAGTGTAGATCCTGATCAGATGGATTCATCAGAAGACATCTGATCTTGATCTACTGGGGTTAAAAAGAACATGTAAATATGTAATGTACACCACAACCTCTCTATAAGACTACTGTTTGAATCCAAAGCAGATACTGCACTTGTTAAACCACCTTGCAACATCCAAATAATAAAAGCTGCAAGCACTGCATGATGCCCCACCACTACAAATTACATCAATTCAAGTGTACACAGTGTTCACAGTCAAAAAGGAATTCGAAGTAAGGATACATAACTCTTTCCCTTTATAAAGTTGACAGGAATACATGACTGAGATGACTATTTCCAATGTTTAAAGAGCCTTGGCTCCAAAGCACAGTAAGCCAGAATTATAATTCTCATTTTTATTTTGGGCCTGTGCCCTTTAACCCATTTAGCACCGGAAACCCTAAAATGGGCAGTTGGCAAGCAGTGAAGGCCCAGATCAGATGCTGAGAATGCGGTTTCTGATCAGGGCCTACACTGTTTGCAAAAAGTTCACCCATTTTCCAAATAAATTTTTAAGAAAACACAACCTGACACCCCTAAATTTTGAAATGGACTCCTGCTATATATAACGAGGAAGATTCCATTTGGTACAAAAAGGTTTAAAATAAAGTCAAGGTCTTCAAAATCTAATCAAATCTTTGGTCTATTGCAATGATATACTGTACCAAGTAAGACCACATTTCATTGCTGTGTTCATGAGACTGGGTGCAGACAAGCCATCTTTGGCTCAAAATTGAAAGTTTTTGGGGGCCTGTGCCCTTGAAAATAAGGTCAAGGTCATCAAGACCTAATGGCTGTTTTCAACCATCCTAGTGATGTAACCATGAGAGTTTGGTCAAAATCAATCATTAGGTTCAGGAGATATAGTGCTTCAAACAGACTACATGATAGAAATGGCTTTATTCAATGTTCAAGGGGCTATAACTGAAGGAAAATCAGAGTTATGGTTCATATGTTCTGCACATCGTCTCAGGGTGCATATCTGTGAAGTTTTGTGAAAATATCTCAAATGGTATCAGTTACGGAGCGGACACGAAACTGATAGCAACAGCTATGTTCCAAGTTCAAAGGACAATAACTCCAAACATAGGAAAATCAGAGCTATGGTTCATATGTTCCGCATGTCGTCTCATGGTGCTCTACATATCTGTGAAGTTTCATGGAAATATCTCAAATAGTATCGAAGTTATGGAGCGGACACAAAACTATAATAGAAATGGCTATGTTCAATGTTCCAAGGGCAACAACTCCAAAAGTAGGAAAATCAAAGTTACAGTTCATCTGTTCTGAATGTCATCTCATAGTGCTCTACATATCTGTGAAGTTTCATGAACATATCTCAAATGGCATCAGAGTTATGGAGCGGATACAAAACTATGAGGCGCTGATGAACAGACGGACCGACGCTCAAAACTTGGAGGGCGTAAGTTCTGATACCCTGCTATTTTTTGAATAAGGTGTCCTTGTACCTTATGTCAAGAGAGCACCCAACTGATACTGGCCTACAGCTGGGTAGGGCCTGCTGTCCTTGCAGCATGTAAGGGAGAGGGGTGGTTATTTCTCCAGTTTCTTCACTTTATTCCATGTTCCTTTTTCTTACCTATCCCTTTCTTTAATCTCCCCTATGACCTAAAATAGTGTTGACTGGGCCATTAATACAAACAAACAAACAAACTTTCATCTCCTCTACTATTTCTTCTACCTTGTGTGTTTCTTTCTCTGGAAGATGGCATAAAATAACCCACAAGGGTTGACATGTCTTTAAACCACAAGTATAGATTATATAGAAAAATGACCATTTATGGTCATTTTGCTATATATACTATTAAGTTATGGGATCCAACTTTAACCCTTATGTTGCTGAATATTTAAATTAGCCACACCCATTTCTGACTTTCAGCCAATCAGATTACAGGATATAATATTTTCGCTCAAATTCACAAACTGAATGTCAAACATTGTATATCCTGTTCAGATGGCTTCTTCAGATCTGGATCTACACGGTTTGCAAAGGAAGGGTTGTCGTGAACAGCAGGATAAGGGTTAAACTGTAGTTTATCCAAAATCATGTTATAATGAACAGTACTATAGAGGTTTTTGTGTACATGTATTATGGAAACCACCTTGGACGACCTGGTACCCGCTGGTTGGCAAAAAACTGATCCATCCCATGTCGTCGATGGTATGGTGCATATGGGTCATTAATATAATGTCTTTCTTTCTTCCAATAGTTGGTAACCATCTTATCTAACATTTTAGACTGTGTTTTATTACAAAATATATGATATTTAAGCCGTTGTCTAGTTTCTTCATTTCTTCGCCATAACCTCTTTTTCCGTCCGGCGTAAGTTCTGATCCATATTCCAGAATGAAGTCGGAAGAATCTGTATATCACTTGTTTAGCTGTTTTAGGTCTTCCTCTACGCATACTAAATCTAACCACAGTTCTTGTACTATTAAAATAGGGTAGGCTGGCTTGCAACAATGATCTGAAATAGTGTAATTACTGAACATAGGGAATTCACAGTAAATATGCAGACAGACAGGTCCGAGAAAACAGTGTAGAACCAGATGAGACGCTGCAGAATGCAGCATTTCATCTGGGTCCTCAATGTTTGCCACTCATCCCACTCATCTTAGACACAATACCGGGTAGTAAATTGTACTTTTTCAAATTTTAGGACATGTATGGTAAGGGAGTTGAGGTGTCTGAATATTCAGGGTAAATACGGTAGTAACCCAAATGGCACAACCATCTAACTTTTTTTTTTCCGAGAAAATCAGGGCCGGCCTCAGTAATTCAGTCGGATGCGCGCCTGACTGGTGATCAAGAGGACACAGGTTCGATACCTGCAGGCTGATCTGTAGATTTTGTTTGTGAATGCCCAAAACCGGTTTTCTCAGGCCATGACTCATACAGAAGAATTCTACCCAGCCCATCAGGGCTTGAAGAAATAGATTGGGCTGCATGTTGCTTCCACTCAGAGCTGAAACTGACCACACATGAGTACTGGTAAACCGCTTAGAAGGTCTAAGTCTGCCCAGGCAAAGTTGTGTGAGTCAGAGTGTCCAATGCATATAGGCCTTGTGGTTTCATTGGGCGGCAGGGCTTGAGATGTCATTTCATCTCAATGTTGGGTAAAAGTCCCATAAATTTGGAAGCAGGCTCTCCAAAATGACCTAAATACCGGTACTAATAGTGCTGACGGGGATGTTCAAACAAATAAAATACAGAAGTCTTGGTATCAGGATTTTCCATTTTATCCCTTATCCTGCTGAATAAATTTATTTAACCCCACCCATTATTCACTATCAACAAATAAAATTACTTGATATAAAATATTCATTTAATTCACAAGCTGCATGACAAACAGTGTAGATCCTGATCAGTTTTTTTTGTATTGGAACGGTGAAGTCAACACTATTTTAGGTCATTTTTGAGCCGGTCAGTTTACCTATCCACACTTTGCCTGGGCAGGCTTATACATAAGCGGTTAACCACTACAATGCACATTCTTTCACCAGAAACTGACAGCTGCCCTTCTTGAATCAGCGGAAGGGAGAGAATGAACGTAGAAAGATTTCATGATCAATCTCCATGAAAGAATGTTGCCGACCCCAGCAGGTATCGAACCCGTGTCCTCCTGATCACCAGTCAGAAGCGCATCTGACTGAGCTACTGAGGGCGGCAGATCCTGATCAGAAGCCATCTGATCTGGAACTTGTTTGTTTGAGTTTAGGTTAACATCCCCGTCAACGCCATTTAGGTCATTTTGCATCAATCCTAGTGTTCAACCTAATGTTTAAGTTCATTTCTCAAGAACAATTAGAGCTTCAATAATGATACTAGGTGCAAGCTTCCATCTAGGAATGGCAACTTTAATGCAAGCATCTATGTTTGACCTTGGCCTAGATTTCATGGTTCAGTGACTTTGTGCCCCCACAGGTGTGACATAGCCTTTGGTGGAATTTTTATCTAATGACAGAAATACCACAGGCAGGATTATGCATAAAATAATTCACCAGTACATAGCACAGTCTTTCACCAGAAAATGACAACTACCTTTCCTAAATCAATGGAAGGGAGAAAATGACTTTGGAAAATATTTAGCAATCAGTCTCCATGGAAGAATGTAGCCAGACGCAGCAGGGACCAAACCCGCAACCTTATTTACACTGCATCCTGCCATGCCCAGGAGGTGAAAATATGAGGCTAAATAAAAACAGGGAAATCATGGCTGCTTCAAACTCATTTTTGAGTCCCTTGGAAAAAATCCCAAAAACTGCAGTTATTAACCTGTTTTGTCCAAATGGAATCTTCCTCTTTATATATCGCAGGAGTGCATTTCAAAATTTAGGGGTGACAGGTTGTGTTTTCTTCAAAATGTATTTGGAAAATGGCTGAACTTTTTGCAAACAGTGTAGGCGCGGCGTGTGATCTGGGCCTGCACTGTTTGCCAAATGCCCGTTTGGGGTTTCTGGTACAAAATGGGTTAATATATTTGGTAAAATTTTCTTATTTAATCTTGAAAATGAATATTGTGTATACTCCATGAGGCAATTCTAATGCGTACACAGGACATAGCTTTATTTGAAAGACAATTGCAAACATATCCCTATTACCGTAATACCGGTAATCCTAAGTATTGGGACAGACAGGGCTAAGCAAACATTGCAGGCCTAGATCAGGAGCAGTCTGATCAGGGCCTCCACGGCCTGCCAATACATCTGCACTTCTTGAACAAAATTTTAGGAGAATTACAGCAAGTCCTCCAGGTGTCTGAATGTTTAGGATTTTTACAGTATGCATACATTTACCTCTGGTGCTGTGATAAACCCTCTGTGGTTTGAACTACCCTCACTGTCTCAAACAAATTTTCATGGTCCCAAAGGTGTTTGAGCCATTGAAGTTTGACTGTAATAACAGCTCTAGATAAGGCAGGTTTTTTTCATCAAAAAGGTACCGATATTTGTCTTATTTCTGGATGAAAACCTACATTGTGGGTACTCATTAGAAGCGCCTCGACGAGGCGCTTCTAATGAGTACCCACAATATAAGTCTTCATCCAGAAATAAGAACAACAATATGTGGATACCCCAGGTTATCTGGGGCTATACTGTAATATACTCACCCTTGTTGTATACATCCTGTCGGCAGTTTGGATCCCGTGTTTGAGCTCCTTATACATGTACTTGGCAGCACTTCAGACCTGCTCAACTGACTTGTTAAGACACTAATTTGCCTAATATTGTGACAAACTTGTTTACCCTGGCACAGCCTTGTTAAGCCACATGGTAGGCCCCTGTGAAGAATTGAACCTGAAAAAGAAAACATAATGCGTACCTGTGACTACAGCGCCATACAGAGACAAAAGCGATAACTTTGCCACTGAGAATGAATGCACATGCTGAACCGAGACTTTGTATGTCGTTGTGCAACCAGTAAAGACTCAGATCATCCTGCACATGCATGCCGTCTGATCAGTCTTCACTGATATGAACCTTCTGCAGCCACAACGCCACCCAAAATTATTTCATACTACATATACAAGTTGTTGGCTTTAAATCATCACATGTTAATCAGCCGTCTATCAGTTTAGCTGGAGTTCTAACCCCTTCTTTTTGTCTAGTAATGCATGACCTTAATTATGTTGATTTTTAAAGGTGTGAAAACATGCCTTAAATGCTAAGTCCTTAGACGTCATAGGCGAATGGCAGTTCTGCTAATAGAAAAAAGATCAATTGAAATTCCAAATGTTATAACTGTTACAAACTGATATGCTTTCGTTTCAAGGAAAGTCTTTTAAATGTCAGCAACCAATGTATATAAGCTGCTCTCAGACACCATCGCATCACTTACCTTTGAATTCGCTCACAGCGATTGTCATAGAAAATTTAAAACAAGAGAACCATGATGAGCTGAGAGATTTACATGTTTTTTTGTCTTGTTTTGGTTTTATGGCCATTTATAGATTTTTTCACTTACATGTATATTGATCAAGCTGATCGTTAATCAGAGGTGGACGAAAACTACCAGAGGTGGATGAAAACTATCAGAGGTGGACGAAAACCAGAGCACCCATAGAAAACCCATCTGACCTTCCATTGCAGAACTTGGCAAGATTTACATGTGGGTCCCGAGGCGGGGCAATTTTCGGCCCCAGGTCTATAATTTGAACAATCTTGGTAGATGTCCACCAGACAAAGCTTCATACAAAATTCCAGACTTTAGCCTTCTGGTTTCAAACAAGAAAATTTTGAAGGTTTTTTTGTATAACTGTCTATCTAAAATCAGTGGGCCCCTGGGTGGGCCCATTTCCAGTCCAAGGGCTTTAATTTGAAGGTGATCGCTATTGACAGCTGGCTGGCTGTCAATAGCGAATGTTAGCTATCGACAGCTGGTTGTCAATAGCAAACATTTGCTATTGACAGCCAGCAAACTACATGTAGATTAATGAAGTATTTACCAAACCAATATTGCAATATTTGCTATGTTTACTTCATACATACCGCTGGTAAAAAATTAAGCATTTAAAAATTAAGATTTTCACAGTGTTGCACCTGACAACAACTTCAACTAGCCATTGTTTCATAATGGATGGTCTGTTTTACACCAAACTCTGTATGAATGTTCATTGGGCAGTAGCCTTTCAAAGGCAACCTTTCATGACTTGATCATTGTTGTCATGGTAAAGAGGGGGCATCTCAAAGTTGGCAAAAAGTGTACATGAATTTTTGACCACATTTTAATCTTCACACAGCTGTCAAGGCAACAACTAAGGTGTCTTTGAATGCCAAAATTTTCGCCGTATCAAAATTAGGGATTTTGATTTTTGGATATCAGTAAAAGATGTCTTTTCTGACAAGATTCTCATATACCACAGGTTATTTTCGCTTAATAGCTTCACAGCTGAACGATTCTGATGCATGGTCAAATCATGCAAATAACCATTTTGCCATGTATACATTATGAAAAAAAACAAAACAAAAAAAAACACAAACAATAAACATGGTTAGAAGATGTTCTATTGCTGAAAATGGCGAATAATTGGCAAAGTAGAAGTGGAGGCAAGGTGGAATCAGGCATGAAGCAGAAGGTCATAGCCAGGCAACTGAACATAACGCAGAGCCAAGTAAGTCGCCTTCTGACCAAACACTGCCACACAGGCAATGTGACGGATATTATATTATATTATCCATGTATCTTTAATTTTTACAGTATAAAATTCTAATTTTTCTAAAACAAACACTGACTTGTCAGGTGAGACATGTATCTTAGCGGATTTGGTTGCCACTTTTTGTTAAATTTTAAATTTTGCAAGTCTTGCTACTTTGGACATCTCCTTCCTGATGCCCGGGACTTCTGTGGGGTGTGGGCCATGTTTGCTGATGTTGGTTCGTTGGGGGATGCCTGTAAGTCCTAGGGTAGGCATCTCTTGGCTGATGCCTCCAGTTGACCTGTCTCATGAGCTACGTCGGTTGGTGTGTGCTCGGAGGGGGATGTGCTGTGTTTGCCAGAACTTGTCCATCATCCGTTTCAGAACTTTGGGGTTGAGACACACTGATGAAGATTAAATATCGCTATGAACAGTTTATGTCAGTATAGGCTTTCGGCAAAAACTTCTGTGACAAAGATAAAGTCAGGATTTTCCAAAACTATTTGTAATTTCAGTTCAACAATTTTATTTTTTAACTGGTCTGCATTCGTGTAAAAACACTTAACCCTTTACCACTCAGGGATTTTGTGAATTTTGCTGATTTTCACAGTGTTGCACCTGACAACAACTTCAACTAGCCATTGTTTCATAATGGATGGTCTGTTTTACACCAAACTCTGTATGAATGTTCATTGGGCAGTAGCCTTTCAAAGGCAACCTTTCATGACTTGATCATTGTTGTCATGGTAAAGAGGGGGCATCTCAAAGTTGGCAAAAAGTGTACATGAATTTTTGACCACATTTTAATCTTCACACAGCTGTCAAGGCAACAACTAAGGTGTTTGGCACTGGCCATTTTCACTGTTTGCAGCATGTTTTATCAGCATCAATTTTCAGGCATTTTTGACCCCAGACACCCTCAGATATAAATTTTAGCGGCCGGTTGGGCCATACACCCAAAATTTTTCAGGATGTGAGGGGGGCGTTGGCCCCCCTTCAATCCCCACCCAGAATATTTTTAGTGGGGAGGCGCGCGAAAAAACAGGTCACTTTTTTCCAAACAAATCCTAAAGCAAACATAACTATCCAGGGGTAGGGTGCTTCTGGGGCTTAAAATGGGGGGGGTGCAGACACGTAAAAACACGTATCTGAGTGGTAAAGGGTTAACTGAAATCTAGGAACATACTGAATTTTAGCCTAAAATGCATTAATTATATCTGAAATATTGTTTCTTGCAATAAAATGATGAAAAAACATAATTTTGGTCAGTTGGGATTTTCTTCATTAACTGAAATCTGGGATCATACTGAATTTTAGCCTAAAATGCATTAATTATATCTGAAATATTTTTCTTGCCATAAAATGATGAAAAAACATTATTTTGGTCAGTTGTGATTTTCTTCATTAACCCTTTACCACTCAGGGATTTTGTGAATTTTGCTGATTTTCTCAGTGTTGCACCTGACAGCAACTTCAACTAGCCATTGTTTCATAATGGATGGTCTGTTTTACACCAACACCTATTTTTTTTGGCCGAAATGACCCATAATCGAACTTGACCAAGATATTGTAAGGATGATCATTTTGAGCAAGTTTGAGGATGATTGGACCAAAACTGTGGCCTCTAGAGTGTTAACAAGGTTTTTCTATGATTAGACCTACTGACCTATTTTTTTAGCCGACATGACCCATAATCGAACTTGACTAAGATATTGTCAGGATGATCATTCTGAGCAAGTTTGAGGATGATTGGACCAAAACTGTGGCCTCTAGAGTGTGAACAAGGTTTTTCTGTGGTTTGACCTACTGACCTACTTTTTGACCCGAAATGACCCATATTCGAAAGTGACCGAGATATTGTCAGGATGATCATTCTGAGCAAGTTTGAGGATGACTGGACCAAAACTGTGGCCTCTAGAGTGTTAACAAGGTTTTTCTATGATCTGACCTACTGACCTACTTTTTGACCTCAAATGACCCATATTCAAACCTGACTGAGATATTGTCAGGATGAACATTCTGACCAAGTTTGAGGAAGATTGGACCAAAACTGTGGCCTCTAGAGTGTTAACAAGGTTTTTCTATGATTTGACCTACTGACCTACTTTTTGACCCGGCATGACCCATATTCGAACTTGACCGAGATATTGTCAGGATGATCATTCTGAGCAAGTTTGATGATGATTTGACCAAAACTGTGGCCTCTAGAGTGTTAACAAGGTTTTTTCTATGATTTGACCTACTGACCTAATTTTTTTTGGCTGACATGACCCATAATCGAACTTGACCGAGATATTGTCAGGATGATCATTCTGAGCAAGTTTGAGGATGATTGGACCAAAAGTGCGGCCTCTAGAGTGCTTACAAGGTTTTTCTGTGGTTTGACCTACTGACCTACTTTTTGACCCGAAATGACCCATATTCGAACTTGACCGAGATATTGTCAGGAAGATCATTCTCAGCAAGTTTGAAGATGACTGGAACAAAACTGTGGCCTCTAGAGTGTTAACAAGGTTTTTTCTATGATTTGACCTACTGACCTAATTTTTTTTGGCTGACATGACTCATAATCGAACTTGACCGAGATATTGTCAGGATGATCATTCTGAGCAAGTTTGAGGATGATTGGACCAAAAGTGCGGCCTCTAGAGTGCTTACAAGGTTTTTCTGTGGTTTGACCTACTGACCTACTTTTTGACCCGAAATGACCCATATTCGAACTTGACCGAGATATTGTCAGGAAGATCATTCTCAGCAAGTTTGAAGATGACTGGAACAAAACTGTGGCCTCTAGAGTGTTAACAAGGTTTTTCTATGATCTGACCTACTGACCTACTTTTTGACCTGAAATAGCCCTTATTCAAACTTGACTGAAATATTGTCAGGATAATCATTTTGAGCAAGTTTGAGGATGATTGGACCAAAATTGTGGCCTCTAGAGTGCTAACAAGATTTTTCTATGATTTGACCTACTGACCTATTTTTTCGGCCAAAATGACCCATAATTGAACTCGACCGAGATATTGTCAGGATGATCATTCTGAGCAAGTCTGAGGATGACTGGACCAAAACTGTGGCCTTTAGAGTGTTATCAAGGTTTTTCTATGATCTGACCTACTGACCTACTTTTTGACCTGAAATGACTCATATTCAAACTTGACTGAGATATTGTCAGGATGAACATTCTGACCAAGTTTGAGGTAGATTCGACCAAAACTGTGGCCTCTAGAGTGTTAACAAAGGGTTTTCTGACCAACTTTTTGACCTGACATGACCCATATTCGAATTTGACCGAGATATTATCAAGATGATCATCCTGAGCAACTTTGAGGATGATTGGACCAAAATTGTGGCCTCTAGAGTGTTAACAAGGTTTTCCTTTAATTTGACATGGTGACCTACTTTTTGACCCGACATAACCCATATTCGAACTTGACCAACATATTGTCATGATGATCATTCTGACCAAGTTTGATGATGATTGGATCAAAACTGTGGCCTCTAGAGTGTTAACAAGAAAAGTTTACGGATGCATGACGCACAACGAACGACGCCGCCGGACATCTCACAGTCATTAAAGCTCACCATGACCTTCGGTCAGGTGTGCTAAAAAAATAATGAATACCTTCGTAAATTTACCCCCAAAATTGAATCCAATATCAGACGATAAAGTGATCATTTTTTCAATGAACTTGAATGTTATTGAACACTTCCTTAGGTTAACATGTCTATGCAATATAATGCGATTGGTCACAATGATGAAAATTGTTTGAAGAAAACAACCTCAATAATTTTGGTGTAACAAGTCCTAGTTTCAACTCCCCGAGTAGCCACTTTTAAGACCTGGTGTCGGTCGGTAACTAATGGTGAGTTATCCTTAGGCTGACATGACAGGGAGATGATGCTACTTAAATATTTGCCTCTTCTCACCTCTGTCCTGTTAAAGATAAATAAAAGTTCTATCTTGGAAATTAGTTTTACCTTGGAAAGTGGATGAAACGACTAGGGGGACGAAACAAACAGTGAAACGAAGCTACTATGGGGGAAATGACCAGGGAGGAAACATCTTGGGGGCAAAATGACCAGGGGAGGAAATGGTTTGGTGGTGAAACAACTTGGATTCAGCGTGAGGGTTGATTCCACAACCTCTCAATCACAAATCCAATGCGCTACCACTGCACCAAAGCGCTCCACGATCACATCCTTGCTGCCTTGCCAAATAGTTGATCCACATTCTAGTATTGATTGGACCATGGTGCAGTATAAACGCAAGAGCTTAGTTGTAGATATATGGCTTATTCTCACCAGACCGTGCTTTCTTGTCAGCTTGTGCTTTTTATTTTCACCTGCTGTTGTTGCTGCTGGATGCAAGTTTCGCGGATACGTTGGGTTGAATAATTTTCTAAGGCCAGTCACGGTAACTCACAGCAGTAGAAAATGCGACAGAAACAAGTAAAAGGCGCTTCTCATACTCATGCAGAATCAGAATTGTTACTGGTGACACGTCAAATGACATTCATACACCAGGACCTGTGATATGGGTAGTCCCTAGCTCTAACCAAGGAGGTAAACTTAGTTACACAATCCTCAGCACCTTCAGCCATCAAAATAATCGAATCCGGAAGGGCATTCCAATCTCTAATGGTTCGGGGAAGAATGATTCTTTATAAATGTCCTTTCTTGCAGTAAGGGTCTGAAACATCATTGAATGGTGCTTTCTACAGTGCCTAGCTGGGGGAACAAGGTCATCTGTTGGGATGCTGGCAGCACCCTTTAGACCTTTGTATAAGAGTATGAGCCTACTGTCTCTTCTCCTTTTCTTGAGAGACTCCCATCTTAATTTTGCTAGAATTCCAGTCATGCTCCCAGTTTCAAAGCAGTAATTTCCTGTTAAAAATCTTGCAGCTTTATTCTGAACTTTTTCAATTTCTTCATTGAGGACCACTCCACTTGGGTCCCAGATGCAACTACCATATTACAAGATTGGGCGAACAAGTCCCTTATATGCTGTCTCTTTCACATCCTGAGGCCACTGGTGAAGATTTCGCCTCAGGAAACCAAGTGTTCTATTCGCCTTTGTCACATTTGATAAAAGTACTTTTTTCTTTAAATATGTATCCGTGAAAATACCTTCATTGAAAAAAGTCTATTTATTTACATTGTCTTGTTTAAATATGGCAGCCAACCACTTGTGCAGACGGTAAAGTCACGTGACTGCATGATCAGTTAACCTAACCCACTTCCAGGCACACTTAGATTCCAGATCTTAGATTCCTGATCTGTATTGATTCCTGAAGATTTATTTAAAATTGAGGTTTAACGTCCCCGTCAACACTGTTAAGGTCATTTTGGAGTCGTTGCTTACAATTTTGTGGGACTTTTACCCGACCTTGAGACTAAATGACATCTCAAGCCCTGTCGCCCAATGAAACCAATAGGGTTTATTAGCATGGACGGTCCGCCTCGCACCGGGGTTCCTGGACAGGCTTAGATCCTCTAAGTGGTTTACCAGTACTAGTGTGCAGGCTGGATTCAGCTCTGTGTGGAAGCATTATTCAGCCCATATATTTCTTCAAGCCCCTATTGGCGGGGGCGATGATTCCTGAAGAACCTCTACCATTACGAAAAAATAAAAAAAAACATGTTCAAATATACTGAAAATTTGACATATTCCAATAACAGATTCCAATATTTTTCATATTTCTGCTAGAAGCCTCCCTGGTGCAGTGGTTATGCTACTCGCCTTGCAAACCAGGGGTCACAGGATCGATCCCGAGCTTCTCCAGACTTTCGGATGAGTCTTTAAACTGAGGTCCCATCTCCATATCACCTTAGCTGTTGATGGGATGTAAAACTCAAACATTCACTCACTCATATTTCTGCTCAAAAACATAGATTATGGGTAGTGGAAGAATTTAGAGCAAGGGTGATTTTGTCCGGGGGGGGATTTTGTCCAGCCTGACATACAGCGAGGGGGATTTTGTCGGGGATGATTTTGTCCGGATCTATGACGAAACATAGGACGACAAAACATAGAAAAGCAGAAACATAGAAAAGCAGAAACATAGAAAGACAAAACATAGAAATAAAACATCCAAAAAACATGGAAAAAAGATCGAAGAGCTTGCTTCCTCAACTTGGTATTTGACTGCTCTCCTTTAAGAAATTCTAAAAATTTCCAAATATTTGGATGTGCCTGTCCGAGAATCGAACTAATAATTCGGTGCCAACCTTCAAGAAAGTTTGTGGTCCTAGGCTCGTTCCCCAGGGTTCTCTCATACACAGACCAAATAGATGGAGGAAACGGGGGTTCTCTCCAAGTAAGACTAAAAGGACGCAATGCATCAGTAGCCGAAGCAGCACTGGAATATTGTCCAACATATGTACGTTCAAAGTACAGTGCAAAATCTTCAGCCTCTGGAGGAAGAAGCGGCTTGATTTCCTGGAAGGCATGGCGGACAGAGTCGGGTGGTAGGAATGCAAGTGCCGTAAACATACGTACTTTCAAGCTGAAATCAAGGTCGTCAACGTACTTAGTTCGAAGGCCGAGTTCAGAAATTTTGCGCCAGTTAGCCTGTCCAAAATGAAAAAAGCAGCATTTAATACTGAGCTGAGGAAACAAAGATCTCATGGAACTATAAGACGCGGTTTCAAAGTCTGATCTAAATGTTTGGATTTCAGTGCTCATTCCAAGGGATTCCATTTTGTCTTTTATAATTTTAAACACAGTTGTGTATGTTTCACTGCTTTTCTTTGGTAACAAACAGAAAACCATTGGAAAAATGGTTCCTAGATATTCTCCGTGAATAGTGTATAACTGTTTAAAAAATGGCAGGGTTACAGAAAATGTCCCGTCACCGTACCATGTTTTTGAGCAAGACAAATGATACAGATTCTGAGCTGTTGAGTATATCAAAACCCTTTCACCTTCAATGCTTTCATAAAAAATTAACCAATCTTCTCCATTAGAAGTTTCTCTCCATTTGCCCTCAATATTTATTTCCGAAGCACTTTTTGGAAGAGGGGCAGATTTCTGCGCCGTTCTCTTTGAATCATGCGGCGCACTGACGATTCTTTAGGAAGAGCACCCTGAGCAGCAGTATGTAATGTCTGCGATACTTCTCTGTTGATGATACCGGATGTTGTGGCATGAGAATTTGCAGCTGCTTTCACCCCACAAAGGACTTTTTTGGCCTATAAAAGGAAAAGAAGGAAAAAATTCCAAACAGGGTTCATGGAAATATGTCCGAACTGAATCAAAATTAGTCAAACTAGAAATGGTGTTTGTAAAACACAATGCCCCCAACCTTTGCTTGTCCTTAGATGGCAAAATATTCAACAAATATTGTTAAAGACTCAAAAACATACAACAAGAATTCCCCCGAAGGCTATGTCGCGCCTGTGGGGGCGCAAAGTCACCAAACCATGAAATCTAGGTCAAGGTTAAACATGGATGCCTGCATAAAAATTTCACTCCTAGTTGCAAGCATGTACCAAGTATCATCAATGAAACTCTTAAAAACAGACTCTTACATCAGGGTGAAAGTTAGGGTTGTCACACTATTTTACAAAGTCAGTGAACCATAAAATGTAGGTCAAGGTTAGAAATGGATACTTGCATTGAAGTTTCAATTCCTAAATGCAAGCTTGTACCAAATACAATTAATGAAGCTCTAATAGATCTTGAGAAATGGACTCTTACATTAGATAGAAAGTCAGGGTGGTCGCAATAATTCACAAAGTCAGTGAACCATGAAATATGGGTAAAAGTCAAATATGGGTGCTTGCGTTGCAGTTGCAATTCCTAGATGCAAGTTTGTACCAATTATAATTTGAAAAGCTTTAATAGTTTTCAAGAAATGGTGAAAGTCAGGGTGGTCGCAATAATTCAAGAAGTCAGTGAACCATGAAATATAGGTCAATGTCAGATATGGATGCTTGCGTTGAAGTTGCAATGCCTGGATGCAAGTTTGTACCAAGAATGATTAATGAAGCTCTAATAGTTCTCAAGATATGGACTTGCTGACAAGATTTTATTAAAAAAAAAGGCATCGCATGCGATACAAATCTCCTCGCACAAGACAACTTCGTGTGTGGAAAACACTGAAATGGCAAAAGTCCAACTTGCTTGAGATATTATCATATGCAACATTTGTGTAAAGTTTGTTTAAAAATCCATCCATAAATGTAGGTTCTAGAGTGATGACAATATTTCTCTAAAAATAGTCATAGGGACATTGACTTGAGGCCATGGCCGCGAAGTAGATCTTGCTCAAGATATTATCATAAGCATCTTTTGTGTGAAGTTAGATTAAAATCATAAATGTAGGCGGTAGAGCAATGACAAAGTTTTTCTAAAAATAGCCATAGTGACCTTGACCTTGAGGTCATGACCTTGAAAGTCAAAGCAACTCGAGATATTACCATAAGAAACATTTGTGTGAAGTTCTATTAACATCCATCAATAAATGTAGGCACTAGAGGGATGACAAATCTTTTCTAAAAATAGCCACAATGACCTTGACCTTGAAAGTCGAAATAGTTCGAGATATTGTCATAAGGAACATTTGTGTGAAGTTATACTGAAATCGGTGAAGAAATGTAAGCGCTAGAGCCATGTCAAAGTTTTTCTAAAAATAGCCACAGTGACCTTGACCTTGAAAGTCAAACTCAATCGAGGTATTGTCACAAGGAACATTTGTGTGAAGTTATATTGAAATCAGTGAAGAAATGTAGTCGCTAGGGGGATGAAAAAGTTTTTCTAAAAATAGCCACAGTGACCTTGACCTTGAAAGTCGAAATCGCTTGAGATAATGTCTAAAGGAACATTTGTGTGAAGTTATATTGAAATTGGTGAAGAAATGTAAGGGCAAGAGCATTGACAAAGTTTTTCTAAAAATAGCCACAGTGACCTTGACCTTGAGAGTGGAACTCGCTACAGATATTGTCATAAGGAACATTTGTGTGAATCGATTTTGAAATTGGTGAAAAAATGTAAGTGCTAGAGCAATGAAAAAGTTTTTCTAAAAATAGCCACAGTGACCTTGACCTTGAAAGTCAAACTCTTTCGAGGTATTGTCATAAGGATCATTTGTGTGAAGTTTTATTAAAATCGGTGAAGAAATGTAGGCGCTGGAGCAATGACAAAGTTTTTCTAAAAATAGCCATTGTGACCTTGACCTTGAAAGTTGAAATGGCTTGAGATATTGTCATAAGGAACATTTGTGTGAAGTTATATTCAAATCGGTGAAGAAATGTAAGCGCTAGAGCATTGACAAAGTTTTTCTAAAAATAGCCACAGTGACCTTGACCTTGAAAGTGGAACTCCCTAGAGATATTGTCATAAGGAACATTTGTGTGAAGTTATATTGAAATCGGTGAAGAAATGTAGGCGCTAGAGCGATGACAAATTTTTTCTAAAAATAGCTACAGTGACCTTGACCTTGAGGTCATGACCCTGAAAGTCGAACACACTCGAGATATTGTCATAAGGAACATTTGTGTGAAGTTATATTGAAATCAGTGAAGAAATGTAGGCGCTAGAGCAATGACAAAGTTTTTCTAAAAATAGCCACAGTGACCTTGACCTTGAGGTTATGACCTTGAAAGTTGACCTCGCTCAAGATATTGTCATAAGGCACATTTGTGTGAAGTTATATTGAAATCAGTGAAGAAATGTAGGCGCTAGAGTGATGACAAAGTTTTTCTTAAAATAGCCACAGTGACCTTGACCTTGAGGTCATGACCTTGAAAGTCAAACTCGCTGAGATATTGTCATAAGAAACATTTGTGTGAAGTTATATTGAAATTGGTGAAGAAATGTAGGCGCTAGAGCGATGACAAAGTTTTTCTAAAAATAGCCACAGTGACCTTGACCTTGAGGTCATGACTTTGAAGTCGAACTCCCTCAAGATTTTTTTATAAGGAACATTTGTGTGACGTTATATTGAAATTGGTGAAGAAATGTAGGCGCTAGAGCGATGACAAAGTTTTTCTAAAAATAGCCACAGTGACCTTGACCTTGAGGTCATGACCTTGAAAGTGGAACTCGCTCGAGATTTTTTTATAAGAAACATTTGTGTGAAGTTATATTGAAATTGGTGAAAAAATGTAGGCGCTAGAACGATGACAAAGTTTTTCACAAATTACCAAAATGACAAAGGGCCATAACTCACAAAGTATTTTTCGGAATTTTGTCATAAGTTAATCAGTTCATCTACTCATCACCACCAATCTATTCACAAACTTTCAAGGCTCTAGCTCCAATAGTTTTTGAGATATCTTGCTGACAAGATTTTATTAAAAAAATTTCAAAGGGCAATAACTCTTAAAAGGGGCATAATCCGGACAAGAAAAAAAATACGCGTCAGCTAATTTTCCATGAGGAATCCATATATGAAATTTCAAAACCCTAGCATACACGGTTCTAAAGATATGCTATGCATCACTTTTAGCATACATTACAATGGGCACAAATTACCAAAATGACAAAGGGCCATAACTCACAAAGTATTTTTCGGAATTTCGTCAAAAGTTAATCAGTTCATCTACTCATCACCACCAACATATTCACCAACTTTCAAGGCTCTAGCTCCAATAGTTTTTGAGATATCTTGCTGACAAGGTTTTATTAAAAAAATTTCAAAGGGCAATTACTCTT
The DNA here is from genome assembly GCA_963580285.1 of Lucinisca nassula. Lineage (NCBI taxonomy): Eukaryota > Metazoa > Mollusca > Bivalvia > Lucinida > Lucinidae > Lucinisca > Lucinisca nassula. The sequence continues at coordinate 30,718,821 of OY757010.1, forward strand.
AAAAGGGGCATAATCCGGACGAGAAAAAAAATACGCGTCAGCTAATTTTCCATGAGGAATCCATATATGAAATTTCAAAACCCTAGCATACACGGTTCTAAAGATATGCTATGCATCACTTTTAGCATACATTACAATGGGCACAAATTACCAAAATGACAAAGGGCCATAACTCACAAAGTATTTTTCGGAATTTCGTCAAAAGTTAATCAGTTCATCTACTCATCACCACCAATATATTCAGCAACTTTCAAGGCTCTAGCTCTAATAGTTTTTGAGATATCTTGCTGACAAGATTTTATTAAAAAAATTTCAAAGGGCAATAACTCTTAAAAGGGGCATAATCCGGTCGAGAAAAAAAATACGCGTCAGCTAATTTTCCATGAGGAATCCATATATGAAATTTCAAAACCCTAGCATACACGGTTCTTTAGTTATGCTATGCATCTAAAGCGTAACGGACGGACGAACGGACGAACGGACGAACAGACGAACGGACGAACGAACCAGAAGCAATATGCCCCACCAACTTTTTCAAAGTTGGGGGCATAAAAATCAAAATTGACAAATGAGCGATCAGTTTCAAACGTGTTATATGGATATAGACCATTTTATCTATACCTCAACATCAGCTCTCGAAGCAAATGGTTATGGTCTTTGGTTTGGCTGGCATCAATAGGTTGTCTGTCATCTTTTTTGTTTGATATTGCCCGGCCTCGACATTCTGGATTTCTAACACATTTCCAGTACATTTTTCTATCATTTTTTATCAATAATATAAAGGCAGCCATCTAACGCCCGTTGTGGCTTTCCTTTCTACGTGGTCGAAATTTCCATTTGGAGTGAAAATAACGGGCTGTATCAAAAGCATGGAAAGATAAACGTGAACACAATTTGTTTAATACATTTCATTTTCAAAAGAAATACAAAAGAAGTACAACAATGGCCCCGTAAAGAGTCATAAAATTTTTCTCGATCGGTGCTTAACTGTAACTATTGTTTGTCCACTTACTGATTGGTAGACTTGATCGAGTGAACGAATGTTCGATGACGTGTAGCAACTGCCGGGCGGTCAGGTAATAATCGCTCACACTTATTGTTCTATTATTGGTCGTTCTATTATTTGTCGATCTATTGAATGTCGCTTCTATGTTTTGACTTATCTATTTTGTGTTACTTCTCTCTTTTGTCTTTCTATGTTTTGTCGTACACCGTTTTGTCCGAGGGGGACTTTGTCCACCTTTTCAAAAAGGGGGGATTTTGTCCATGGGGGGTGGTCGGGTATAAAAGCCAAGGCCACGCCGGTCCGAGCCGCCGAGCCTACCGAAAATTTTATTTTTAGTCTCTAGATACAAGTTAGATGTATATTTTGGTGAATGTGGGATTAAATTATTATAAATTAGATATGTTGTAACTACAAGTAGTTTCACGTATCTACATTGCTTATTTATCTTTTAATAACTGTTTTCCGAAATCCAGGGGTATAAAAGCCAAGGCGGCGAAAAAGTATTGACAATTCCGAATTTCATTCAAATTCATCGGTTAAATTACTTCTTTTTGGCCTTATGATATTTGAATTTGATTATACTTATTATGTGTTCGTGATAAAATTAAATATACCCACCAGAATCACCTTAAATGGTCGAATTTCTGATTTTATTTTTGTTTCTATTTTTAGAATTACCATATTACAGGAAACGACCGAAAAGGACCGAAAGGGAAGAAGTGAAAGTCAATGTCTATATGAATGCTGCCTAAGTTTTTCCTGCCCATTTTATAACAAGTAGAGATGAGATGAGTTACTCTTATTATCGCCTGCAAAAAGATCTAGCAAAACAGCCGTACAAGTTTCAATCTATTGGGCTCGCGTAATCACAGATTGTTTATAACTGCGTCATACTGTTCAAGCATAATAACCAATCAGAAGTAGTTTTGTGCAAGAGCGTTACCGATGATTGTCTATAGTCCGTTTCGTTTCATGCAAGTTTTTCATTGACGTGTCTCCACAGCATCAGCCCTTATTTTGACGAACCTCCAGCTTGTTGATTGATTGATTTGAGGTTTAACGTCCCCGTCAACACTATTTATGTTATTTTGGGGACGTTGCTTCTAATTATGTGAGACTTTTACCCGACACTAAGATGAAATGACAACTCAAGCCCTGTCGCCCAATGAAACCTAAGGCTTACATGCATTGGGCGGTCTGGCCTGGGCAGGCTCAGCCTTCTAAGCGGTTTACCAGTACTCGTGTGTGGTCAGTTTTACCTCTGCGTGACAACATCACACAGCCCGTTTTTTTTTCTCCAAGCCCCGATGGGCGGTGCGAACTGTCGCTTGTTGTCACCATGTATTATGGACAAAGGGGGAATTAGCCGTTGAATTTCTCCGCGGGCAGAAAACTCAGTTTGCTTATTGGAGTATACGGTATTTCATACGCAAATGTTGTTTGATTTGAGGTTAATCGCCCCCGTCAACACTATGTAGGTCATTCTGAGACGTTGCTTCCAATTTTGTGTGACTTTTACCGCGACATTGAGATGGAATGACATCTCAGGACCTGCCACCGAATGAAACTAAGAGGGTGTACATGCATGGACGGTCCAACCCGCATCACTTTGTCTTGACAGGCTAAGATCCTCTTAGCTGTTCCAGTACTCGTTTGCGGTCGGTTTTAGCTCTGCGTGGAAGCATCATGCAGCCCATCTATTTCATTAAGCCCGGTGCCACCCCAACACCGCAAATATTGTGGGTGGGGCCAGCAATATAGATACGGTTTTTTATTATTTTTTTTCACGAGGCCGTGCATTCATATGACAATAATGGAAATATGTGTTTAAATCCAGAGGAACTGGTTAGAAAAGACAACTGTGCTATACACCTTTTTGATTGTTTAGCGGTTTAAAGTCCCCTTCAACACTGTGTAGGTCATTTTTGAGACGTAGTTTCAAATATTGTGGGACTGTTCCGAGTCGGACAGATTATGGTTGTAATGTTGGAGGAAGCAGGAACTGAATACGTGTTCACGCCTGTTTTCGCGCCCACGTTAAACCCTGTGGAATTGTGTTTTCAGTACATCAAAAAACTTCTTCACACAAGCGAACTTCGAGCTGCGGTTAAAGACAACCTTCAGTATGCTATTATGACTGCGGTAAACAGAGGTACATCTTCAGATTGTGCTGGATAGCAGATATAAACAATGACACTATCGGGACCTGGAGAAATAGATTGGGCTGCACGATGCTTCCGCGCAGAGCTGTAACCGACCGAATTGAGTACTGGTAAACAGTTAAGGTCTTAGTCTGTCCAGGAAAAGTGATGCGAGTCGGACCTCTCCTTAAACCCTAACGGTTTTTATGGGCAGTAGGGCGTGATTTGTCATTTCATCTCAATGTCGGGTAAAAGTCCCACAACATCGGAAGCAACATCTCCAAAATGACCTTTACAGTGTTGACGGGGACGTTAAACCTCAAATCAAACAAACACTATGCCCAAGTGATTAACCGGGCCTTCCTGGCTTGATGGGTAAAGGCGCTGACTCTTAATCTTTGGGTCTCTAACCGCTGTGATTCGAGCCCCACTCGGATCACATGTGAAACGCCAAGTTCTGCAACGGAAGGTTAGGTGTCTTTTCTCCGAGTACTCCAGTTTTCGCCCGACTCTGATTAAGGATCGCCCCGATATGTGAAATGATTTTTAAAGGTCCGTAAAAGCAGAAAAAAAATATCCAAGAGGTAATGGTTAAAATGTGGCATGCATTTTAGCGGGATTTGGTCCATATAGATATTTAAGCTCACACGTTCTCATTTAGGCTTCCCATCTATTTTGCTTTTCATAATTTTTGTATCTAGCAACATACGAATGCACATCTGTCGCACTGAATTCGGTAAAGTTACACTCATGATCGAGTAGCCAACACTTAACGTCCGGCTTCGGTAGCTCAGTCGGATGCGCGTCTGACTGGCGATCAGGACGACGCGGGTTCGATACCTGTCGGTGCCGTTGAGATTGATCATGGAATCTTTTCTACGGTCATTCTCTCCATTCCGATGATTCAAGAAGAGCAGTTGCTAGTTTTTGGCGCACTGGTTAACCGCTTACGTATAATCCTGAGAGAGATTTTTGCTTATCTTGTATCTGGTTTTAAGTACATATATTAAAGACCTACCTTGGCGAGGTACCCTCCGTTACTTTGATATTAATTCTCAATGAGTCAGTGCTCCCACAAGACTCACAACTTTGTGATAGTTACGTTCTGTAAGTTCTGTGTACTCGTTTTCCAAATCCAGGAAAGAAACTCTCAAGAGTTTGAAACTTACACCTCTTGCAAAAAGTTGCAAAATTCAGTATACGTCATGCTGTATGAATTCTCCATTGACGCTTCAATTAAGGAGCAACGGGTGTCCCCACTGAACTGCATGTGGACCTTAAATGTCAACGAGATCTTCTGGGGCCATTTTAGATGCCATCACTGATAGCAGATGCCTAACGAGTTGTGATTTAAAGAAATATTCCGCGCTTGTGCCCGTGCAGAGGCCTAAAAGACACTTTTATGTGGGCTCATGGGTACGACAGATAGATTGAAACACCCGCTATATGTAAACTAGGCCTGTGATTTGTTAAAAAAATGTCAGAAACCAATTTAAGCAACTGACCAGGATTCTGATAAGAGGGTAGTTCCCGCCATATGTAAATTAGAACTAAACGTAAGAAAATAACTGATAAAATTTCAAGTGTTCCACCATGTTTTATTGAAGGACCTATTAACGTATAACCATGATTGATATGTTGTTGCAAGATGAAACGTAGGTCATAAAGATTATCATGTTACGATCTCGAAATGGTCAATGAAACTGTGAAACTCCTTTGCAGTTTAACCAAGGCAGAAAATTGCCTCACATTTGCTCCTAACAATAACAGAATGTGAGAATTCAAAAGAGCCGCATAGTCTTCGTCTTCCATGAAATGGTCAGAATGTGAGTGTGAACTAGTTCGCCATACTTCTAGTTAAGGTACCTGAAGCTTTCAGCTTGCTTTGACCAAACAATGGAGTTAGGACTACGCTCGTACTTATGGTTTTGTCAGTGACGGAGAATCTGATTTTCCTCTACGCTCAATGCCATGACTATGCTGTCCGTCATACATGCTGTCTCCTTAATAGCAAGACAGAAGCCTCCGTGGTACAGTGGTTATGCTACTCGCCTTGTAAACCAGGGGTCGCAGGATCGATCCCGGGGCTTCTCCAGACTTTCGGATGAGTCTTTAAACCGAGGCCCCGTCACCGTATGACCTTAGCTGTTGGTGAGATGTTAAACTCAAACATTCACTCACTCTTTTAGCAAGATACAGAGTGCGCATTCGTTGATTGTCTTGTCTCGACAGAAGACTGTGACAAAGCCATCGACTGAGAGAGAGAGAGAGAGAGAGAGAGAGAGAGAGAGAGAGAGAGAGAGAGAGAGAGAGAGAGTCATTAGAACACTTGCTAAGATTTTCAACTTCGGTTTGTATGGCTCTTTCAGCCGGATGCATGGCAACAGTGCATGCCAAAATTAATCTCAAAACTTTTCTGAATGGTATTTCATCAACATGCTGATGAAAAATCAAGGCATTGAATACCGGTGGGTCGATTGTCTCCGAGTGTAGGCTGGGAAAATAGTCCTGGACATAAAAGGTTTTGTTTAACCCTTAAATTCAAGTTTTTTTTAGCAAAATGTGTAGACCTTGATCAGACGCTGCGTTTTGCGTCGTCTGATCCTTAATTCCTGTACTGTAAGCAAAGAGTCCAGACCCTGATAAGACGTCGTGTTCTGTGGCGTCTGAGTTGGGTCTACGACATTTGTCAAGCCCGACCCATGGTTCCTGTCCAGATTCTATAGATAACCTACTGCGATAAAATTAGCGCTACTGTTTTCTGTAAATAAGTTATATGGGTTTCATGCAAATCAGTGATAGTCACATGAACTTCAGCACTGAAGCGTTTTATGCTTAGTTACTTTGGGTCGATTGACAAACAATCGACCCATAAAGTTGTTGGTGCTTGAAAGGTCCATGTCTGATTATAGCCTGCGCACAATGCCGATCTTGTCAGAGCTTTTGATGCTCGTGTATATCAACAAAGAGCTTTTGTGGTTTCTGTCCGTGGCTTTAAAGCTGGCGATAGCTGATAAAACATAAATTTACACATTCATCGCCATAATCATTTTCAGATTTAAACTTCATATACTAAGGCCCCGCCCGTCGGGGCTTGGAGAAATAGATTGAGCGGCATAATCTGAAACCGACCGTAAACCGCTGACCATTCCTATTTATCGCTCTCGTCGCGTTTATGAAACAGACTTTAATGACTGTTGTAAATTTCCGTCCAAAAATACCCTCATTCACACACGGCTCACGTCACAATTTGACATGTCAATTTTGCGCTAGGATCGATCGATTTGCTAAATCTTTCCGCAATGCATAGTATTAGTGTCAAGATGATCGCAGTTCAATTAAATTAAAGAATTGAATGCTTTAAGAAACTTAAATGACAAGATCTCACTTATCTAAAACAATTAGATGAGTCAATTAATGCATTAATCACTTACAGACTGAAGCATATTAATAAGCAATAATAATACAATAGGTGAGTATCAAAACATAATTTATATGTCTAAAGCATTATTAAGAAATATGATGAGTTTCATATCTTTAGTTCCTACCATTCAAATAGTATATTAAATGCCCTTATCATTTATCTTACATTGCCGTCCGTTGCGGTTCATTACGACGTGGCCTACATTAAACCACCAAAAATACGGTTATTACAGATACAAATAGAAATTGACTGGAATTATTACAATAAAAGGTTTAGAAAATACTTTTTTGGGGTTGTCATGTACATTTTTTCACACATTCATGTCTATTTTATTCAAATTCGATCAAAACGTACTTTAAAAACCGCCTTGGCTTTTATACCCCTAAAAATTTGCAAAATTGCAATAAAACAAAAATTAGGGCAAGAAAAAGAACAAAAATTATGCTGAGTATCAGCTTTGATACAATTAACATTATCATATTAAAATTTACCACTAACATTTCTTCTTTGGTTAGAATTCCGAAAAATAAAATCTTCGGATCGGCAATTTTTGGCTCGGCGGCTCGGCCCGGCCTTGGCTTTTATACCCGACCATGAGGGGTTATGTCCGGGGGGAGGGGGGATTTTTTCCGACTACTGTCTTTTATTGTCTGTAAAAATATTTAAGTGATATAGAAGATTTTTTATTGCTTAGGGGCACGGTCTTTTCTCTTTTTTTTTTTTTTTTTTCTCCTATTACTGCTACTCGCTCACATCCGAGCATTACGAGCAGGATTTCTTGGGTGGTAACCAGTACTTTTTTTTTAATTATTTTTTTTTTTTTTTTTTTTTTTAAGCAATGTGGATGAAGTGCCTTGCTCAAGGACACAACACTTTGATCAGCGTGAGGCTCGAACCCGGAACCTCTCGATCACAAATCCGATGCGCTACCACTGCACCAAAGCGCTCCTGCACCAAAGCTTTCTTCTTGGGAGAAGAAAGCATATTTTATCACTATGGGCCGATTTTGCCATGGGCCGATTTTGTTATGTGCCCAAATGACCCGGAACCTTTTTCTTCTTTCCTTTCTTTCTACTATCACTGCTACTCGCTCTCATCTGAGCATTAGAGCAGGATTTCCTGGGTGGTAACCAGTAGAGCAATGTGGATGAAGTGCCTTGCTCAAGGACACAACACTTTGGTCTGCGTGAGGGTCGAACCCGCAACCTCTCGATCACAAATCCGATGCGCAACCAAGATGCACCAAAGCGCTCCGCCTTGATTTGCTTGCTAATAAAACTTGAGCGTTTGAAAGCATATTGTTTGCACATAAAAAATAAAGTACCGATCAGGCGAATGGGCGCAGCCATTCTTGCCGCACTCGTTTGTGTAAGGTAGGATGGGTGCGTAAACTTACCGGAACGGGCCGAATTCTGAATCGTTACTGGTTTTTCACTGGTATGTCAATTGACCTTCATTCAAAGGGAAGTTGTTCTCTATGTCTCTCCAAAGAAGTAAACTTAGCAACATTATCCTTGGCACTTTTTTGTTGTTTTTGTTTTCCATTTTCCCCTTGTCGAGGGTCGTCCATGGGGGAGGTCCCAGGGAACGAATCCATGCTGGCACAACTCCGTAGCCACGCGTTGACCCACTTATTTCTCGTTTCCGAGAAATAAGTAGGTCACCGCTCGGCTCCAACCCCGTCCGTCCTAGTCAAGCGTAAGTCCTTTATCGTAAGTCCTATTCCTGCTTGAGCCAAACTTTTTGCGTGTCAACATGTCTGAACCTGGTCAAAGCAGGAAAAGGTCCTGTAAAAGGGCTGTTTCGCCAACTTCAACAAGACTAAGTTTCAACAATGCCTCTGTGGTGGGCTCAATGTGCGGTAAAGTCCTACGTACAACTTTACCAGGCCCGGCCGAATCGGTGCTAAATCCAGTTTAAAGAGAGAGGCGGAGCGTGATAGCTCAGTGGTTAGTGCACTTGCCTCTGATGCTAGAGGTCCCGGGTTCGATCCCCGGCAGCGGCGATAAAATTTCGGTGTCCGAACACGCTCCATTGGCGTCATTTGCAGGGATGAATGTCACAAAGTGCACCGTCCTTCGGATCGGGACGTTAACTGGAGGCCCCCTGTGCAGGGAGAACCACCCCCTGTGCAGGTTAAAGATCCCTACCGTAATTACATGATTACTGTGTAGGCTTTCATGGTTTGATCAGTCAGATTTACCCCCTAGAACTTCAGTTAAATAAAGCAAATTCTTCTGATACCGAGGCCCCGTTTTTGGATTTACATCTATCTATTGTAGATGGATTTGTTTCGTGCAAAATTTATGATAAACGCGATGACTTTGATTTTGAGATTGTAAATTTTCCTTTTTTGGATGGTGATGTTAATTATTATTCCTATATTTCATTTAGTCGATGTTTCAGAAAGGTTCAGAAAAATAATAAAGAATTTTCCTAATAAATATTTAATTTGATCTTATCTCATCTTCAATACTTTGTAACATGAATTTTAAGCTTCATGAGAAGTACAAAGAACAAAATATAATGCATAAAGAATGCATGATGAAATTAATTGGTGACTCTAACATAACAAATAACATATCATATATATGTTAATTTTAAATTAAGTAATGATTAATGAATTATTCATTAATATTCACCAAACCGCTAAGTATTTAACTCAACGTAAAACAAATAATCCTTGCATGTCAAAGGACATGCAAATACATGTATACATTTACATCAGGAACATGACAAAATAAATAAATTGGGTTGGGTGGGTGGGAAACAACAAAATCTTCTTCGAGTCACCAAACAACAACGATGAGATTCAAACTGTGAAAATAAACCGCCTTCAAATCGCTTTTATACTGAGTACATGATTATCAACCAATCAGAGTTAAGGAAGATCTTACCTGCGAGACGGTCATATACAAAATAATAACACGAACTACAATTTTGCAAATGCAATGCCGGTTCATAATTAAACATTTTAAATGATCATTAAAATTTGTCAATTATTATTCCTATATTTCATTTAGTCGATGTTTCAGAAAGGTTCAGAAAAATAATAAAGAATTTTCCTAATAAATATTTAATTTGATCTTATCTCATCTTCAATACTTTGTAACATGAATTTTAAGCTTCATGAGAAGTACAAAGAACAAAATATAATGCATAAAGAATGCATGATGAAATTAATTGGTGACTCTAACATAACAAATAACATATCATATATATGTTAATTTTAAATTAAGTAATGATTAATGAATTATTCATTAATATTCACCAAACCGCCAACCCAAAGGCCCAAGGATATTCAAAAAACACAATAATAAAAGGAAATAAATAAATAATCAATGAATAAAATATAAATAAATGAACAATATAAATAAATAAACATGACAAATAACTAAATAACCATGACAAATAAATAAATAAATAAATGAAAGGCACAAATTCACAACATAACTAATCTGATATGACACCGTAAGTATCATTTACATGAGGGCACACAACATGCATCAACCCTCATGTCTATGAATACAAAAAACCACCATCTTTGCAAACAGTGTTAACCCGATCACATGGCTAATGTAATATCCACTTGATCAGGATCACCACCATTTGTTATCTGTCATTTGTCATTAATCTATTCAGCAGGATACAAAGATGAGGCTTTTAGCAACTTATAAAGCAAGGAAAGTATTAAAGAACAAAGCAGGAAACATAAAGCAATTATAAACAAAATACCTAAGCACAATTGACTTTAACCCATATACTAATAAATGACAAACCATTTCCCAAAACAGAACTGTCAGAATTTAACTCTAATCATTTTTACTCATTTAATTTTTATCCAAATTAAATAAATCTTGCTCCTCCTGCAAGCAAGCAGTATAAAACCTTATCAGGAGCAGTCTGACCATGTACTACACCATTTGCCACCATCCCATTATTCTGTTGGGTAAGTATGGTATATATGGGTCAAGCATGGAACTCAAGAGAAAAAATAAAATAAAATAATAAAGCGAACTGATACATAAATTAAGCACCTGCAAAGGCTTTTATGTATGAAATGAATGTTCATATGTATATATGTATACAGGCTATTAATGTATACACAATTACATAAATATATTTAGTGTAACTAGCAAACAGTATTCAAGTAGAAAATTCTGTATTAAGAATTTCTGCACTATGAAAAATATTACATTCAATTGTAATAAGCCATTGCAGGTCCTAGGGGATACAGGAAAATAACCTTTATCCTGCTGTAGGCGACAAGCCCTATCTTTGCAAACAGTGTGGATCCAGATCAGATGGCCATCTGATCAGGATCCACACTGTTTGACATTCAGTCTATGAATATGCAGAAATAAATTGCACCAAGCAATCTGATTGGTTCAAAGTCAGAAAAGGGTGTGGTTTAATTGAATATTCAGCAGATTAAAGGTTAAGCAACAGCACAGAAACAAAAATAACATGCCACATTTAGTCTTACCAGACAGCTTGTAAGAATTTCTTCATAAATCTGAAAAAATATCACAATTTCATTATTTTAAAGTGGAAATAACCATCAAAAAGAAATGCCTCAGTCTATTAGAACCCTCCAAATTGAGGTGAAGTCCTTCATCTAACTTTACAAATAAATACCGCCTATATGTGCCAAATCTAACCACAGCTTTATATGAACATATAAACTTAAAACCCAAGTCAACACCCATTCTCACCCGCAAGTGCCTATTGATGTCCTTTATCATTGTGTCTGTAACATCATGATCACATGGTCTTGGTAATATAGATGAAACAATAATATGGATGGAGGGTTTACATTTCCTTATATTAGCTACAAGATTCCCAAAATCAGAAATAATGTGATCAAATTTATCTCTTCTTCCAATGTTATTAGTACCAATATGTACTATCAAAATTTCATAATTATTCCAGTTAATATCTTCTTTCTGTAATAAGAATGTAAGCTTTGCAATGGTAGCTCCTGGGAAAGACATGATTGTAACCCCTTGTATTGGTGGAATATCTTTAATTATTGAATCCCCTAGGATCAAAACTTTCCTGTATTCTGAAAAAAATAAATGAAAAATAAAAAATAAAAACAAAAAACTAATTTATACGAGAAATGACAACCCCCTCCATCCCTTAATGTGGTACTAAATATCATGTAAACAGTGTAGATCCTGAAAAACTGCTCATGGTAAGCTACCTTTCCAGGATCCATGCTGATTTAGATCACTGTTTCTCTTAAGAATGCAAACCGCCTACCTCATCAAGGATGGAAGGGCTTGTGTAATTTCTCACTTTGTCAAAATGACAAACTCATTGCATACATTTACAGCTTTACATACTGTACATTCTTAATAATTAGATCTGGCACAGCTCCTTTAAGAAGCTTAATGAGACCACCTTAGGAATCAATCAAAAGTGGTATTAAGACCACCAATAAACAGTCACAAAGGTGGTCTTAATATCAGAATTTCACTGCATGCATAACTAAATTATTTTCTAGTCAGCTCATCAATTCTTGATCTATGAATGTGTTCAATAGATAACTATATCTACTACACATTAAATGTAGTGGAATCAAGAATAATGAAAGAAACATACGATTTTATAAACCAACACAACCTGTCAACTATACACACATATCTTCTAAAATAATTCTTTCAATCCTCCTTCTAAATGCATGTGATAACCCGATAAATGGAATCTCTTTATCGAAAGTTATCAACCACACATATAAAGTAGTGGACCTAGAGAGGAAAAGATTGAATAAAACATAATAATATACACAAAGACAAGTACACCCATTAAAATCAACTTCCTCCTTCATTCTAAAGAAATTTGACAACTCGATAAATGAAAGCACTTTATCGAAAGCTATCAACCACACATATAATGTAGTGGAATGTAGAAAGAAGGGGAATGCATTAGAATTTAAAAATAAAATATGAAAATAATCAAGGGACATGACATGAAACTACATACTGTGACACACTAAACACACGTATTCCAGACCCGGAACTGTCCAGAAATCACTCATATGTTGTTTGTTTTGCTTATATTTAAGTCTAATGGCCCAGTCAACCCTACTACAGTGCACATGCTTTCACCAAAAAAAAAAAAAAACCTGATAACTGCCCTTCTAGAATCATCAGTTGGAATGCTTGACTTTACCGGTCCAGTCAACACTATTGCCATATGCAATGGGTAAACTAGTAAAATGCTTTTGCAGGAAATGACAACTGCCCTTCTTGAATCAGCAGAAAATTACTTCTGTAAATGACAGGTCATATCTCTAAAAACTTGGATTTTGTCTTCTAAAGTAAATGTTAAATATTGTTTGTATGCTTCAGAACGCCAGTCCCCTAATAACTGAATTTTGTCAGCTTCAATGTTTCTACTAAAGGCTAAGGTTGCACCTCCACGTCTAAATGAATGGGAAGAAAAATAATCTGGATCTAAGCCTATTTTGGAAATACATTCCTTTAACTTAGCTTGAAACATGCTATATGTTACTGGAGTACTTTCAGTTAGCATAAATAAAGGAGAATCAGAAGAACCTGGGATTAAGCGGCACATATCTTTAAATGCCTTTACAGGGCAAAGCTTGGAATCTTTGATTGCAACTAAAGGAATTTGTAAAATTCTTTCACCAGATTGAATTGTTTTACTCCAAAAATATTTACTATTAGCATATTCTTTAATTCTATAATATCGCCTCTGAGAAGAAATTTCTTTTCAGCTATATCTTTCTTTGTTGTAGGAACCAGATTAGATTTCCGAGCCAATAAGAAAAAGGCGAACAAAAATAAACACCAAAAAACACTATTATCTTTTGAAGAACAGTCTATAACTTCAGAAATTTTGATAAGAATATCGGCAGTCATGCATGCTGCTTTTTTAATACAATATGGATTTAATTTAGCTATTCCCTTCAAAGATAAATTTAACACAAATTTATTATTATGATCCACAGAATATCCTAAGAGTAAATGCATAGTTTTGATACCATTTATATAATTTCTAATAGAATGTGTGGACTTAAAAGTTCTACTCAGAAATTGAGCATATAACTGCAAAGTGTCAGTACTAGTGGGCAAATAATTCAAGTTAAAATAAAGGCAAAACAAAAGGAATGACTCCCACTGTATTTTTAAATTTCTCCTGGAGCCAGTAGCATAAGCCGCTTTGTTAGATGATTTAAGATCTTCTCTCAAACTGGACAGTTGACTCTCTGAAAACAAAATTTACCAATTATTTAAAAGTTTAAAATGACCTTCATCTGCATAATATTCTTTCAACTGAAAATTTTTGGTCAGATCCAGAAAGGACATTGAATGTCTTACATCTTCATGCCACCTGGAAAGATGATCACAGATTCTGTTTTCTGAACTTGTCAAATGCACTGTCCTCAATTCAAATTCATACACAATTGCTAGAAAACAGATTTCTCTCAAAAATTCTTGCAGGATTTCACATTTTGTTTTCCCTGTATTTATTACAGTACAGACTGCCTCATTATCACAAAAAACAATTATCTTAAGGCATTTAAAGAAAGATCCCCATAATCTTAAACATACTATTATTGATAGCATCTCTAAAGCTGAAATATGCCAATTGTTTTGCATAATTTCTTCAGGGAAAACAGAATGGAAATAAGCACCCTTCCAAAAGCCACCACAGCCTGAAAGACAACTGTCTGATGAAAATATTTCATCAGGTGAAGACCATTCTTCATATGACATCAAAGAGATGCCATTATACAGAGGCAAAAAATTTTGCCACCATACCAGATCTTTTTTAACATAGTCTGGAATTTTGTGCCTCACTGAATTTGTACATGTTTTATCAATTGATCTCAGCCACTGAAGCAATCTTGAAATAAAAATTCTGCTGGGCTTTACACAGGATGCCACAAAATTTAATTTTCCAATTAATGATTGGATTTGCTTCAAAGAAACTGAGTCATAATGTAACCAGAGTATTATTAAACCTCTTATTTCTTGTAATCTCTCTTCAGTGACTTCCATAGTCATGGAAACTGTATTGAAAAGTATACCTAAAAATATCATGACTTCTGAAGGAGGACAAGCTTTATCCTGTGCCTCTTCAAGACCACATTTTGATAAAAACAACAAAATCTTCTTCGAGTCACCAAACAACAACGATGAGATTCAAACTGTGAAAATAAACCGCCTTCAAATCGCTTTTATACTGAGTACATGATTATCAACCAATCAGAGTTAAGGAAGATCTTACCTGCGAGACGGTCATATACAAAATAATAACACGAACTACAATTTTGCAAATGCAATGCCGGTTCATAATTAAACATTTTAAATGATCATTAAAATTTGTCCCTCGTGCGCCATCCTATGGCGTTTATATTTCGCAATTAATTCGATTTGCTAGAGTGTGTAGTCATGTAACTGACTTCAACACTCGTAATAAATTATTAACGGCTAAACTCCTTAATCAGGGTTATCGGTACCATAAACTACGCAAAGCCTTTTCAAAATTTTATAGACGCCATTCTGATTTAATTTCAAAATTCAATATTGGACTTAAATCTCTTCTGCAACAAGGTCTATCGGAACCCGAATTTTATGGTGACTTAGTATATAAATTCAGAAAAATATATAACCGCAATGACTTCAGCACCCAATTTCGTAAAATCATTCTTCGATATAAAAAGATTGGGTACAACATGGATATTATACGACAGACTGCATGCATGGTAGCTAACCCAATCACGGTTGGCAACTTTGCTTCCCTCTTTAATTGCACGCCAGTGGGTCAGGCCTCAGATTCTATGACGGCTCCAACGTAAAGGCTTATTGAAAATTAAAGAGATAATGTTGGTTGGTGCCTGATGCTCTGTCTCTGGTCGGGCTCATCGGAGTCTAACTGTTGGTTTTCTTTTGCTCCAGCATTTCAGTGGTTTCTTGCTGTCGAGTCCTCACCGTTGTCTCACCTCTGTGGTTCTTTGATTTCTGTGTTCACGGAGATGTTGCACTGATGAGTTAGGAGGCCTTCATGCGGACTGAACAAAATTTTTTGTCTAAATCGCGACGGAAGTAAGGACGAGGATTGTGGCCACGTAAAATCGATTTAAGCCCCCCAGTGGAAATCTTCCACTGACCGTTCCAAGGCGGCTCTTCTGTGGCGATTTATTTATGTTGTTGTTTGTTACTTACTGTGTGTATCACTTGTGTCTTTTAATTTTGGATGGCCATATGGCCATTTTGTGGGAAAGTAACTGTCCATATGGCCTTCCTTTGTGTAGGTTTCCATTATGGTCTGGTCGCTTAATGTTTGTATTTCTTTCCCTTTGGTGTCTTTTATGGATGGAGTAAGTTAATTGTATCAATTCCTGATCTTTGTTTTACTTCTACTTTTCATCCTGCAAAACCTGGAGTGTATGTAATATACACCTGCGGTAATGGTCAAATGTGACCGACGCAGTATCAGAAGATAGATGGATAGATAGAGGCACCCTTTGTTTTTGAATTTGAAACGCCAGTCTAAAAGTGAGCATAGAAAATGATGTAGAGTCTTTGCCGATTCCGGCTATCAATCGCGACTCATACATCTTACTCAAAAGCTAAGTAGGTCAGATGCTCTCTCCAGGGCTGGGATCGGTCCATAGGCGATTGATAAGTTGTTTTGCACTCCCAGGCGGCTGTTTCGGAGTTTCCAGCAAGATCACGGTCGAACGTAGGTGCATTGCGTTGAATTCATGTTCTTTAGTGCCATAGATATCAGTTCTTTTTGCTGGCCTGTAGCGCTTTCGTTCCAGAACCACTGAAGTTTGCTGTGATCTTCTGGTTTGTAGATCTTGCTATCTACCCCCTTGTAGATAAGGAAGCCTGTAGATGAACTGTACATCCCGAAACATGGCTCTTTGTCGGGATTTGCCTTGTAATGAAGTTTTAAAGTCCATTAAGACCTCAAGAAAGCTGATAGATGGCATTTATGTAAGGGGTACTATTCAAGGGTATTCCTTTCTTTTCACCGCAGATACGGCGCCTCGAAGACTATCCTATCAAAACGTATGTATGAGTCAATGGATATGACAGACAGACCAGCGCTCACTAAATCCTCCAGATTGTTAGGTCCAAGTGGAGCTGTTATAAATGAGCTAGGTAAGGTCAAATTTTCACTAACACTGGGACAAATAGACACAGATGTTGAGTCGGTAGTCGCAGAGGTCGATGATGATGGAATGCTAGGAATAGATGTGCTCCAAAATGGAGATGGTGGTCCTGCTGATTTACTGCTTAGCAAAGGAGTGCTAGTGGTCCAAGACAAGGAAGTACCCATAATACAGGTAGGTCTGAAAAACAGATTGCGCAGAGTAACTGCTGCAGATCATTTTGTCATACCACCACAAGCAGAGTCGGTGATAGACGTGTATATTGAAAGAGATGAAAGTGATGATTTCTCATCTGAAAACAATTGTCTGATAGAGGCTACTGCGCAGTTTCAAGAAACTTATCCTCTCAAGATGGCTGCAACACTAGTTGATATTAACAAAGGGTGCACCTGCAAGGTAAGAGTATTGAATCCCTTTCGAAATGCAGTTTCAATCAAACAGGATACCAGAGCAGGCAGTGTAGAGCCAATAGATGGTATTCCACATGTCCTGTTTCAACAAGAAGATGAAGAGAAAGAAACCAACTTCCAAACAGTAAGAAGAATAGACATTTTAAGTAGGACAGACATATTAAAAGAAGAACCTGAAATAGGTGTTACTAGAAAATTAACGAAAGTTCGATTAAGGGTATACCTGAACATCTCGAAGACCTGTATCATAGGTCCACTACAGATTTAACAGATGTGGAGAAGGAAAGTGTGACGGACTTGCTATGTAAGTATCAAGACATATTTTCACGAAATGAGTGGGATATAGGCAACCATAGTGCAGTTTATATTTTACTTTTGGTCCTTTGAGATCAGCGTGAATATTCTGAGAAATCAGAAATATATTATTTGTTTAGACTCATATTCCAGACAGGTTTTCAATTATTTGGACCCCATTTTGATTTATATCAGTCTTTGAATCGACTGCCTATTCGAAATTCGCAAAATTGCAGTATGTTTTCTCTGGCTTTCTTTGCCGGATCATTACAGGGTCACTGATGAGGCTTTATAAGCCGAAACTACGTAGTATGACCCATCTTCTTTCTTATGAATGTTTTTATTGCTCTAAAAGGAACTCATTATTGATTTTTATTTGCCTTCGCTGCAGCTGGTGTTGTGCCGTGTGGCGGCCGTAAAACGTCTACCCGTACATCAACCATAGTGCAGTTTATATTTTACTTTTGGTCCTTTGAGATCAGCGTGAATATTCTGAGAAATCAGAAATATATTATTTGTTTAGACTCATATTCCAGACAGGTTTTCAATTATTTGGACCCCATTTTGATTTATATCAGTCTTTGAATCGACTGCCTATTCGAAATTCGCAAAATTGCAGTATGTTTTCTCTGGCTTTCTTTGCCGGATCATTACAGGGTCACTGATGAGGCTTTATAAGCCGAAACTACGTAGTATGACCCATCTTCTTTCTTATGAATGTTTTTATTGCTCTTAAAGGAACTCATTATTGATTTTTATTAACACATTCGACGGAACATGCCATCAAAACTGAAGGTAAGGGTCCAGTAAGACTGCCACCTAGGCGCGTTCGCCTACCACATACTGACAAAGAAAAACAGGCCATTGAAGACATGAAGGCAAAGGGTGTTATCAGAGACAGTGTAAGCCCTTGGACCAGCCCGATTTGTTTGGTGACTAAAAAGGATGGCGGGGTGCGTCTATGTGTGGACTATCGTAAGGTTAACGAGCTGGTTAAGCCAGATGGATTTCCTCTGCCAAGGGTTCAGGACTGCTTGGACGCTGTGGCAGGTTCAAAATGGTTCAGCACTTTTGACCTTTCGAGTGGCTACTGCCAGGTCTCTTTAAAGGCTCAAGACATCCCCAAAAGCGCATTCGTGTGCAAATATGGTAACTTTGAAATGTTACGTATGCCGTTTGGACTCAACAGCGCAGCTAGTACATTTCAGAGGACCCTGGAGCTGGCATTACAGGGGCTCCAATGGGTCATGTGCTTAATATATATTGACGATATAGTCGTCTATGGCAGAAACTTTGATCAACATATCACCAGAGTTGCGGAAGTTCTAGACAGAATGAGGTCAGCAGGTCTAAAGCTTAAGCCTGACAAAAGCAACATGTTTCAGTCATCGGTAGTTTTCTTAGGTCAGTGTCAAAGGAGGGAGTGAAGCCCAACCATGCAAACATAGCTAAGGTAGTAGACTGGCCTAAACCCAAGACAGCTAAGCAAATTCGCCAATTCGTGGCAATAGGTTCATACTACAGGCGCTTTGTGAAGGACTATGCTTCAATAGTAAGACCCATGGTAGAGCTCACAAAGAAACGTAGGCATTTCCTTTGGACGAGGCGTGTGACAGGGCATTTCAGACAGTTAAGAAGGCTCTAATCAGTGCAGACATAATGGGTTATCCATTCAATGATGCATGTGAGTTTGTTGTAGATGTAGATGCATCAGACACAGGTATCGGTGCAGTTCTTCACCAAGTACAGGGCGACAGAGAGTTATAGCATATGCCAGTAGAGCTTTGAATCGAGCTGAGCTCAACTACTGCATAACAGAGAAACAGCTGTTAGCGGTAAGATTTTTCATAGAGCACTTTCGTCAATATTAACTAGGAAGACAGTTTCTAGTCAGAATAGACCATCAGACGCTTATTTGGCTATTCAAGCTAAAAGAACCGCGTGGTAAAATCGCTCGTTGGATTGGAATTCTAAGTCATTACGACTTCTCAATAGCATACCGTCCAGGAAACAAACAGGCACACTGTGATGCGTTGTCTAGGTGTGAAAACCCAAGAGAGTGTGACTGCCCGAACCTAGATACCAGCGAACCATTGAAATGTGGTCCTTGTAGAAAGTGTATGAAAATAGGACAGGACATGTTACACGAGAGTCTGATGAAAGAATCAATTCTGTTTAAACCTCAAAGAGATACCGAAAAGGTTCATTCAGAATCAGTAAGTCAAGAAGTTACTAGAGCTATTTTCAAAGATGATGAGACCCCGGTACGTCAACAGGAGCGGGTAAAAAGGGTGCAGTACAACCTGACTTGATGATACCTTACACTACCATCGCCAACTTATCAGCAGCTGAAGTAAGCAAACGTCAGCATGATGACGCCGACATAGGCCCTATATTAGAGGCTAAGCTATTTGATGTAAAACCATCCAACAAAGATATGGTGACAAAGAGTCCGGCCTGTAGACACTATTGGATCATATGGGACTCATTAGAGATAAGAAATGGTGTACTGTACAAACGTATTATCAAGCGAGACGGCACAGGTGACCACACCCAGCTTCTGGTACCTTCCAGTCTGAAGAAACAAGTTTTGCATCAAGCACATGATTCACTGTTGTCAGGTCACTAAGGATGCAAGAAAATAAAACAGAAAATCCTTCAAAAGTTTTATTGGTATGCTCTGAAAGAAGATGTAAATCTGCATATTCACAAATGTGACATATGCCAAGCTGACAAAAAGCCACAGAAGATCCCTCGAGCTTCCCTTGGTTCATAAGCAGCGGGAGCTCCAGGTGATTGTTTGGCAACTGACTATCTAGGTCCGTTTCCAGTGACCATAAGAGGTAACCGATATATTTCGTTACTCACAGATCATTTTTGTAAGTATGTAGAAATCATACAAGTGCCGGACATGACCGCAGAAGTCTGTGCATCCAGAGTACTGAATGACTACATTTCCCGTTGGTGATGTCCCTTATCTATTCATAGCGATCAAGGTAGGACCTATGAGATCACGATATTTAAGGAACTATGCCGTATGCTTGGAATCAGAAAAAACTAGAACCAGTGTGAGGAATCCTATAGGAAATGGTCAATCCCAAAGATTTAACAGGACACTTCTGAGAATGATCCGGCATATCCCTGTGATGAACAAGATGAATGGGATCTGCACTTGGGATGTTTAGCAGGAGCGTACAGAGGGACGCCACATGAAGCCACTAAGGTGACGCCAAATCTCTTGACTATGGGGAGGGAGGTAAGACTTCCAGCTGAGTTACTCTTTGGGAGTACACGCTCAAACCAAGGAGAAGAGATAACTTCCTATGGTGATTATGTGGACATTCTCAGGTCTCGCATGCAGCATGCCAATGAAATAGCAAGGAAGTATTTAGGCTCCTCAGCTAAAAGGAGTAGGAACCTATATGATGTAAAGACGGCAGTCAACAAATACAAGAAGGGTGATCTTGTTTGGTACCTACTAGAGACAAGAAAGGTAGGGGAGGCACCGAAGCTGAAGCCTACTTACCATGGTCGTTTCCTGGTGAGACAGAAGGTAAGCGAAGTAGACTTTCTGATCCAGTTAGATGAAGATGGCTAAGAACAGGTGGTTCACCATGACAAGCTAAAAAACATATGAAGGTGATCAACCTCCAAGGTGGATACAGAAAGCAAGAAGGCGGCTTTTAGCCAACAATAACTCACAACAGTAAGGAAAAACAAAGTGAGATGGTAGGTGCTTACAAGTGTATCAGTCCATTTAAGAGAAAGCACTTACCATTTGAAACTAGTCAGTAATAAGTAAAGTATGGGTTATTATTATTATTATTATTTTTTTTTTTTTTTTTTTTTTTGGGGGGGTTGGTGGTGAGGAATGTCACTGAGTTAAAATTAATTTAAATATAAGCAAAGAAAGGTCTAAGAGGTTAGATGATGTAGACGACTGAAGGCAACTAAGTCGAAGAACTAGTTGAACTTGAAGAAGAGAGTAACTAAAGTACAAGGTGGTGGACAAAGAGAAGGGACAGGTAAACTAATGCAGAATGGTGCTTCTAAAATGATGTAGAGTATGGAGGTAAGGAAAAAAGAGTACCAAGATTCTACCATGGTGGTGCTGAATGCACCGTGTTCGGTAGAGGTACAGTTCGGCAGTTTTGACGACAGAATCGGAACGGAGATGGGCTAAAGTCAAATGGAACAATATGTGCATTAGATGGGAGGTCCCCTATGCGAAGTATGGTCCGCTATATATTGTATTAGGGGTTTTCAAGGAAAGCGACCCAAGGGCAAAACGGAAGAAGAGATTCCTTGCAAGTCTTCGCGTCGTTTACATAAGTATAAAATCTTAGCATGTGGCGTACAGATCGTGGGCGAGCGGGGACCGATGGAGCGGGGGCCGTGTGCTGAAGAACCATGTGGCACGAGACAGGATTCCATTCTACTGTGGCCTCTATACATTCAAGTGCGTCACACTGCAACAGATGAACCACCATGTGAACCACTACTCTAGACACCTGGCGATAGCACGGCAGATGACCGTGACAAATCATCAGGAGTGGATGGTGGCCAGCCCAGTGCCCTACCAGATTGGGGAGATGGACCTCGTGAAGTTCACCCAGGAGGAAAGTCTTCTCTTCTCCTTGAAGAAGCAGTCAGGGGAGCAGTCTCCAGTAACGACCGTGACGGAGCCAATGCCGGCAGTGAGTCCTGTCCAGATTGCGGAGACCCTGAAAAGTAGAAGTAAAACAAAGATCAGGAATTGATACAATTAACTTACTCCATCCATAAAAGACACCAAAGGGAAGTCTGCTACCCAGAGCACATGTTATACTTCAGAGTCACCAGCCATTGGAGAGAGCCAGCCAGCTAGTCTTGTCAGTCCCGGATGCACAGTCGGCAGTGTTATACAGACGCCAGCACCTGTTGTGTCTCTGACAGAAGCGGAGGACCCGATCCCAGTAGTTGGAGGTCAGCAGCTGCAGTTTGCCACTCTGAACCAGCTTGTTACAGGACTTGGGTTATTGACAGGGCAAGTAGGGTCTACAGTGATGCAGCAAGCCTCCAGCACGACCCAGACCCGGGGACGGCGACACCAATGCAGATGCCTATAATTAATCCGCAAAGTCCTCTTTTCCAGGCTACGACACTTTTATGAACTCTGGGCCACTATTTCAATCCATCCGGACAAGCCAGGAAGTGACATCTGCATTTACCCCAGCCAATCCACCGGTTGCCGCACCTCAGAGTTCCCTGTTATCATCCCTGGGGGTGTTTCATGTACAACGTTGCAGCCCGCTTCTGACACTAGACGTGATGGTCCAAGCACAGCACTGTTGCCCGCTGGAAGCGATGCTATCCCTGTTATGGCACAGAGGACAGGCGGCCAAGGACCAGCTCTTCCGCCTACCAGAGACACTGCTCTACCCGTGGTTGTCCAGAGGACTGATGCCCTGGAAACACCACTTCTGCCAACCGGAAGCACCAATCTCCTAATGGTAGCCCAGAGGCCTGATAAGAGTACCGCTGGATCACGGCCGGCTTCGGCTCTGTAGAAGTCGAGCTGATGGGGAAGACCACACCCGTGTCCCGATATGAATCAGCACTTCCTCGGTCTACACGGAAGGAGGAACAAGAACCAGATAAAGAAGGAGAGACGATAGAGGAAGTAGAAGACCTATGGCCACAGCTTATGCCACAAGGTGAGGCTGATAGATTATCAGAGGCCGAGGAACAGGATTTAGGGAAGCGAAAATCAGTAGATGAAGAAGAAGGAATAGCTAAAAGGAGAAATGTAGAAACGTCGGAAGGTACAGTGGTAGCAGAGATGGAAGAGGTGGCTGAGGCTGAAGTGGGGAAGGAGCCTGAGGAGTTGGAAGCAGATGGGTCAAAGGAGTGGAAGAAGATAAGAGAGCTGGTGGAAGGTAAGATGCGGCCAACTCTGGAAATAAGTTTGGTGGCTATGAATGGTCTAGTGTCAGCCATATAAAGTGGAAACAGACAAGGTGTCAGGACAGAGAAGGCGTCCGATAGAGTGGAGAAGGCGCTGACAGATGCCACTTGCATGTTAGGGAAGGTTGTAGCCTTAAGAATGGCCTTAAGAAAGTATTGGAAGAGAATACAAGAGAAGATAGACGTAGGGAAGAGAAGTGATTTGACATGGAAAAGAAGAGAGAGGAAGAAAGGGAAAGAGAAAGAAAGCAGAACGAAGACGGGAAGATAGGAAGAGAGATGTAGAGAAGAAAGAACGAGCGGATATAAGAAAACTGATCTGCAGTATTGGAGAAAAGAAAGATTCAGCTAAGGGGGAGGAAAAGAAGGGCTCATGAAAAGGAGAGAAGGGAGTGGAGGAGAAGGATGGAAAGGAAAACCCAAAGAAAGAGATCAGATCAGCATTAGGAAAATCATATACAGAAATTTCTATTAGAGGCTTTAGCAAGAGAATATGAACACATTGATATAAAACAATAACTCAGAACAACATAGAGAGGATAGATCAAAACAACACAAGAGGAGTACAGATAATACAAGAATAGTAACATGAATAATACACTTAGGATAAAACATAGGATGGCGAAAATGAGGAAGTGAGATGAGGTAGGAAGCAGTACCAAACATTCCTGGAAAACTTATGACGCGTTTCGGACTCACTAGATGGAGAATTCTGAAAAGGAACATACAAGAGAGTGACAAATGTGACATTTAATAATTCAGAAATTTAATTGTGATAAATAAGTGTGACTGTAAGTAAGTAATTCTGTAAAAGGAAGTGACATTATATCAGTAATTCTGTAAAAGGAAGTGACATTATATAAGCTATTCTATAAAAGAAAGTGACATTATATAAGCAATTCTATAAGAGGAAGTGACATTAAGTGGATAGTTCTTTAAGAGAAAGTGACAATGTGCTAATGAAGCAGATATTATTAGTGAAGAATTTAAGTAGGAATTTAAGGATACGGGGAAAGAGAGAGAGAGAGAGAGAGAGAGAGAGAGAGAGAGGGGGGGGAGGGGTGATTGGCTCCCAGACTGCACATCACTTTTAGTATCCGTCACTGTGAGTTTTCATACTCGAACATCAGCAGTTTGAGTCTGAACATTTATAGGGGTGTGTACATAAGAGAAAGTGATTGGCAGTCAAATTGATTTGTGAACCGACTGATGGTTTTATTGTGATTATTATGGTAAAGTACACGTAGAGTATTGTAAACATGGGTGACTAAGTTCTGTTTTGAGCTGGCACTGTGTTGTTAAATCTCTTAATAACACATATTCATTCACGCATGACATTTTTTACTCTATTTAATCGCGTGTTCACATCAATATATTGTAATGTAGTGTAAACAAAACCATTCTATCATTTTAACCAGAATGTTTATCAACATTCAGAATTTTATTACGCTTAAATTAACTATTACGGTTAGATTAAGCTATGATTTGCATATTTAAGGCTATGCAATTCATATTTTTTTTTTTTGTTATATTCAATTCTGATGTTTGTTACTTAGATATGGCACTTTTTCTTACTGTTCAAATTAACTTGGTGCCGTATCCAGGATTTTACCAACATAGTGGCTGTTTTGCATTTTAAAATTGTATTTTGTAAACCAGATTGCTGAGCCTTATATTCAGGGTCGTTTGATGGAACTTAATCGACCCTGGAGGGGGTAATGTAGCGACCCGGTTTTCCGTTTTACAATTTTCTACATGGTTCACAGATCAGCTGTTTGCACATTTTTGCCAGTGGACGGCCAATACTTAAATATTCTAAAAAAGAAGTAAAACAAAGATCAGGAATCGATACAATTAACTTACTCCACCCATCAAAGACACAAAAGGGGAAGATACAAAGTTATCACTTATCGCCCCTTTAAACAAAGTGATTACCTTTCTTTTGCAAGTTAATTTAATCCATTGTTTGTTGTTAACCAGCTGTTTTGAACACAAAGTTGTTCAGACTGAAGCATGTTGTTGTCACTGTCGTCCATTGTTATGGTGTGTAAACATGGAATTATGGGAGCCTGTGTGTGTTCGATGAACCGTAGCTGTCAAAACAGAAAAGTCCTCGCAAACCAGTCAAGACAAACTCTGCATAGAATTTCATGCAATCGGTACCATAAAAAATTTATAGTTATGATTGTCATAAAATTTATTCTTTTGGGGTTATTTAGGTCGTATTATATTTGGGGATTTCATTCATGACGGCTTTACATTTGCCAGTCGAAGTTGGGTACTGGGGTGAAATTTATCGGCGGATCAAAGATTGCGGCTCGAAACTTCTATGGGGCGGCATCTTCCCAGACATTTTTCTCTTGGGAACGGCCATTCCCTGGTGGTTTCTATCCGGGAATCCCATTTTCCCGGAGAGAATCTTCTAGGAATCGGGGAACCCATTGTGAAATTTTCTGGGTTTGGGAGACGGGAGCCTGGGAATATATAAACAGTTTCTTGTGATTTCCCGAATCAATCTCAGAGTAGCTTTCGTTAAGACAAGACGCATTTTATTTTGCCGCGACTTTTGGCTTTATTTTTGGTCTATTTTTATAAGTTTAATCTTTTAAAAAAGCAGCAACCTTTGGAAAAATTATGTCTTTTGTTTAGAGGAGTTATCTCTAGTTATTTAATAAATGAAACTTGGCTCTTTTGTTATTTTAGGGTTATTTAAAGGGAAAGCTGAGCAGCTAAACTCCTTGCTCTTGCTTCCTTAAGAATTCTTTCCTGAAACTTGTTTGCATACTGAATTATCACATATCAATGTATTCTCCATTTGTCATGAGCCCTTTCCATGTTTTATATCATTAACTTGCATTGTTTAGCCTGACTAGTTCGTGATCACTGTCATTCGTCGTGTCATTCTATTTCAGACCGTCCACTCAGTTCGCACAGGTTTTAAATCATTCCATGAAGCATTGTTTCAAATATCTAGTCACAAAACAACGATCTTATTAGTTTCACTATAAATTTTATTTAATCTATCATCATTAAAAGGATATAGTTATCTAATGACAACATGTCTTGTTTCTTCTTTTCAATCCCTTCAATTAGGGGCTGAATCGCCTGAAACTGAACAGAACAGAACATCTAGTTCCTGAGATTCACCTATACCCCTCAAAAGAGGCCTAGACTAAGTCTAGCGTTTCTGCAGGGCGGTTGGAGTTCTCGCTGTCTAGCCAACTTTAGTTTCACCCATGTTTATATCTTGTGGAGGAATCCTACGGACCCTGTGAACCCATCGGCACGCAACAGTACTTTATTAACTAGCAAAACACACAAGTTAGTCGTGTTAATAAGACAGGCCTCCAATTTGCAGGGTCACTTTTGTCACCCTTTTTTGAACAGAGGGGTGATCGTGGCCGTTTTCCGATCCGAAGAGATTTGACCACTGATAAGTGACTGTTGAAAAATGACCTGTAAGATGGAACAATAGGTTTTTAATTTTAAGTACTGCAGGCTGGTTCTTCTGTCGCGGTTTATTTTTGTTATGGTTTGTCTTTGGGTGTTTGTGTCGCTTATATTATTTTATTTTGGATAGCCTATTGGTCATTTTGTGGGAAAGTAACTGTCCTTTTGGCTTTCCGCTGTTGATGTTTCCTTTGGGGTCTGATGTTTCATGTCTGTGTTTCTTTCCCTTTAGTGTCTCTGATGGGAGCTGTGGATTAATTGTATCGATTCCTGATCATTGCCTCCACTTCTATTTTGATGGAATCTGGACTGGCTGCTTTATGCTTTCCGGTTCTTCTGTCGCGGTTTATTTTTGTTACGGTTTGTCTTTGAGTGTGTGTATCGCTTATATTGTTTTGGATGGCCAATTGGTCATTTTGTGGGAAAGTAAATGTCCTTTTGGCTTTCCGCTATTGATGTTTCCATTCGGGTCTGGTTGTTTCATGTTTGTGCTTCTTTCCCTCCGGTGTCCCTGATGGGAGCTGTGGGTCAATTGTATCGATTCCTGATCATTGCCTACACTTCTTTTTAGTAGGGGTTTAAAAGAAGTTTAAGGATTTCTGCCAGTGATATATTGATAGTGGACATATCGGGGTATTTCGGCATGAATTCATCCAGAACATCGTCTTTGTTGATATAGCCACTTGCCAGTCCTTCATTGAGGGCATTTTCAGAAAGCTGACTCAACCTTAATGGTGATAGTGGTGTAAAGGAGGACTGAAACTGTCTGCTTAGTGAGTTTGTTATGTCAGAGTTAATAATAAAGGGCCAATACCTTGCGAATCTTGTTGACAGTTTTTAATAAAAGAATATAATTTCTTCACAGAGTATTTTGAAGGACGTGCCTCAGTAGATGATGAGATATTTACTGGATTCTCTTTTAATCCAAGGGGGTAAATCTGGCTGATCAAACCATCGAAATAGGTATTATCAATATTTAATAAATCATCCAAATATCTAGAAGTCCAAATATCGAGAAGTCGAGATAAAGGCTGTGGGTCAGTAGCTTAGACTGACCCACAGCCTTTCTAGAACATATTTAACGTCACTATAGCTGTTGTCTGGGAATGTGTGGCGGTCGTAAAAAGTCCCCCTGCCCTACATCATAGTGTAGTTTATATTTTCTTGTCCTTTGGTAGTATTGATTCCATTGTGGAATTTTGAAAATATTTGAGGGTCACTGATGAGGCCTAAATAGCCGAAACTAGCTAGTCTGGCCCAGAAAACTTGTACCCTCCATATTTTCCAGTTCTGTGATGTATTCTTTGCTTCCAAAGGATAATCCTTTCTAGAACATATTCATAGTGTAGTTTATATTTTCTTGTCCTTTGGGACCATTGATTGCATTGTGAACTTTTGAAAATATTTGAGGGTCACTGATGAGGCCTAATTGGCCGAAACTAGCTAGTCTGGCCCAGAAAACATGCACAATCCATATGTTTCAGTTCTGTGGTGTATTCCTTTCTTTTAAAGGATAATAGAAATAGAAGTGGAGGCAATGATCAGGAATCGATGCAATCAACCCACAGCTCCCATCAGAGACACCAAAGGGAAATAAACACAAACATGAAACAGCAGACCCTAATGGAAACATCAAAAGCGGAAACCAAAAGGACAGTTACTTTCCCACAAAATGGCCAATAGGCTATCCAAAATAAAATAATATAAGCGACGCAAACACACAAAGACAAACCATAACAAATATAAACCGCGACAGAAGAACAACCTTGGAACGGTCAGCGGAAACGAATTCCACTGGGGTGGGGAGGGGGGAGGGGCTTTAATCGATTTTACGTGGCCACAATCCTCGCCCTTACTTCCGCTGCGATCGGCATGATGCTGGGCGCTTATTGTGTTCAAGCTGGTCATAACTGCATACATGTTGAATACGCACATATCGTCGTCCGAATTCTATAGTGTTCTACCTCCAATTTTTGTGAAATATGAAAGTTATATACCGTTGGATTCAGAGGAAAAGTACTATGTCCACATGTCATAAAACCATTTCTATTAAGCCACTATAACAAGTTATTAACTGAGTTGTTTTGTTCTATGTTCAAATTAAGGCATAACTATACCAAAATGATAAAATCTGTGAGTTCTTTAGTGTTCTAAGTACATCAGGTAATCCAAACTCTTGGATGCCACCATGTGACCTCCAACACACAACACAATTGCATGGAAAGGCGCATGGATGAAAGGTATGTAAGACTTGACTATTTATTTGGTACCTTTTAACTTTATTGTATCTTATTTTTATCCAAAACTACAGTTCAGATATCAGTTACCACTTTACTCTGCCTCGGACCAAATATGCACGGACTAGTAACTGACGGAGTTGCCAAAATATGTTTTCGTGGGTTGATCTTACAGTCATTTTAATTAATCAGAGTCAATGAAAATTACTTAAATTAGCAATTAAATGTTTGTTGACAATTTTAACACAATGTGGTTAAAACATTTTAAAAGTGTATTGAAAAAAAAAATTAAATTGAAAGCAGCTCAAAGCCTCTAAATTTTAAGAATTTATGCCAAATGTGCAGAAAATGCCTAAAATTAGTGCCTAGGTTTCTCGTTAAAGTTTACAAAAACTGTTTAAAATGATGTAACCTTTTTACAAGCAATACATTTAACTTTTGCTTTTTAAAGAAAAATAATATAATTTTGTTGAAATAAGGGATATCTGAGGCAATGAAACTGTATCTTGCAGGCTCCGTCACGCTCAATGACGACAACATTTTCCGATAAATAACGTCCCTTACAGTGTGGAGACTAGTCCGTGTATATTGGGTCCGTGACATGTAAAGATAATGCATCATTTATCAGATGGACCTATTTCCAGAATGCCGGACTTTGATATTTTCTCACTCCTTGAATGTCGAAAACGCAGAACTAGATCTCACGGCACCAGGAAAAATGGTAACTTTAAACGTAAATCACGTGCGTTTAAACGAAACAATACTAGACTGAAGTGACTGTCAATTATATTATTAAATCATGGACGCCACTCTATGCTTTCATTTTTAAGTTCATTACCCGTTTCTGTTTTACGTCTTCTGGACACCGAGGCGAATAAATTCTACGATAGTTCTCATCAGTTATATGATGCGGCTCTCTTAACTAGAGGCTATACTCAGCATACTCTCCGTCCTTACATTGATTCTGAAATTAATCATAAACGTCATTTCTTCAAAATATCCTTCATTAATAAGGGTATGGATTTTATAGATTTGCCCAGTATCTTCCGTGAGAGATCGGTGCTTTCTTCCATTCCTGCTTATTTTCAAAATACTGAAACACCTATAATTTGCTATAAATATAACAAACCTGTTAGATCTATCATTTTTAATTTCAATAAACTTGTTTCAGATCTTGATATTGATACTAATACACCTGATTCATGTGATTGTAAAAACTCAAAGTATTGCTATCCTGCTGCTGGTCATGTAATTACTGGCAATTTGAAAATTATTCCTGATTCTAGGATAAGGAATATAATTTCTAAAGGACCGAAATATCGGTTTCCTTTTAAAATTGATTTCAGTAAATGTAGAGATGAAATCGCTGCTTCCTTGAATGAATTCGGTAATCGATGGTGTAAGCGAGAGTATGTTGAGTGTAAAGCCCTAAAGGACTGGAAACTTAGCATTTTAAGACTAGTGAATAAACGCATTTCTTTCTATTCTCAAAATACTAACTTATTACCTCCTAAGCCCAAGACGTCTTTACGTCATCTTAAACTAGGTATTCAACAATTTCATAAGAAGTTTGTTTTGGCCCCTGCAGACAAGGCCGCTAACAACGTCGTCGTTGTGTGACGGCTCCACTATGTTAACACGCTTAAGCAGGAGCTTGGTGGTACTAAGGCCTATGAACTTCAGCCTTTGGCTGAAGAGAGAGCTATAGTAGATAAACATCTTTGTCTTTCAGCCACCAAGTTTGCTGTGTGTGTTAACGAAGGCCAAGACAAGCTTCCTACGCTATACTGGTTACCAAAACTTCATAAAAAACCTTACAAAGCACGGTTTATTGCAAATTCTAGTTCTTGCACTACCACTGAACTTTCTAAATTATTAACTTCCTGTCTTACTGCTATTAAAACGCATGTAATTAAATATTGTGATAAAGTCTTTGAAAGATCAGGAAGAAATCTGTTTTGGTCTATAAAAAATTCGAATGAGGTTTTAAATAAATTGAAATCTAGACAGTTTCGTGCTTCTAGTCTGTCTACCTACGATTTTTCCACTCTTTACACTACACTTCCTCATAATCTTATAAAAGAAAAGCTTAATGATTTAATTGAATGGGCTTTTCACAGAGAAGATTCTTTCTATCTTGCATGTAATGTCAGAAATGCATTTTTCACTTCTAAAGAGCATAAGAATTATACACTTTGGTCATGTCAGAAAGTGTGTGATGCCCTCACCTTTCTACTTGACAATATTTATATTAGATTCGGTACTAAGTTATTTAGACAAATTGTGGGTATTCCGATGGGTACTAATTGCGCACCTCTTGTGGCTGATCTGTTCTTGTATTGTTATGAAAGAGACTTTATTTTGTCGCTTTCCATTGATAACCAATCTGAAATTATTGAAGCTTTTAGCTCTACTTCTAGATATTTAGATGATTTATTAAATATTGATAATACCTATTTTGATGGTTTGATCAGTCAGATTTACCCCCTAGAACTTCAGTTAAATAAAGCAAATTCTTCTGATACCGAGGCCCCGTTTTTGGATTTACATCTATCTATTGTAGATGGATTTGTTTCGTGCAAAATTTATGATAAACGCGATGACTTTGATTTTGAGATTGTAAATTTTCCTTTTTTGGATGGTGATGTTCCTCGTGCGCCATCCTATGGCGTTTATATTTCGCAATTAATTCGATTTGCTAGAGTGTGTAGTCATGTAACTGACTTCAACACTCGTAATAAATTATTAACGGCTAAACTCCTTAATCAGGGTTATCGGTACCATAAACTACGCAAAGCCTTTTCAAAATTTTATAGACGCCATTCTGATTTAATTTCAAAATTCAATATTGGACTTAAATCTCTTCTGCAACAAGGTCTATCGGAACCCGAATTTTATGGTGACTTAGTATATAAATTCAGAAAAATATATAACCGCAATGACTTCAGCACCCAATTTCGTAAAATCATTCTTCGATATAAAAAGATTGGGTACAACATGGATATTATACGACAGACTGCATGCATGGTAGTTAACCCAATCACGGTTGGCAACTTTGCTTCCCTCTTTAATTACACGCCGGTGGGTCAGGCCTCAGATTCCATGACGGCTCCAACGTAAAGGCTTATTGAAAATTAAAGAGATAATGTTGGTTGGTGCCTGATGCTCTGTCTCTGGTCGGGCTCATCGGAGTCTAACTGTTGGTTTTCTTTTGCTCCAGCATTTCAGTGGTTTCTTGTTGTCGAGTCCTCACCGTTGTCTCACCTCTGTGGTTCTTTGATTTCTGTGTTCACGGAGATGTTGCACTGATGAGTTAGAAGGCCTTCATGCGGACTGAACAAATTATTTGTCTAAATCGCGACGGAAGTAAGGGCCATGATTGTGGCCACGTAAAATCGATTTAAGCCCCCCAGTGGAAATCTTCCACTGACCGTTCCAAGGCGGCACTTCTGTGGCGATTTATTTATGTTGTTGTTTGTTACTTACTGTGTGTATCACTTGTGTCTTTTAATTTTGGATGGCCATATGGCCATTTTGTGGGAAAGTAACTGTCCATATGGCCTTCCTTTGTTTAGGTTTCCATTATGGTCTGGTCGCTTAAAGTTTGTATTTCTTTCCCTTTGGTGTCTTTTATGGATGGAGTAAGTTAATTGTATCAATTCCTGATCTTTGTTTTACTTCTACTAGACACATTGCGCCATATCAATTAGATTTCTGCATAATGGTGTATCCCCGTATAAATGATAATAATGATAACAAGGAAAATGATGATGATAATGATGACTTGGTTACTTTATTTAGGGTCATTGATGAGGCCTGAATGGCCGAAACTAGCTAGCCTGACCCAGAAAACATGTACACTCCGTATTTTCCAGTTCTGTGGTGTATTCCTTGCTTCCAAAGGATAACCCTTTCTAGAACATATTTGCACCGATGAGTCGCAAAATATACTTGATTTTGATGATGATGATCGTGATGATATTGATTAAAATAAACAAAAACTGCAATTTTAAAAACAATCAATTTGATTAATGACCATGATATATAAACCATTATCTTGTCCATTAAAGGCGTTTAACTGATTTGTTTGATTGTTTGGTTTGCGGTATAAAGTCTCCATCAACACTGTAAAGGTCATTTTGGAGACGTTGCTTCCAATTTTGTGGGACTTTTACCCGACACTGAGATGAAAGTACATCTCAAGCCCTGCCGCCAAATGAAACCAACAGGATTTATAAGCATGGACTCGCACCGCATTGCCTGGGCAGGCTTAGATCCTCTAAGCGGTATACCAGTACTCGTGTGTGGATGGGTTCAGCTCTGCGTGGATGCATCATGCAGCCCATCTATTTCTTCAAGCCCAGATGGGCGGGGACAACGTTTAACTGAACACCGTGTGATAAATGAGTCAAACTAAATAAGCAAGGTGATTAACGGCATTGATCAACAGATAATACTTTTCATAATAAATAATAAATTATCATTCAAAGTACTTAGAGCTTTTACTCTCTCTCTCTCTCTCTCTCTCTCTCTCTCTCTCTCTCTCTCTCTCTCTCTCTCTCCACAGGGATGTGTGTGTGTGTGTGTGTGTGTGTGTGTGTGTGTGTGTGTGTGTGTGTGTGTGTGGAGGGGGCACCGAAATTTTATCACTGCTGCCGGGGAATCGAACCAGGGCCTCTAGCATAAGAGGCAGTTGCACTAAGCACTGAGCTATTACTATTATATCTATCTATCTTCTTATACTGAGTCAGTCCATATTTGGCCATTTCCTCAGTTGGATGGTGGCTCAATTTAGAATTTAGCTTAAAAAGAAGAAAAAGAAAAGTCACTGGATGCGTCCTTAAAACCATTTACGATCTGAATAACAGAGGTATCCTAAAACGCATACCTCTGAGTCTCAATCTTACACTGTACGGGCTTTGAACTTCTCTACTTCTGGTCGGGCCCATCGGAGTCTAACTGTTGGTTTTCTTTTGCTCCAGCATTTCAGTGGTTTCTTGCTGTCGAGTCCTCACCGTTGTTTCATCCCTGTGGTTGTTTGATTTTTTGTGTTCACGGAGATGTTGCACTTATAAGTTAGGGGGCCATTATGCGGACTGAACAAATTATATGTCTAAATCGCGACGAAAGTAAGGGCGAGGATTGTGGCCACGTAAAATCGATTAAAGCCCCCCCCCCCCCCCCCCCCCCACACACACACACACTGTGGAATTCGTTTTCACTGACCGTTCCAAGGCGGTTCTTCTATCGCGGTTTATTATCCCCTCGCAACAAAGTTGCGAATGGGGATATAGCATCGGTGCCGTGCGTCCGTGTGTTAGTGTGTGTGTGTGTGTCTGTGTGTGTGTCTGTCCGGAACCTTGTGAGCAGGATAGAAGACACAGTATTCATCGTAGAAGCATCAAACCTTCCACAAATGTTCACCATGTACAGTGGATGAACCCTATTGAATTTCAAGGTCAGGGGTCAAAGGTCAAGGTCACAATGGACTTGACCTTGAAAACCTTGTGAGCAGGATAGAAGACAGTATTCATCGTAGAAGCATCAAACCTTCCACAAATGTTCACCATGTACAGAGGATGAACCCTATTGAATTTCAAGGTCAGGGGTCAAAGGTCAAGGTCACAATGGACTTGACCTTGAAAACCTTGTGAGCAGGATAGAAGACACAGTATTCATCGTAGAAGCATCAAACCTTCCACAAATGTTCACCATGTACAGAGGATGAACCCTATTGAATTTCAAGGTCAGGGGTCAAAGGTCAAGGTCACAATGGACTTGACCTTGAAAACCTTGTGAGTAGGATAGAAGACACAGTATTCATCGTAGAAGCATCAAACCTTCCACAAATGTTCACCATGTACAGAGGATGAACCCTATTGAATTTCAAGGTCAGGGGTCAAAGGTCAGGGTCACAATGGACTTGACCTTGAAAACCTTGTGAGCAGGATAGAAGACACAGTATTCATCGTAGAAGCATCAAACCTTCCACAAATGTTCACCATGTACAGAGGATGAACCCTATTGAATTTCAAGGTCAGGGGTCAAAGGTCAAGGTCACAATGGACTTGACCTTGAAAACCTTGTGAGCAGGATAGAAGACACAGTATTCATCGTAGAAGCATCAAACCTTCCACAAATGTTCACCATGTACAGAGGATGAACCCTATTGAATTCCAAGGTCAGGTGTCAAAGGTCAAGGTCACATTGGACTTGACCTTGAAAACCTTGTGAGCAGGATAGAAGACACAGTATTCATCGTAGAAGCATCAAACCTTCCAC
Organism: Lucinisca nassula; assembly: GCA_963580285.1. Lineage (NCBI taxonomy): Eukaryota > Metazoa > Mollusca > Bivalvia > Lucinida > Lucinidae > Lucinisca > Lucinisca nassula. Next base: position 30,754,170 of record OY757010.1, read on the forward strand.
AAATGTTCACCATGTACAGAGGATGAACCCTATTGAATTTGAAGGTCAGGGGTCAAAGGTCAAGGTCACAATGGTCTAACATATTCAGATTGGATTTTCATGTTAATGAATGGTATGCAGTTGCGAGGGGATGCTACGCTTGCGTTGCCTTGTTTTTGTTATGGTTTGTCTTTGAGTGTTTGTATCGCTTATATTATTTTGTTTTGGATAGCCAATTGGCCATTTTGTGGGAAAGTAACTGTCCTTTTGGCTTTCCTCTGTTGATGTTACCATTAGGGTCTGTTGTTTCATGTTTGTGTTTCTTTCCCTTTGGTGTCCCTGATGGGAGCTGTGGGTTAATTGTATCGATTCCTGATCATTGCCTTCACTTCTATTTGGCATTCACCGCAGAAGAGGGAAGACTATTCCATAGTTTTTTTTTTTTTCAGGGCATCGCTATAGGACTGGTACCTACGATATTGTGAGTTGTTTACTTTTTAAGTTCACTAACAATATATCTTTTATCGCAGCCCGGAAATTTGTTGAGACACCAAAACCAATACCTGGGGTAAGCTATGCGAGCATCACCAAGTAACCTGTGATTTTCGGATGATAGTGACACGGAGTTTCTTGATACTCCAACTCCAATAAATAGGGGAAAAACAGATCAAGCTCATAAACACCACGAAGTAATGGTAACAGATCGTGTTCACCAATAATACCGCCATAGTTTCTAGTCGAATATAAATCTCTCCATAAAATGGATTTAAAACACTAAGTAAAACATTGGAATTGTCGAGGTCTTAAATCAAATTACAATGAACTATTGTTACTTCTTTCCGTATTGAACCCGTCGGTGTTTTTGTTTACAAGAAACATTTTAAAATCTGATGACAACATCGATGTCAGAGGTTTCAATGCATATAAATATATTATTTCTGAATATCACAGGCCATCTGGGGGCAGTTCTATTTTCGTCAACCCTTGTTTTCCACAAAGAGAGGTCAAAATAAAAACACAAATACAAGCTGTATCTGTCTCAATTACTTTGGATAAAGAGACTACTGTCTCTGGTCGGGCCAATTGGAGTCTAACTATTGGTTTTCTTTTGCTCCAGCATGTCTGTTGTTTCTTGCTGTCGAGTCCTCACCGGTGTTTCATCTCTGTGGTTGTTTGATATTTTTGTGTTCGCGGAGATGTTGCACTGATGTGTTAGGAGACCTTCATGCGGACTGAACAAATTATTTGTCTTAATCGCGACGGAAGTAAGGGCGAGGATTGTGGCCACGTAAAATCGATTTAAGCCCCCCAGAGGAATTCGTTTTCGCTGATCGTTCCAAGGCGGTTCTTCTGTCGCGGTTTATTTTTGTTATGGTTTGTCTTTGGGTGTTTGTGTCGCTTATATTATTTTATTTTGGATAGCCTTTTGACCATTTTGTGAGAAAGTAACTGTCCTTTTGGCTTTCCGCTGTTGGTGTTTTCGTTAGGGCCTGTTGCTTCATGTTTGTGTTTCTTTCCCAATGATGTCTCTGATGGGAGGGTTGGGTTAATTGTATCGATTCCTGATCATTGCCTCTACTTCTATTTTGATGCCATTGTTTGGGTTGATGCTGTTGCAGGGGTCAAGAACCTATCTTTATTAATAAATACTGTATCAAAGTGTATCTCAGAGATGATTACTCACGACCGGCCTCTAAGATTGGCCACTCTAGCTCGTTAAACATGTCATCGATGCTATTTCTATTTCGCCATCACCGGCAGGTCCAGCGAGCAGCTGTCATTTGCACCTTCTCCACCAGCTGTATCAAAATTTTAACATACGGATGCCAAATGGTGACGCATATTCAAGTTGAGGGCGAACCAATAAATGTTTTATAAGCAACATACCTTGTCTGCCTAGGTACACGGCAAAATTACGTCTCAGGAATCCTAAAGTCCTAGTTGCTTCAGATGTTATCTCTGAAATATGTTGACCCCAATCAAGATCGTCAGTGATGGTGATAACAAGATATTTTTATCCAAAATTTGCTGGTGTAGTGCATAATCAAACTGTTTTGTTTTGGGTAGCCAATTGGCCATTTTGTGGGAAAGTAACTGTCCTCTTTGCTTTCCGCTATTGATGTTTCCATTAGGGTCTAGTTGTTACATGTTTGTGTTTCTTCCCTTTGGTGACTCTGATGGGAGATGTGGGTTAATTGTATAGATTCCTGAGCATTGCTTTCACTTCAGTTTAATTTGCTTGTCCGGAAGGTGTCGTGACACCCTCATTGGACGACATCAAGTACAACTTGTTGTTAGTGCCCAGAGAGCCATGAGCTAATCCACCTATGTGTGGCTCCTCTTATCCCATAGTAGTTCAGTTAATACAATAGTCTTCTGTTAGGTACCTTAATGTGTCAAAAGTTTTGGCGAAGTCCATGATAATCAAGCCAGTCTGTTTGTGGCCACGGTTGATGGCTCCATCCAGATTGCTCGGAATGTCATGGTAAAATTGAATTAATTGAGTTTCGCAAGACGTTTGACTTCGGAAACCATGTTGACAGTCAGCAATAGTGCTCTCAAAGGCTAGGTGCTTGTTGATGTTGCTACATAATATATGTTCCAGGGTTTTGCAGCAGATGCATGTTAGCGACACTGGTTTATAATTTACTGTATTATATTTTTCACCTTTCTTATAGACCGAAGTAACATCTGCTTGTCGCCAGTCATCTGGTACAGTGCCCTGGGCAAGTGATTCATTACTATCAGTGGTAAGTGCACTTGCCTATGATGCTAGAGGCCCCCGGTTCGATCCCCGGAGGCGGTGATTATTTCGGTGTGCGAACATGCTCCATTGGCATCATTTGCAGGGATGAATGCCAAAAAGTGCACCGTCCTTCGGATCGGGATGTTAACTGGAGGACCCCTGTTTAGGAAGAATCATCTCCTGTGCAGGTTAAAGACCTCTACCTTAATTACATGATTACTGTGTAGGCTTTCAAAATAGAAGTAGAGGCAATGATCAGGAATCGACACAATTAACCCACAGCCCCCATCAGAGACACCAAAGGGAAAGAAACACAAACATGAAGCAACAGTCCCCAACGGAAACACCAACAGCGGAAAGCCAAAAGGACAGCCACTTTACCACAAAATGGCCAAAAGGCTATCCAAAATAAAACAATATAAGCGACACAAACACCCAAAGACAAACCACAACAAAAACAAACCGTGACACGGGGAGATGGTGGGGGGGGGGGGGGGGGGGGGCAAATCGACCCCACGCGGTCACAACCCTGCAACCTGGAGTGTATGTAATGTACACCTGCGGGTAATGGTCAAATGTGACCGATCGCATTATAAATAGAAAGTAAGAAAGAAAGAAAAGTAGAGGAGAAAATTCAGCACTACATTCCTTAAGCACCCTGGAATCCAGGCCATCCGGCTCAGATGCCTTATGTATTTTGAGCTTAAACAACAGTTTAGCGACCCCTTGGAGGCACTTGTTATGTCCCCCATAGAGGGGAACGGATTATTATCTTTAGATGGTCGCTCACCATCAGTTTCACGCGTAAATGCCGGTTAAAACTGTTTGTTACATATGTTAGCCTTATCGCGCGAATCTATTTTTAAATTTCATTTTCCCTTAGCTAAGTGATCCCAAACGCTTCCTTTTTCGGCGACTTTACGAATGACCAAAACTGTTGAACTTTAACCATTCTCCTGGATACTATCGAGATTTGTAACTGTCATCTTCAAAGGTAGACATGCTGGAAACATGCTTCTTATATGCATCTCTTATTACCTTTTGAACGTGTGCTCTGAACCGTTTGCAATGTTTTTAGCTTAAGGGCTGCTAGACTTACAAACACGAAAATACATTCGATTGCGTCTTCTGATGAGATGCTTGATCGTGATCCAAGATGCACTATGCTTTGTTTTGGTCATTTTCGTTGGAATAAACCTTTCCATTGCCGTGGTTAATTCGGACCTAAATCTGACCCACAAGTTATTAACTGACATGTGCGAGAGGTCAGAGGGAAGGAACGAATCCTTAAAGTGGAGCGCTTTGATGCAGTTTACCGGCCCCGATAGCTCAGTGGTAGAGCGTCCGCTTCGGGAATGGGAGGTCGCGGGTTCGATCCCCGGCCGCGCCATACCAAAGGCGTGAAAAATGGTACTAGGAGCTCCCTTGGCTGACGCTCGCACCATCAAGGTAGTCCTAGGAAGATAAATGAAGGCAGGTAAGTATTTGTTAGAGGATACTTTGTTTGTCGCAATAAAAGCTCTACAGAGCTTATGTTATTTGTTTCGAATATGCGACGTTAAATAAAGCTTCTTTATCTTTTATCTTTATCTTTAGTTGTAGCGCATCGGATTTATGATCGAGAGGTTGCGGGTTCGATCCTCACGCTGACCAAAGTGTTGTGCCCTTGAGCAAGGCACTTCATCCACATTGCTTAAAAAAGGACTGGTTATCACCCAGGAAATCCTGCTCGTAATGCTCAGATGTGAGCGAGTAGCAGTAATAGGAGAAAAAAATCGCGCCATATGGTCTCGCAGACCATCGATCCGCACGTTTATATAGACATATTTTACGCCGGACTTGTCTGATTCGCTTAGCTTTTATATCATATTCAACAAGGACTTGCTGATCGAGGGCATCCCCTTACCTCGACTTACTGAGGATGAAGAGTTTGTGAAAAGTATCTTGGTGGGAAGGTATATTAACTACTTGGGCCAGGCAGTGTTCTTTGATAATGTCCAAAATTGTTGCTATGTTTGCCTTTTAGATACCCCATGAGGTACCTGCATATTTTCTCTCTCTCTCTCTCTCTCTCTCTCTCTCTCTCTCTCTCTCTCTCTTATGGCGTTAATAAGTCTTTTATACAATTTATAAACGACTAGGGGATGATGGTTTTGGGGCGAAACGACTAGGAGGAAAAGGTCTGAAGGCGAAATGACTAGGGTTCGGGGGCGAAACGACTAAGGGCAATTCTGAAGGGCGATAAACAGGGGCGAAACGACCAGTGTGGAGCGAAACGTCCTGATTGCGTATGCCAATCGAAAAAGTGACGGGCACACAATTATCAATCAAACACGATGTAAACAATATGGCTGCACTCTGTGAGCTGATTTCCGCAGGCTTGCTCGGTAAATTCAGTTAATTACACTCAAACACCCCCATAAACAATTTTACCAAACTTAAATACATTAAATAAAGATAAACTTCACAATTTTCTCACATGAAACAATGTTTTGGCTTTCTTAAAAGCATGATTTAGCAGTTTGAACTTCGATCAAAGACACGCCCCTTTCTGCAAAATTTAGATCAAATTAGTAGCAGCATGAGTTTAGCACCATGTGTAATGCACAAGACCCATACCGTAACTATGTGTTAACTGTGTAGTCTTTCATCCTGCAAATCTGGCGTGTACCTAATTATGAACACCTGCCAAAAGGGAACAAGACAGTTCCCTGACAAGACAGTTCCCCGATACGGTTTTCGGAGACAGTTCCCCGACACTTTTGAAGACAGTTCCACCGACCCTTTATTTTTTTTTGGTTTGGGTTTTACGGCCCTTTCAAGATTATTTCACTCATATCGAGCCGATTGTTAATCAGAGGTGGGCGAAAACCGGAGTACCTGGAGAAAAACCACCAGACCTTCTGTTGCAGAACTTGGCGTCTCACACGTGGCCCGAGCGAGGCTCGAACCTACGGGGGTGAGAGACCTAATGACTAAGAGTCAGCGCTCTTATCCACTAGGCCACGGAGGCCCGTCCCGACACTTTTGAAGACAGTTCCCCGACACTATTGTTCATAGTTAATTGATCTGTGACTGATAATTATTATTGGCAATTAGTTCCCAGACACTTTTGAAGACAGTTCCCCGACACTATTGTTCATAGTCTTAATGACCTAATTGGCAATTAGGGATAATATATATTAGTTATAATTTGGACGTTTCTTGCTATGGCAACTATATTTATGAGTTGCCTGAAATTTCCTCCTTGATTTCAAGACAGTTCGAATAAGTATCATTATTGTTCACATAACAGCGTTAGATATCTATTTCATATTCTTATACTTAAATAATTGTTATTTAAAACAAAAAACTTTGAACTCTTCTTCATTTTTCAAATGTTTATTATATGGAAAAATGACAATTAGAAATATACTATTGCGTTTCCTAGGAGACATTTTTGTTTTGTTTAAATGTTTGCATGTTCATTAACAGAACATGCTAGTTTGCTTAATTTCAGGTGTATTCATTATTAAACTTATTGATAATGGTATCAAGTATAACCTTTTATTTTACATCGGGGAACTGTCTTCAAAAATGTCTATGAACCCATAATTTAATATTTCTAAACGTCTGTCAGTGAATTGTCTTCAGAATATTGATGAACACACAATAGCCATCAATTATGATAATCATCATGATCAGTCACAGGTCATTTGACTTTGAACAAAAGTGTCGGGGAACTGTCTTCAAAAGTGTTGGGGAACTGTCTTCAAATGTGTCAGGGAACTGTCTCCAAAAACCGTGTCGGGGGAAACGTCTTGTCGGGGAACTGTCTCGATTCCTGCCAAAATGCCCACGAGCGCGTAGACAGTATTGGAAGATAGAGATAGAAGCCTCCTTGGTGCAGTGGTTACGCTACTCGCCATGCAAACCAGGGGTTGCCGGATCCCTCCCGGGCCGCTCCAGACTTTCAGATGAGTCTTTAAACCGAGGTCCCATCTCCGTATGTCCTTAGCTGTTGGTGGGATGTAAAACTCAAACACTCACTCAAAGATAGATAGGTATATAGAGGTAACTTCAATTCTCTGAATGAAACCGGAGTCCGATAAGAAGAAAGATTTGCAGAAGGTATAAGATTAATGCAAAGGCAAAAAAAATCGCCCCCACCAATCAGGGCTTGAAGAAATAGATGGGCTGCATGATGCTTCCATGCAGAGCTGAAACCGACCGCACAGGAGTACTGGTAAACCGTTTAGAGGATTTAAGGCTCTCCAGGCAAAGCCTTGCGAGGGTGCCCGTCCATGCTTTCTAAACCCTATTTGGGACAGGTTTGAGATGTCATTTCATCTCATTGTCGGGTAAAAGTCCCACAAAATTGGAAGCAACATCTCCAAAATGACCTGTAATGTTGACGGGGATGTTAAACCTCAAATCAAACAAACAAATGAGGCAACCCAAATAGAGACGAGAAATTAAGATTGATATAAAAAAATCAACATGACATTTTTGTTTGTTTGTTTGCATTGACATTTGACGTCCATGTCAACACTATTTAGGTCATTCTGGAGACGTTGCTTCCAATTTTGTGGGACTTTTACCTGACATTGAGATGGAATGACATCTCAAGCCCTGCCACCAGCTTATATGCATTGGATGGTCTGACTCACACCACTTTGCTAGGCAGGCTTAGTCCTTCTAAGCAGTGTACCAGTACTCACGTGTGGTCAGTTTCAGCTCTGTGTGAAGCCCATCTGTTTTTCCAAGTTGGTCAATAGATGGATCCAATGTTTTGACACATGACTTTGTTTACATATCATTGCTCATCTGTGAAATTACTTACCATATGGATTACCATCTTTCGTGGTTGGCAAAAAGTGCCTGGTTCCATGTAAACACATTGTAAATAGAGATCCATTATGGGCTTATTTTAGTTGACTATCACAGGAAATGTGTAAATTTATCTCTATTTGTCTTCAGGTACTGCCGACGCCCTCGCGGGCATTTTGGCAGGGTCACTACGTGTCAGGCTTTAAAAAAAAAGAGATAAAAGAGTGACAGTGAGGCTGTTTCAAAATAACAGGTTAAAAGTAAGATCGAAATAAAGGGGGTGGGGGTCAGGCTTGGGGCCATTTCATTTGAAAGTAATTGATTAAATTACAATTACTTAGCCCTAAAAATGTAATTGATTTAATTACAATTACAACATCATATGAGTGTAATTGATTAAATTACAATTACCTTGTCAATGTAATTGATTAAATTACAATTACTTTTGCAATGTGTTACGAGCCAGGCGTAGCAGAAAGAAAAAGCAAACAAGCCTTTTGGAAAAATTTAACAAAATTTATTTACAAGTTAACTTTAACCTGTAGAAGTAAGAAAATTAAATGTACTTAGCTCTGTTACGAAATATCCTGAATGAATCTATTTTCCTTGATCCCACAGAATTCACAGTCCAAAATGAAAAGTAATATCCTTTCACAATCCAACACAGAATTTAGAAATAACTTTCCTTATAAGCCCAAACATCAAACTCCAAAGTCTGACTCAATGAGAAAAATCAAGCTCTTTTATAGACCCTAAGATTTCTCTAGAACATTCCAGAGGGCTGTGGAATAAGATGAGGTAATTTTCTAAAAATAATGCAAACCTGAACTTTCTGGAAGGTTCTGAAGTACTTTTCCTTGTAAACATGTTGTTTACAAAAATGAAATTAATCTGTGACTCAGTTTTCTAGAATCTTCTATAAGAAGATTAACAAGATATTTATAGCACTAATAGGTCACAGTGGGGTGCAAGTGGGAATCAGAAAAATAAATTCTTATGCATAACACTCCCCCTCTTCGAGGAAAAGAAAGATTTATGTAATAAAGCTTTCTTTTGCTTTAAGAATAATAAAATATTGAGCATAGCATATAAAATTACATGTATCTACAATCCACTTTAGTAGGAAAGAAAAACACAACTCCTGACACTGCTCAAGCTCTTGAAAGGGCATCAGGGATAATGTTATCTCTCCCTCTGATATGTCTTATGTCTAAATTATACTCTTGTAGCATAAGACTCCACCTGAGCAACCGCTGATTTTTGTTTTTCATTTTATGTATGAAAGTCAGTGGATTGTGATCACTGAAAACAACAATCGGTGCAGTAGTAGGGGTAAGATAAACTTCGAAATGTTGCAGAGCAAGAATCAGAGACAAGCACTCTTTCTCTATGGTAGAGTAATTTCTCTGATGCTAATTAAACTTTTTGGAAAAAGTAGCAAACTGGATGATCCACACCATTTTCATCTTCCTGCAACAAAACACTACCTGCACCTACATCACTAGCATCTACAGCTAGCTTAAACTCCTTTTCAAAGTTTGGTGCTAAGAGAACTGGTTCACTCTTGAGTATGGCTTTAAGTTTATCAAAAGCATTTTGGCATATTGCATTCCAATGGAATTTTGTTCTTTTGCTGAGCAAATTTGTCAAAGGCTCAGCAATGACGGAGAAATTATTACAGAACTTTCTGTAATAACCAGCCATACCAAGAAATCGCATCAGCTGTCTTTTGCACGTGGGTACGAGAAAATTTGAGATAGCCTCAACTTTAGCATCAATGGGTTTCACATGACCTTGACCTACAACATGACCTAGAAATGTCAAACTTGCATGGCAGAATTCACTTTTAGCAAGATTGATTGTCAATTTGGCATTACTCAGTCTATCAAAGAATGCTCGAATAGTCCCAAGATGTTGATTCCACTGGTCGTTGTATATGATAGCATCATCGATATAAGCACTGCAGCCTTCCAGCCCCGCAATTACCATGTTTATTAAGCGCTGAAATGTTGCCGGAGAGTTTTTCGTTCCAAATGGCATGACTTTATAGTTAAATAATCCGTCTGGTGTTGTGAATGCCAAAACCTCCTTTGCTCTATCTGTGAGTGGAATTTGCCAAAATCCTTTCAGAAGGTCGAATTTCGTTATGTATTTGGCATTCCCGATGTTATTAATGCAGTCATCCATTCTTGGAATAGGAAAGCTATCTGTTTTACTTAAGGAATTAACTTTCCTAAAATCTGTACACATACGATATGTCCCATCAGGTTTTGGTACTAGAATACAAGGAGAACTCCATTCACTTTGGCTTGGTTCAATAAAGTCATTGTCTAATAGATACTGAACTTCTTCTTTAAGATATTTTTGTTTCACAGGGTTCATCCTGTATGGGTGTTGTTTTACAGGTTTAGACCCATTTATGTCCACATCGTGAAATATTTTGTCTGTCCGTGTTGGAATGTCAGGAAATAATTGTTCATATTCAAAAATCAGCTGTTTCAGTTCATTCCGCTGATTTGGCTCTAGATGTGACAGTTTCTGGTCAAGATTCCGTAGAATGTCAGAATTCTGAAGTTTTGATGATGTGGGATCCGACTTCACTGAATTAATATCCTCACAGTCATTGTCACATGAATTAAGTGGAACAGAGCTAACTAGATTGACTGATGTTAAAGATGTATTGTCCCTATCTATGTATTCCTTAAGCATGTTAATATGACATAGCTGCTTTAGCTTGCGCCTCCCAGGAGTGTTTATTATGTAATTTACGTCACTGATCTTTTTGTCTACAGTGTATGGACCATAATACCTGGCCTGCAACGATTTTCCTGGAATAGGCAAAAGAGCTAGTACCTTATCACCTGGTTTAAAATTCTTTTCTTTTGTCCCTATGTCATATAGCTGTTTCATTTTCCTTTGGGCTGACTGAAGATTGGTCCGAGCAGCCTCACAAGCTTTTGAAAGTCTAATTTTGAAATCAGACACATACTGAAGTAAATTCAGGGAGGTGTCATCATTGGAGAGAAATTTCTCTTTGAGAAGTTTCAAAGGACCACGAACAGTATGGCCAAATACTAATTCAAATGGACTGAAGCCAAGAGATTCTTGCACAGATTCTCTAACAGCAAATAAAAGGAGATGGATGCCTTCATCCCAATCCTTCTCTGTGTCAAAGCAATATGATCTTATCATGTTTTTCAGTGTTTGATGGAATCTTTCAAGGGCGCCTTGACTTTCAGGATGATAGGCTGATGACTTATACTGTACAATGCCTAGTTCATGCATTACTTGTTGAAATATTCCAGACATAAAATTTGAGCCTTGGTCTGACTGAATAGATTTAGGAAGCCCAACAAATGTGAAAAACTTCACTAAGGCCTTGACGATTGTCTTAGTTTTTATATTTCTTAGTGGAATGGCTTCAGGAAAACGTGTGGAAGCACACATAATAGTCAATAGATATTCACAGCCGGACTTAGTTCTGGGCAAAGGACCCACACAGTCTATAATTATTCGACTGAAAGGTTCATCAAAAGCAGGTATAGGCTGCAAATGAGCCTTAGGTATAGTCTGATTGGGTTTTCCTACCATTTGGCATGTATGGCAGGACCTACAATGCTGAGAAACATCTGATTTTAACCCAGGCCAGTAAAAATGATTAAGAACCTTGTGATAGGTTTTATTTACACCTAAATGTCCTGACATGGGAGTTTCATGTGCCAAGTTTAATATTTGGGAACGGTAAACCCGTGGAACCACTATCTGGTGGTTGACAGTCCACTCGTCTTCTGCTGAGACGTCTGGTGGACGCCATTTTCTCATAAGAATGTCATTTTTGACATAATAACAGACTGGGACCTGAGATACTTCCTGCTCATCTAAGGCCCTTTCAAATAAAGGCGAAATTTCAGGATCCTTATGCTGTTCTATAGCTAGTTGAGACCCAGACATTATGTCATGGCCTAGATCTAAAGATGACTTATTCTCATGAAAATCTGCCTGCTGATCAGACAGGCTTGAAGACAGAGACCTTGTTATCTCGTCATTAAAAGACTGACCCAAAAAGGTATCAGTAAAATCAAAATCCTGCTTCCCATCAGCTTGCTTGGCCTTACGTGCCATAGCCCTTGTGACTGCACAAGACGGATAAAGATCGGGAATTTCCTGCTCAATGGGATCAGGCGGTAGGTCTATGCAAGGATTAGTAGTCAAAAGTGGGTTTACCACAACCTTATCTCCAGCTAAGTCATTGCCTAGCAACAAATGAACACCTTTAAAAGGTAAAGAAGGTCTAATACCAACAGCCACTGAACCGGATACCAAGTCTGATGACAAATAAACGTTATGAAGTGGAACATTAACAAATCCACATTCCACACCCTGAATAAGGACACTTTGGCCCATAGAAGTCTTCTCAGAAAAAGGCAGAGTATCTGCTAGAATAAGAGATTGAGAAGCTCCGGTATCTCGTAAGATTTTAATAGGGGCAGGATGGGCATAACTGTCACCATTTAGTGACACAAAACCATCTGATAAGAATGGTTCATAACACTCCATAACTGTATCAGTCTCAGATAATTTGGTATCAGAAAGAGTTTCCTCCCTTACACAAGACTGTGGTTTTGGCCTTATAGAAGTCAAGCCTGTAGGCTTAAGTTCCTCTTGTCTTTCTCTTTCTTTCCTTCGCTTTAATTTTAAACACTCAGAGATCAAATGACCTGTATTTTTATAATAATAACAAACTACTTGAGATTGAGATAAGGGATTCTGGTCTTTGTTTTCACCAGAAGGTTTGGGAAAATTTGGGCTTCTGTTTTCACCAGAAGGTTTGGAAGAATTCTGGCTTTTATTTTCACCAGAAAGTTTGGGCATAGTACTAGATGTATGGCTATAACTACCAGAAGGATTACTGGGATAGAATCTTGGACCTGTCTGTGGATTATAAGGTTTTCGAGGATAAGGCCTGTTCACAAATGAGACTTTATGAGTCAAAGCATAATCATCTGCCAAACGAGAAGCTTCCTCCAAAGTTTCAACCTGCCTCTCATCGAGAAAAGATTTAATGTCTGAATTTATGCACCGTTTGAACTCTTCAACAAGGACAAGTTGTCTAAGTTTGTCATGATCAGAGCCTACTTTTTTAGAAGAACACCACCTATCAAATAGCTGTTCTTTGGTTCGAGCAAATTCTACATGGGTCTGGGAAATTTCTTTTTTGCAATTCCTAAATTTCTGCCTGTAAGCCTCAGGGACCAACTCATATGCCTTAAGAATAAGCTCTCTGACCAGATCATAGTCTGAGCTTTGCTCTACAGTCAGCTGAGTGTAAATGTCTCGAGCCTTTCCGACAACAACGCTTTGCAAAAGTAAGGTCCAATGCTCTTTTGGCCATTTTAAATTTTCTGCAACTTTTTCAAAATGCAAAAAATACTTATCTACCTCTTTTTCCTGAAATGGAGGAACTAATCGGATGTGCTTTGTGGCATCAAAGTAACTACCAGAGTCAAAAACAGGGGTAGGTTTCACCCTATCTTGACCCTGGAGTTCCAGTTCCTTCATCTTTAATTGAAAATGCCATTTTTCTCTTTCTATTTCTAGTCGCTCTTCTTTTTCGAATTTTTCTTTCTGAAGGCGTTCCTCCATTTCTAATCTTTCCATCTGCATTTGTCTCTGCATTTCTCTTTCCTTTTCCTTCTCTCTTTCTTCCATTTCCCTTTGCTTTTCTTCCTGTTCTAATTTTTCTTTTCGAATTCGTTCTTCCATTTCTAATCTTAACTTCTCTAATTCAATTTGCCTTCCTATTTCAATTTGTCTCATTTGTAATTCAGTATGAGAGACCATAATGAGAGACAAGGCAGATGGATCGAAAAGTTCTTCATCAACAAAAAACTGTACCAAAATATTCTTTATTTCATGTTTTTTCATGCTTGTTTTAACAGCAGTGACCCCATAATGGGAAGCAATATCTAGCAAATCTGTCCTTTTGGCCAGATTAAACAACTCCTGAGTAGGCTGAGCCAAAAAGCTTCTCAAATCAAACGACATGTTTGCTTTTTGTTTGTTTTATAAAGTATTTATGGAAATACAGATTGAGGTTAATTTGACAAAGTTTTTTTTTTTTTTTTTTTTTGAAATGACAAGCCCAACGAGAATTTCACATGAAATGACAAGTACTATTTCACCTGAAATGACAGTTCACATGAAATGACAATCCCCTATATACCTATAGGGAAATACCAATCCTGTGAAGCAACTGCAAAGTCTATTTGATAAGAAATGACAATTACCTGCGTCACATGAAATGTCGGTTTTAAAATGCTTAAAATGGTTTTATCCCGGACGAGCCCCCAATTTCTGTTACAAGCCAGGCGTAGCAGAAAGAAAAAGCAAACAAGCCTTTTGGAAAAATTTAACAAAATTTATTTACAAGTTAACTTTAACCTGTAGAAGTAAGAAAATTAAATGTACTTAGCTCTGTTATGAAATATCCTGAATGAATCTATTTTCCTTGATCCCACAGAATTCACAGTCCAAAATGAAAAGTAATATCCTTTCACAATCCAACACAGAATTTAGAAATAACTTTCCTTATAAGCCCAAACATCAAACTCCGAAGTCTGACTCAATGAGAAAAATCAAGCTCTTTTATAGACCCTAAGATTTCTCTAGAACATTCCAGAGGGCTGTGGAATAAGATGAGGTAATTTTCTAAAAATAATGCAAACCTGAACTTTCTGGAAGGTTCTGAAGTACTTTTCCTTGTAAACATGTTGTTTACAAAAATGAAATTAATCTGTGACTCAGTTTTCTAGAATCTTCTATAAGAAGATTAACAAGATATTTATAGCACTAATAGGTCACAGTGGGGTGCAAGTGGGAATCAGAAAAATAAATTCTTATGCATAACAAATGTATTATTTAGAAGTACTACAGGCATGACACTTTTACTCATGTTAAACAAATACTAATACTAATAATTAATGGATGTTCATTTAAACTACATGTCTAAAATGAAGCACAATCTCAAACAAACTTAATTCAAAACTAAATTTATGTAAACTCTCTTTTAGCTTTTGTAAAGATCTACCAGTACTTTTGAGTTGATATAGTAAACGTATCCGTTGTGAACAATGCACAAGTGGTCATAACAAAAGCCAAATTCAGCTTTCCGAATTACACTTTAGGCCAAAAAAAATTACCTGTGTTTCCGGTAACCGGACCGACCCTAATATTTTACCGCCGACCCCAATCTTTTTTTCCAGGTTTCTGCGGCCGCAAGGGTGGCAACTGAATGTAACAGAATGACATAGCCAACGGCTACCGCTGTACGACTCCTATCTGTGATCAAATTATTTACCTTTGAAGTCTATTGTGACAACAAGAATTATCCGACACTCGTTTTCACACCTGCTGCGGCAGTAAGACATATGAACGCTTTTGTTTGTCCACGCTTCAATAATCATAAATAACGTAGGCTGATGCGTAGGCTGATCCATGTCTTTACTGGTCGCACATTTTTTTCTAGCGTTCGTGGTATTTCCCGCCATCATTTTATAGCATGTGCTGCTGTTGCAGTCAGAGCAAATTTTCCCGCGGCCTTTACATGCAACTTGGAAGGAAAAACACAAACTGTGCGGCTGGTGAAACGCAGATCAGCTTGCGCAGTCTGATCAGCCTTTGCTATTTCACCTTCCATGGCCTCAAGCATTTCAAAAGACTAGCAAGCAAAGAATTTTGTCACGTTGGCTTGGTTCACAAGCTGATCTGATCCTTCCTTAGATAAAAACATTTTTAGCTGTGCGCCGGCTCATTTGCATGTGAGTGAGTGAGTTTTAGTTTTACGTCCCACCAACAGCTAAGGTCATACGGAGACGGGACCTCGATTTAAAGACTCATCCGAAAGTCTGGAGAAGCCCGGGATCGATCCTGCGACCTCATTTGCATGTAAATATATAAGAACATTTTAACTTCTTGTATATGGACCCGCTTCTGTGTTGGCATAAGCCAATGAGTGATAGGGTCAGACCGATCAACATTTAATTTGAAAATGCCTCCCGAGTAATGCACTGAATGCGCAGACCGATCAGTCTTTACTATTCAAAAGAATTCACTGAAAAGGGTGGTTCCCCCCCCCCCCCCCACAAAAAAAAAATAAACAAGAGGGCCATGGTGGCCCTGGATCGCTCACCTGATCCATAGTGTAACAAGTGGGCCCCAGAGAGGGCCATTATTGGCCCCAGGGCTTTAATGTGCATAATGTTGAGGGAGGTCTTAAAGGTGAAGCTTCATACCAAACATCAACAAAGGCTATAATTTGAACAATCGTGGCAAAGGTCCACTAGATGAAGCTACACATCAAATATCAAAGACCTGGGCCTTGCAGTTTCAGAGAAGAAGATTTTTTTTAAAGATATTCCCTACATAAGCCTATGCAAAACCAAATGGCCCCGGGGCTATATAAATCAATGTTAAACCAAAGGGCCCCGGGGTGGGGGCATTTGTGGCCCCAGGGCTATAATTTGAACAGTCTTGGTAGAGGTCCACTAGATAAAGCTCCATACTAAATATCAAAGGCTTTGGCCTTGCAGTTTCAGAGAAGATTTTTAAAGATTATAAGCCTATGTAAAACCAAAGGGCCCCAGAGCAGGGACATTTTTGGTTTCAGGGCTATAATTTGAATAATCTTGATGGAGGTCCACTAGATGCAGCTTCATACCAAATATCAAAGACCCAGGCCTTGTGGTTTCAGAGAAGAAGATTTTTTGAAGATTTTCATATATTAGTCTATGTAAAACCATAGGGCCCCAGAGCGGGGGCATTTTTTTGGCCCCAGGGCTATAAATTGAACAATCTTGGTAGAGGTCCATTAGATGAAGCTTCATACCAAAGTTCAAAGTCCTGGACCTTGTGGTTTCAGAGGAAAAGATTTTTAAAGATTATCCCTATATAAGCCTATGTAATACTAAAGGGCCCCGGGGCGGGGCCACTTTTGGCCCCAGCACTATAATTTGAATCATCTTGGTAGGGGTCCTTTAGAAGAAGCTTCATACCAAATATAAAAGACCTAGGCCTTGTTGTTTCAGAGAAGGAGATTTTTAAAGATTTTCCCTATATAAGTCTATGTAAAACCACAGGGCCCCGGAGCGGGGGCACTTTTGGCCCAAGGGCTATAATTTGAACAATCTTGGTAGGGATCCACTAGATGAAGCTTCATACCAAATATCAATGTCCTGGGCCTTGCGGTTTCAGAGAAGAAGATTTTTTTAAATTTTCCCTATATAAGCCTATGTAAAACCAAAGGGCCCAAGGGCGGGGGCATTTTTTGCCCTAGCACTATAATTTGAATAATCTTGGTAGGGGTCCACTAGATGAAGCTTCATACCAAATATCAAAAGTCCTTTGCCTTGCAGTTTCAGAGAAGAAGATTCTAAAATATTTTCCCTATATAAGCCTATGTAAAACCAAAGGGCCCCGGGGCGGGGACATTTTTGGCCTCAGCACTATAATTTGAATAATCTTGTTAGGGGTCCTTTAGATGAAGCTTCATACCAAATATAAAAGACCTAGGCCTTGTGGTTTCAGAGAAGAAGACTTTTAAAGATTTTCCCTATATAAGCCTATGTAAAACCAAAGGGCCCCAGGGCAGGGGCATTTTTGGCCCAAGGGCTATAATTTGAACAATCTTGGTAGAGGTCCATTAGATGAAGCTTCATTCTAAATATCAAAGTCCTGGGCATTGCGGTTTCAGAGAAGAAGATTTTTAAAGATTTTCCTGATATAATTAAGGCCATGTAAAACCAAAGGGCCCCGGGATGGGGGCATTTTTTGCCCCAGCACTATAATTTGAACAATCTTGGTAGGGGTCCACTAGATGAAGCTTCATACCAAATATCAAATTCCTGGGCCTTGTTGTTTCAGAGAAGAAGATTTTTAAAGATTTTCCCTATATAAGCCAATGTAAAACCAAAGGGCCCAGTGGTGGGGGCATTTTTTGTCCCAGCACTATAATTTGAACAATCTTGGTAGGGGTCCACTAGATGAAGCTTCATACCAAATATCCAAGTCCTGGGCCTTGTGGTTTCAGAGAAGAAGATTTTTAAAGATTTTCCCTATATAAGCCTATGTAAAACCAAAGGGCCCCGGGGCGGGGGCATTTTTGGCCCCAGCACTATAATTTGAACAATCTTGGTAGGGGTCCACTAGATGAAGCTTCATACCAAATATCAAAGACCTGGGCCTTGTGGTTTCAGAGAAGAAGATTTTTTAAGTTTTTGGTGAAAAAAATCTATTTTTGGCTCCTGTGACCTAGATGTGCAACGGACCGGAACCATTTGAACAAATTTGAAATGGGACCACCTAAGGATCATTCCTGTGAAGTTTGGTCAAAATCCGATCAGTGGTTTAGGAGGAGATGTCGTTTAAAGAAATTGTTTACGCACGGATGCGCGCGCGCACGACGGACGACGGACAAAAAGTGATCCCAAAAGCTCACCTCGTCACTATGTGACGGTGAGCTAAAAAAGAAAAAAAGAAGAAAATAAAATTAATAAGATTTTAAGCACCACCGCATTGTGCTGAAATTAGCCCATGGGCGGTTGTTTTGGAAAAAAAAAATTGGTACTGGCCAAAATAAGCCGACACTTTTGATCTTTGCAAGCTCATGTTTATCATTCGTTTCAAAGGACACCTGCTAACAACCATATTACGCACTTAAAAGTCGGACAGAAATAACATACTTGATAGGTACATCGATCTTTGATTACATAAAAATGTTAGTATGAGAAAATATTGTGTGATATTTCACTAGCATTTTTATACCTGGACCAAAAAGATTTGGAGTCTGGCGTCTGTCTGTCCATCCATCCATATGCAGTCAGAACCTTGTGACATGCGACATGCTTCTCTATAACTCCCAATACCCTTTGAAATATATTGATGGTACGTGATTATAGCTGTACATGAGGTCAAGAAGATATGTCATGAGCAAGAACCACATCTCCGGGTGCACAGGTATTTTGGTTATCTCCCCTGACAATATAACCATGTGATTGCCAAAACTCCCAAACCCCTTGAGATATTTTTATTTAACTTGGCACAGTTGTACTCAAGGTTATGAAGGTCTGTTGTGAGCAAGAACCACAACTGTAGGCGTCATGGTATTTTAGTTATCTCCCCCGACAATATAATCTTAGGAATGGCATTAACTGCAATATACTCCTTGAGTTTGTGATATATTGATGGGACTTGATAAGATGCAACTTGTCTACTGGCCCCCACCCATCGAGGCTCGAATAAATAGATAGGCTGCATGATGCTTCCATGCAGAGCTGAAACCGACTGCTCACGAATACTGGTGAACGGCTTAGAGGAGCTAAGCCTGCCCAGGCAAAGCGGTGAGGTCGGACCATCCATGCTAATAAATATGTTCTAGAAATGGGTTATCCTTTTGAAGCAAGAAATACACCACAGAACTGGAAAATATGGAGTGTACATGTTTTCTGGGCCAGACTAGTTAGTTTCGGCGATTTAGGCCTCATCAGTGACCCTAAAATATTTTCAAAATTCCACAATGGAATCAATGATCCCAAAAGACAAGAAAATATAAACTACACTATGATGTATTGGGTTCATCTGGCGACAGGCCTTGAAATGTCATTTCATCTCAATGTCAGGTAAAAGTCCCACAAAATTGGAAGCAACGTCTCAAAAATGACCTATATAGTGTTGACTGGGATGTTAAACCTCAAATCAAACAACAAACAACTTTTACACCCATACGCTTTCTATGCTCAACATTTGGCTGCAATTTCATCTAGAACCAAAAAGGGGACAACCTTGAGCCTTTTGGCCAGGCAGAAGAAGGCAAAAATTTATGATTCGGACTGAACCAATTCTTGACTGCTAAGATTCTGATTCTGATTAGAGGAAGGATAACAAACTGTGAACAATATAAACCCTGAGCAAAATGCTCTTTCTAGATCAGTCTTATCTTAGTGTATGAAAAAAAAAAAAAGAAGAAATTCCTACCTACCGACCCTTTTTTTTCCCATGTAATAGGAAACACATGTATTTTTTTAATTTGGCGTTATCACCATCAGTTTTTCAAAAGTTGCATTTTTCAGTCTACACAGACAGACATCAGACAGACAGGACAAAAAGTGAAGACCCAGATCAGGCTGCTCATGGAGGAGCAGTCTTCATGTAGGAGCAGTTTGATCAGTGTACAGACTTTTTGCTGAACCTGTCTACATAATTTGGGCACACATTGATAAAATGCAATCAATATTTTCAGATGAACTGTTTGAAGTGTTAGAATTTCAGTATGTAAATCAGTCTCAATGATCAGTATGTGATTAAAACTAAATTTATAAACACAAACCAAAAGACAAAAGTTAGAGTTGATATTGTTTTTCACAGTTCCGTGACAAATAAAAACAAACAGTCATGCAGTTTTTCACACCTGAATGCAGATGGTTACTCAATCAAACAATAGAAAATTATAGATGCCATACAATTTACCTCTGAAAAGAACTGTAAAATATGTATAAAAAATTGACATCTGAAAAGTTTGTTATAACACCTAGAAATTTTCAAAAGATACCTTTTCTACCAAAAGATGCAAATCAAAAGGCAAACAGTGTGTACCCTGATCAGACTGCTCTTCTAGACAGTCTTATCTGAGTATGCACTGTTTGACCAGGCCTGTCTCTCCAAAACCTTAGGATCAGTATGGCAGTTGATAAAATACTCTGACTCCATTGGTTTACCCTATTCTCTGTTTTATCCATACCTTACACAGTTTAAAGGGAGACAACTGCATGTATATGATTGACTTTATTTCACTTGTGCAGACCTTAAACTGATTTGAAATTGAGCACATCCATATACTTTTATGAAAGGTAACAGTTTGAACATGTCTAACTGCAGTTTGTTAGGAATTACTAACATTATGATGCTGTAAAGAATTGGCCTATGTCCAGAATCCTGATGTTTTTGCACAAGTTCACAATTTATACATGTATATTAACAGAATTATGTCTCCCCCGAATTTTTTTTGTTTCGGAGAGACATATTGTTTTTCCCCCGGGCGTCTGTCTGTCCGTCTGTCTGTCTGTCCGTCTGTCACACATTCGTGTCCGCTCTATAACTTGAAAACCGTTCGAGCTATCGTCACGAAACTTAGTATAAATATAAATCAGCATTAGACGACGTGCAGTGCGCAAGAACTATAACTCTCGCATTTATACTTTTTGAATTATCTCCCTTGGAAGTTTGTTGGTATGTATATATGTATGGGCAAATCGTGTCCGGTCAATAACTTTCTTATTTTCAGATGGATTTTAAAATTACTTGGCAGAAAAATTAACAACCATAAGACGATGTGTGGTGCGTATGAATCAGGTCGGTACCTCAAAGGTCAAGGTCATACTTAGAGGTCAAAGGTCAAAAAAGGGGCCTTTTTTCGTATTTGGTCAATAACTTTCTTATTTTGAGATGGATTTTAAAATTACTTGCCAGAAATATTAACAACCATGAGACGATGTGTGGTGTGCATCAGGCAGGTCAGTGCCTCGAAGGTCAAGGTCATACTTGGAGGTCAAAGGTCAAAAAAGGGGCCTTTTTTCGTGTTTTGTCAATAACTTTCTTATTTTGAGATGGATTTTAAAATTACTTGGCAGAAATATTAACAACCATGAGACGATGTGTGGTGTGCATCAGGCAGGTCAGTACCTCAAAGGTCAAGGTCATACTTAGAGGTCAAAGGTCAAAAAGGGGCCTTTTTTCGTGTTTTGTCAATAACTTTCTTATTTTGAGATGGATTTTGAAATTACTTGGCAGAAATGTTAACCAATATAAGACGATGTGTTGCGTGCATGACCCAGGTTGGTACCTCAAAGGTCAAGGTCATACTTAGAGGTCAAAGGTAAAAAAGGGGCCTTTTTTCGGGCTTTGTCAATAACTTGCTTATTTTTAGATAGAATTTGAAGTTACTTGGCAAAAATGTTAACTCTCATGAGACGATGTGTTGCATGCATGATTCAGTTTGATACCTCAAGTGTCAAGGTCATACATAGAGGTCAAAGGTCAAAAAGGGGCTTTTTTTCGTGTTTGGTCAATAACTTTCTTATTTTTAGATGGATTTTGAAATTGCTTGGCAGAAATGTTAACCACCATTAAATGATGTGTTGCACGCATGACCCAGTTTGGTACCTGAACGGTCAAGGTCATACATAGAGGTTAAAGGTAAAAAAAGGGGCCTTTTTGTGTTCTGTCAATAACTTTCTTATTTTTAGATGGATTTTGAAATTACTTGGCAGATATGTTAACCACCATAAGACGATGTGTTGCGTGCATGATCCAAGTTGATACCTCAAATGTCAAGGTCGTACTAAGAGGTCAAAGAACAAAAGGGGGCCTTTTTATGCCTCCAACTTTGAAAAAGTTGGAGGGGCATATTGTTTCTGGTTTGTTCGTCCGTCCATTACGCTTTTGATGCATAGCATAACTAAAGAACCGTGTATGCTAGGGTTTTGAAATTTCATATATGGATTTCTCATGGAAAATTAGCTGATGCTTATTTTTTTTCTCGTCCGGATTATGTCCCTTCAAGAGTTATTGCCCTTTGAATTTTTTTTAATAAAATCTTGTCAGCAAGATATCTCAAAAACTATTGGAGCTAGAGCCTTGAAAGTTGGTGAATATATTGGTGGTGATGAGTAGATGTACTGATTAACTTTGGACAAAATTCCGAAAAATACTTTGTGAGTTATGGCCCTTTGCCATTTTGGTAATTTGTGCCCATTGTAATGTATGCTAAAAGTGATGCATAGCATAACTTTAGAACCGTGTATGCTAGGGTTTTGAAATTTCATATATGGATTTCTCATGGAAAATTAGCTGACACGTATTTTTTTCTCATTCGTATTATGCCCTTTTCAAGAGTTATTGCCCTTTGAAATTTTTTTAATAAAATCTCGTCAGCAAGATATCTCAAAATCTATTGGAGCTAGAGCCTTGAAAGTTGGTGAACATTATTGGTGGTGATGAGTAGATGAACTGTTTAACTTTTGACAAAATTCTGAAAAAATACTTTGTGAGTTATGGCCCTTTGTCATTTTGGTAATTTGTGCCCATTGTAATGTATGCTAAAAGTGATGCATAGCATAACTTTAGAACCGTGTATGCTAGGGTTTTGAAATTTCATATATGGATTCCTCATGGAAAATTAGCTGACGCGTATTTTTTTTCTCGTCCGGATTATGCCCCTTTCAAGAGTTATTGCCCTTTGAAATTTCTTTAATAAAATCTTGTCAGCAAGATATCTCAAAAACTATTAGAGCTAGAGCCTTGAAAGTTGGTGAACATATTGAGGTGATGAGTTGATGGATTGATTAACTTTTGACAAAATTCCGAAAAACACTTTGTGAGTTATGGCCCTTTGCCGTTTTGGTAATTTGTGCCCATTGTAATATATGCTAAAAGAGATGCATAGCATAACTTTAGAACCGTGTATGCTATGGTTTTGAAATTTCATATATGCATTTCTGATGGACTATTAGCGGACACGCATTTTTGTTCTCATCCGGAGTATGCCCCTTTCAAGAGTTATTGCCCTTTGAAGTTTTTTGAATAAAATCTTGTCAGCAAAATATCTCAAAAACTATTATAGCTAGAGCCTTGAATGTTGGTGAATACACGTAGATTGGTGTTGATGAGTAGATGACCTGCTTAATTTTCGACATAATTCCGAAAAATTCTTTGTGAGTTATGGCCCTTTGTCATTTTGGTAATTTGTGCCCATTATAATGTATGCTAAAAGTGATGCATAGCATAACTTTGGAACTGTATATGCTATTGTTTTGAAATTTCATATATGCATTCCTGATGGAAAATAAGCTGACACGTATTTTTTTTCTCATCCGGATTATGCCTCTTTCAAGAGTTATTGCCCTTTGAAGTTTTTTTTAATAAAATCTTGTCAGCAAGATATCTCAGAAACTATTATAGCTAGAGTCTTGAAAGTTGATGAAAAGATATGTGGTGATGAGTAGATGACCTGATTAACTTTTGACAAAATTTAAGTTATGGCCCTTTGTCATTTTGGTAATTTGTATCTATTGTAATGTATGATTAAAAGTGATGCATTCCATAACTTTAGAACCCTGTATGCTATGGTTTTGAAATTTCATATATGCGTTCCTGATGGAAAATAAACTGACATGTATTTTTTTTTCATCCGGATTAACTTGAGAACCGTGTTAGCCAGGGTTTTGAAATTTCATATATGGTTTGCTATGGAAAATTAGCTGACACATATTTTTTTCTCATCCGCGTTATGCCCCTTTCAAAAGTTATTGTCGTTTGATTTATTTGTTAGCATAACCTTGGGGCCAAGGCCCCACACTTTGAATTATTATTGTAATCATGGTAATTTTCGGTTTTATTGGACGGGTTTTTAAAAAATTCCGTCCTTTAAAATAGCGATGTCCGGGTGGGTGGTTGGGCGGGTGGATGGGCCCCACATGCGCGACATAGCCTTGGGCGGAATTCTTGTTGTATGTTTTTATTTTTCTATGAACATTTTTAAAGTTACTTTGCAGAAATGTTTATCTTCATTAGATGATGTGTTGCACACAAGACCCGGCTCAATACCTCCAAGTCAAGGTTATACATAGATGTCAAGAACGGGGGAGACATCTGTGTTTTTGTAGAAAAACAAATTCTAGTTGTAATCAGAAAATAATCATGATTACAGGCAAAAATATGGATGTAATTGATTAAGTTAAATTACTTGTAATCAGAAAAATGTCTGATTACAACTACAGATTATGATTACCCCAAGCCTGGTGGGGGTTAAAACAACTCTCTAGGATAGATCAGTATATAAAAATTGGGGAATGGGTTGGGTAAAAACATAAAATCTGGCTAAAAACATATAAAATTACTGTCTATGGTTTGGGATGCTGGAGCTCTCCAACTGGCAACTGCAGTCTTGAATGATTCAGACCTGGAGATACTGCAACATATTCTGGGAGACATTCCACTGGACAATGGCCAGGGGAAAGAAGGAGTATTTGCAGTAATCCTTACCAGTGTGGAGCTGTTGATACTTCATCAAGTTCCACCTGGAAGGCCTACAAATGGGATGTATAGAGTCAGGAAGGGGCACGGTCAGAAAGCCATAGACAATTTTGTAGAAGAGGCAGAGACAGGCCACTGGTTGTCTCTATTCTAGGGTTTGCCAGTCCAACTGGTGCAGCAATGAAGAGACTAGTTGTCCTAATCCAATCATTCATGAACAAGTGTCTCAGTCTGGTATGCCATTTCTCGGATTTTAGGGGACTTTGTTTTAATGTTACGTCTTAGAAATCTGAGTGGCTTATTTGCATTGGTGCCTGTTCCAGCTGAAGCTACTAGAGATATCCACCCCCAAGTACCTGGCAGTACTGACAGCCCCCAGGACCTGTCTGTGAAGTATATACATGTACTGTGTGTCAAGTATCGTCCTGACTGAAGTCACCTTGATGACCTGGCACTTGGAGGGGTTAAACTCCATATCCCATGTACATGTACTTCCCCATGTCTGCAGTCTTTGTAACATCTCACTGTCACTCCTATCTTCAAACGTTAGGTATAATGAGTGTCATCCAGGAAGAGGCGAGCAGTGAGTCTATGTCCTGGGAAAGTCATAAATGTAGACCAGACACAGGATAGGGCCCAGAACCGAGCCCTGGGACCGAATCCAACTCCTTGCCCTCAGTTACAAAAACATAGATTGCTGATGGTTACTGAGAAAGGCTTGAATCCAGCGCAACTTGGTACCTCTGATTCCATATGAATGCAGTTTCAGAAGAGCTTTGAATGACTGACCTTGTTGAAGGCCTTGGAGAAGTCCAGTAGGATAAGATCTGTCTGCTTGCCCTGACTAGACCTATTTGCAAGATCCTCAACAAGGGAGACCAACTGAGTCTCACAGGATCGCGTGATTCGCCTCTCCTGAAAGCCTTGTTGTGGGTCTATCATGAGTCAGTTCGAATCCAGATGTTTCACAATATTTGAGGCAATATGTGAATCACCTTACACAACATACATGTAAGGGAAATCAGCCAATAATTGACTTTTCACCCTTTTGAATATGGGTGATACATTAGCTGAGTTCCATATATTTGGCACAGCACCAGCTTTTAAGGAGTATTCTATTAGGATCTTAAAAAATTGAAGCAACAAATTTGTTCCTTAATTCATACAATTCGACAGGTTTGATCCTATCTGGGCCTGCTGCCTTTTTGGGCTTGAGGTTTATCAGAAGCTTTAACAGGCCAGCCTCTGAAATGCTAATGTCTGGCATGATTGGTAGGGTTCCTTAGGTCATCGGTCAGGACAGTCTGGGGAATGACGTTGACGACTAGGTCTTGCACTTTCATGAGAGAAAGCTCTCTAATGAAAGTGGGGACAGGGGAGTGAACACTGGTTGAAACTGCTGATTTAAGATATCAGCATTCTCTTTGGTGTCGCTACAAAGCTGGTCATCCTTCTTAAGAGGGGTCATGCCTTGCTGATCAGTCCAGGAATTTTTAAGTTATTGGAAAAACTTTTTGCTGTCCACTTGACCGGTCGATAGGTTCTCTTTATTATCTAGCCCAAGGATTCCGTCAAGATAAGCAACATGACAATTTTTGGGCTCCATTCTAACTGTGTATCTGAGAGAAATTTATTTTTCTCTTAGTTGGGGATTTCCACTTTTTGTCGCAGAGTTTCTTCCAAACTGCCACAACACACGTAAACTGTAGCCGATCAAAAAAAAAAACACAAGATTTTCAATTTTTTATTTTTATTTGCATCAAAATTAATTTCCTGCTTTTCTTTGTCTTTTTACCATACTATCCCATTAAAATTACTGGGGCTTTATATAGTGCCGTGAAGCTCCGCCATTAGCACGGGAATCCTGACAAACCTGAGATTTTGACAGGCTCCGCTGTGTTCACGGGTTGCACAACACATCCGTGAGTACTACATGCTCCGCCGTTAGCACGGCCTGCATGGAATACCCACGGGTATGCTAACTCCGCCGTGAACACGGACAACATACAAAAACACGAGTTGATCTGAAAAACAACATTTGAAACGTGTTTATTGACCAGCTGGCCTTCGATATTTAGAATAATAAAAAAAATAAATAAATAATCGCGAGCTTCGCGACACTGCCCCTCAAAAAGAATATGAATAGCGGTTTATTAAAATGCTCAAAGTAATCTCTTTCCATGCTTGTTGTAGTACGGACAACCTGTCCCCTTAGAATATCTAAATGTCTGGTGACCGTGTACATAAATGTTTGTGTCATTGTTTTTAATTCTGATCGCTCAACAGCATACACATTTACATCCCCACTGCTAATAATGATAATGTCATGATCACTGTCATTAGAATTGACGTCATATTCTTCACTGAAGTCAGCACTCCAGTTGCCATTGCTTTCACCGCCCTCATCTGAAACGTATTCATCACTGTCATATTTTTCATAAGCATGTTCAAAATCGTCCACCACTGAACTAGTCCCTGAACCATCAGAACTCATCGCGCTATATCTCGAAACATTGCCACTCACCGTATCACCATACATCGCCGCATCATCGCCCAACACAAAATCATCGCCAATCAACTTATCATTGCCAAGCGCCGCATTATCACCAATCACCGAATTATCGCCAATTAACGTATCATCGCCAAGCACCGCATTACCACCAATCACCGTATTACCGCCCAACAACGTATCACCGCCAAGCACCGCATTACCACCAATCACCGTATTATCGCCCAACAACGTATCACCGCCAAGCACCGCATTACCACCCATCCCCGTATTATCGACCATCAACGTATCACCACCAATCCCCGAATTTTCGCCCATCAACGTATCATCGCTAAGCACCGTATCATCGCCAAGCACCGCATTTTCCCCAATTACCGTATTATCACCCATCAACGTATCATCGCCAAGCACCGTATCATCGCCAAGCACCGCATTTTCATCAATCACCGTATTATCGTTACGTTCAGTGACGTCATCCACAGGTCCAACTCGTACGTTATCGAGATAGCTCATTTCAAATTCGAAATCAACGATCTGCTCATTATTTCTCCTTATCTGGTCTAGTTCATCAATTAGATCAAATACACTATCGTCATCACTTATATTTTCATAATACCCACTAATACTCACCACGTGGAGCACCAACCGCGATTTCTTTTGCTCTAAAGGAGGTGTACCCATGACAAAGAATTAGATGTTTTGACAAATAACTCCTTCGAATGAATTGTGACAAACAACCTGTCTCAACACATTTCCAATGTTCAATATGGCTGTGTATTTCATTTTTGTGTCTTTTGAGATTCCGCTTATAACGGTAGCCTTTTCCGCATGTATCACAAGTATATTTGTTCATGACGACTCTGGAAAAAAATAAATAAACCGACCATCGAGTATCTTGTGAAATTTAATACACCTCTTTATCAGACAACTTAAGACTGCATGTATGTAATACATCCAAAACCAACTTTCAATGCTGTACACTGAATGAATATATGCACACGTATCTGCACGTGCGATTTTCTACTATATACTACTTTGCTCCGCCAATACACGCGTCGGTAACATACCCAGAATGAAATATCTGCACGGACGATATCAAAGGTATGCACATTAAACGACATTATTTTGCTCCGCTTGGACACAAATGCACGGTTTCAAACTGGTTAAGCAACAACACAATATACATTTTTATATTTACATATATGACTTACCACCTGACTTTGACAAAATTACATTTATATTTTTATGCCCCCGCATCATATGATGCCGGGGGCATATAGTTTTTGGGTTTTCCGTACGTGCGTACGTGCGTACATGTGTACGTCCGTCTGTACGTGTGTGTGTACGTACGTACGTACGTGATCCTGTAACCTCAGGTTAAAGTTTTTGTAAGAGGTAGAGCCTGAACTTTTAGAACTCATATTTTCCTAACCATTTGATGGAACTGGTTCATCTTTGGTATGATGATAGATATAGGTCCAAAGTTTTATTAAGCAATACCCCCACCCATGCCTGTGACCTCAAGGTCAAGGTCACAGACTTAGAAATTTTCAATGTTAAAGACTCAGGTTAAGGTTTTTGTAACAGGTAGACTTGAATATTTTAGAACTCATATTTTCCAAACCATTTGATGCAATTGGTTCATATTTGGTATGATTATAGATATAGGACCAAAGTTTTATTCAGCGATACCCCCACTCATGCCCATGGCGTCAAGGTCATGGACTTAGAAATTTCCCATGTTAAAGACTCCAGTTAAGGTATTTGTACCTGGTAGAACCTGAACTTTTATGATAGCTTTGGTTCATATGATGATAGATATAGGTACAATGTTTTATTCAGCAATACCCCCACCCATGCCTATAACCTCAAGGTCAAGGTCACAGACTTAGACAATTTTAATGTGAAAGATTTTAAATATCTCACATTTTCCAAACTATATTATGGATTTGGCTTATGTATGCTATGATGATAGATACAGGTCCAAATGTTTATTTGGCAATACCCCCACTCATGCCTATGGCTTCAAGGTCAAGGTCACAGACTTAGAAATTTTTAATTAGATATTTTAAGAGTTGATATTTTCCAAATCGTGCGATGGATTGAGTTGATATTTGATATGATGTTAGATACCTGTCCATTTTATTCAGCAATACCCCCACCCATGCCCATGAGCTCAAGGTCAAGGTCACAGACTTAAAAATTTTTTAATTATCCCCGCGCACAACATAGCTCTAGCGTCTATATTTCTTCACTGATTTCAATATAAATTCACACAAATGTTCCTTATGACAATACCTCAAACGAGTTTGACTTTCAAGGTCAAGGTCACTGTGGCTATTTTTGGAAAAACTTTGTCATCGCTCTAGCGCCTGCATTTCTTCACTGGTTTCAAAATAACTTCACACAAATGTTACTTATGACAATATCTCTACCAAGTTCCACTTTGAAGGTCAAGGTCACTGTGGCTATTTTTAGAAAAACTTTGTCATCGCTCTAGCGCCTGCATTTCTTCACTGGTTTCAAAATAACTTCACACAAATGTTCCTTATGACAATTCCTCGAACGAGTTTGACTTTCAAGGTCAAGGTCACTGTGGCTATTTTTAGAAAAACTTTGTCATTGCTCTAGCGCTTACATTTTTTCACCAATTTCAATATTACTTCACACAAATGTTCCTTATGACAATATCTCTACCAAGTTCCACTTTCAAGGTCAAGGTCACTGTGGCTATTTTTAGAAAAACTTTGTCATCGCTCTAGCGACTACATTTCTTCACTGATATCAATATAACTTCACACAAATGTTCCTTATGACAATACCTCGAGCGAGTTTGACTTTCAAGGTCAAGGTCACTGTGGCTATTTGTAGAAAAACTTTGTCATTACTCTAGCGCTTACATTTTTTCACCAATTTCAATATAACTTCTCATAATTGTTCCTGATGACAAGGTCACACACTTAGAAAATTTTGTTGCAACATGGATTTTCGGGGTGAGGCGGGGCCCTTGGCGGGGGCATCTGTGTCGTCTGGACACATTTCTAGTTGTTTTGGGTTTTACGGCCCTATCATGATTATTTCACTTATATCGAGCTGATCGTTAATCAGAGGTGGGCGCAAACCGGAGTTATCAGATTTTTATTTTAGTAATAAGACATAGTATTTACAAATTTACATACACTGATACCAATTGCCACTTTTTATTCTGATAACGCTTGTTTAATTTTCATCTTTGCTTGTTGTTTCGCACTTCTCGTCGGTCGTTGGTTCGATTTATTTTTGTTTGGCGAAACTAACTGTTGTTTTTCAGAATTTCCTGGGAAAGCACTTATTTCTGCAGATGCCTCAATTGGAAAAAGGAGATTCAGGGGACGTCCTATAACACGACCAGACGCGAGGGACACTTTGGCAGATCGACAAAAACCATCACGACTTTGCACTAAACTGACCACTTTTCCGAATTTCCAGCACCCACGTGGAATATTTTCTTTGATTAAAACGACATCTCCAACACTTGGAGGAATGTCTGACTGAATCCTCCCAGTTTTTAACTTACTCTGGGACCGTTCGCGATTTTCCAGAACGTATTTAACAGCCTTTGACCTTTTCAGGGAGCTAACTCTATTATGAACGTCCATTTAACATTACTATTTGACACATGATCCTGTACTTCAAGACATTTTATCACATGTCTCCAAACTAAATCAAGTGTTTTACTGGCTGTTTTAAACTGTTGCGCGTTATCGCTTAGAATCTCAACAGGAGTGCCCCTTTGTGATATGAATCTTCTAAATCCAAGGAGAAATTCGTCTGCAGTCATATCCTGCAAAAGTTCAAGGTGGATGGCACGTGTAACGAGACAGGTAAACAAACAAAACCACACTTTCTTTCTCCATCACTTGTTTTGATAAACATTGGTCCCATGTAGTCCAATCCAGTCCTTGAGAAGGCAACTGCTTCTGTAACACGTGTCTTAGGTAAGGGTGCCATTAATGGCATCTTATAAGGACCACCTTCATGGCGTCGACACATTGTACACTTTCTGAGCACTGATCTCACTGTTGCTCTGCCATGTGGTATCCAATATTTGTATCTCAGCTGACTTAAGCACTGCGAGACACCACTATGTAAACTTTGTTTATGAACTTTGAAGATCAGCATATCCGTTATTGGGTCACTCTTAGGTAATAATACAGGACGTCGCGCACTTTCACTGACATCAGCTTGGTCTATCCTACCTTTGCATCGCAAAAGTCCGTCATTGTCAAGATAAAGACCAAGTTGTTTTTTTAGATTGTTTGATTTGCCTGTTGTTATTGCTTCGTATACGTCTTTGAAATTCTTTTTCTGAATGTACAACACCCACATTTTTTCTGCCCTGTCTATCTCTGAACTTGAAAGAGGTCCTCTGTACTTGGAGCCCTTAAGATTGTTAATAAATCGAAGAGCAAATGCTGTAACTCTTAGCAGCTTTGTTATTGACGAGTACCTTTCACTCTTAATACCAAATGGTGTGCTTTCTGCCGAAAAGTACGACGCTGAATCGTGAATTTCATTAGTTTTGACAAGCAATTCTGTTTCCTTAACAAACTTCGGTCGTTTTATTTCTGACTCGAAATCAACATTTACACGTTCTTCTTCATTGTATGCAAATCGTGGCCATTCGCTCTAAGACTGTTTTAGCCATTGTGGTCCATGCCACCAGAGGTCACTTTTCACAAGCTTTTGTACATTTGATCCTCTGGTCGCCAAATCAGCTGGATTTTCTTTTGAACTTACATATCCGAAAGCATTTTCATTACCATCAACTATTTCTTTCACTCTGTTTCTTACAAAGACAGACAAATCTTTGTCTGTGTTTATCCACTTGAGAACGCACTGGGAAACCGCCCCCGCCCATAGGGGCTTAAAGAAATATATGGGCTGCACGATGCTTCCACGCAGAGCTGAATCCGGCCCGCACACTAGTACTGGTAAACCGCTTAGAGGATCTAAGCCTGTCCAGGAACCGCGGTGCGAGGCGGACCGTCCATGCTAATAAACCCTATTGGTTTCATTGGGCGACAGGGCTTGAGATGTCATTTCATCTCATTGTCGGGTAAAAGTCCCACAAAATTGGAAGCAACGTCTCCAAAATGACCTTTACAGTGTTGACGGGGACGTTAAACCTCAAATCAAACAAACAAAAAAACGCACTGGGAATCAGTCCATACAAATGTTCCTTCAAGAGGAAGTTTTAACTGCTGTTTTACAAATCGCAAACATCTCACTCCTATCACTACTGCCATCAGTTCTAATCTCGGTATCGTCATTTCTTTTACTGGCGCAAGTCTCGTCTTTGAGAATATCAAGTCAGCCTTTGATTTGTTTTCAGCATTAATTTGAAGAAGATATATGGCTGCTGCATATGCATATGAGGAAGCGTCACAGAAACAGATGAGATAATATTTTATGTTACAATTGTCACCATTCATAGCGATACAACGCTTAATTGAAACATCTGATAAGCCTGCTATATCTGAGCTTATATTTGACCAGATACTCATGTGCTCATGATCAATGGCATCATCCCATTCCAGGTGTTTCTTCCATAAAGACTGGAGGAGAACTTTCCCGTTTAAAAGAACTGGAGAAAACAGACCTAGTGGGTCGAATACTGAAGCAATGTCTCTAAGTAGACTTCGCTTTGTGGCATTTTTCGATTCCATTGAAACATGTGGTTTCTTCAGAGATAGAGAATCCGTTTTTACTTTCCAAGTGTGACCAAGAACTTTAACTGAGTCACAACTGGTTCTATCCTGGTTAGCGAAGAATTGATTCACATGAGTGTCATTTGATATCCACTCTCTGAGATTCATAGAAGCTTCACTAAAAATTGATTTGGCTTCAAGGTAAAGTTCAACTGCTTCAGAAACTGTATTTGTTCCTGTGATTAAATTATCCACATAAATGTCGTCTTTGAGTTTCAATGCAATGTCACTTTCGTACGACTCTAAGTGACTTTCTAGAGTCGCTCCTAGAAGAAAAGGGCTTGAGATTACACCGAACGGCACACGGCAAAATCGATATTCCTGAATATTGTCATTGTCAACTCTAGCATTATTACAATCTTTCAGCCAAATAAAGCGTGTAACATCCCTTTGGCATGGTTGCAATCCTATTTGAAGGAATGCTTTCTCAATGTCAGCCACTATAGCGATTTGATTAAGTCTAAATCGCATTAGTAATGCACACAAATCGTTTAACAAAACTGGACCTCTATATAAACACTCATTTAAGCTTTTGTTTTCTTTCTTTGTTTTTGCTGACGCATCATAAACTACACGAAGTTTAGCTGTTGGTTTTTGCGGGTTAATAACCGCATGATGTGGCAGGTAATGTTTTGCACTGCCCGCATTAGTTCTGTTCACCTTTTCAATCACCCCCTTCTCTAGTTGGTCTTGTATGATCCCATCATACTGTTTCATCACTTCTGGTTTGTTTTTCATTCTAGAAACATTTGATTTCAGACGGCCAAGCGCAAGCTCTCTGTTAATCGGCAAGTCAAGATTTTCTTCCTTCCAAGGCCATTTCACGTGATATCGCACGTCTTCAAATGTCAATGTTTCTTTAAATTGAGTCTTGACCATTTCGTCATTGGTCGTTCTTGGATTATCAAAGATTCCAATATTCTCTATATTCCAAAAATCTTCAAGGTCTGGTTTTCTGGGTGCTACCTCGTCAATACTTTTAAAGACATTAGTTTGAGTGATATTTGTTCCGTAAGTTAGAATCAACATATTTGTTTCGTTTGCATTTTGTTCATGCTCACATGTACGACCTGTCAAAATCCACCCGAGTTTTGACGCAAGTAGGTAGAGACCCGGTTGTATTTCGATTTTCTGAGACAGAATAAGATCTAGATAGTAATCGTTCCCCACAAGAAGCTCAACCGTTGAAGACTCAGTTTCCGAAGGTATGGTATCTGCCATATCAAGACTCTTTATAAGATGATCCATATTTTTGGAAGAACACAAATTTAAAGCTTTCCTTTGAACTATTCCACTTATGATAGGCACAATGTTTGCACAAATATCTAGGAATTGGCCATCATTGAGTTTGATTTTCAATTTTGTCTGTGTGGTTTTTATTGTCTTGGGTTTGTTACTACCAAAGGTTACTAGCTTAATTTCTTCTTCACTGTCTCTTTTCAATAGCAATTTCTCCGCCAAAGTTTCCGTAATGTACGTCCGTTTTGAACCTGAATCAAGTAGGATTCTAACTTGTTCACTTCGGGAGTTATCGCAATTTTTTATCTCCGCCTTTGCTGTCTGCATAAGCACAATTTCTGTTGAGGATACAAGAACATTTTCTTCAGCACAAACACTATCTTCAGAAAATGCACTTACTTCTTCCGTTAAATGAGCAGTTGAAGTGGTATTCTTGAACTTTTTGGGGCATAAACTTCTGTGGTGAGCATTCGTTTCCCCACAGTGTACATACGTCTTACCTTTTTTGCAGTCTCTAGACATGTGGCCTGTTTTCAAACATTTGTAGCAACTGTCTTTCAGCTGCTTTTTCCTTTCGTCGACGGTTCGATATTTCGGACATTCATCGCTCCAATGTCTCTTATCACAGTACCTACACTGGTCATAGAATCTTGTCACAGAAGTTGGTTTTGTGTTGACTACCAATGCCTCAGCTGATCCTAATTTTGGTCTACTCCTGTCACTGAAAACCTGTTTACTGGCAGGATTAGGTCCAAGCATTGATTTACCACCACTTCGAGAGCGAGAGTAATTTGTTCTGAAACCAGAGTTCGCAATTGGTCCAGGAATTGTTGTTCTTTCAAGATGAGAGGGGTTGTCTCTCTTGAAGGCACTACCCTACTGATCGTCTTTCTTCTCGGCATGCTCTCTAGCCGTGACATACTCATGCAGTTTGATTTGCAAGGTTTCCACTGTCCACTTGTTCTTTGCCCCGTTCAGCATTTCTAGCTGAAGAAGCACGTCTTCTGGTAGTTTAGAACGAATCATTGATACAAAAACATCTTGATTAATATTTTGCTTGAGAACTTCAAGGCTTCGAATATGCCTTTCTATATTATCGAGCATACACCTTAGACTATGTGTCTTGTTTGTAGCTTGTGACAGATTGATCATTTTATTGTAATGTAGGTCAATCACCTCCTGTTGATTTCCAAATCTGTCTTTAAGAATTTCCACTGCTATGGGATAGTTTTCTTTAGACAGTGCCAGCCCAAGAATAGCACTCTTTGCTTCACCACTGACTTTATTCTTTAAATAATTGAATTTTTCAATATCTGATAGTTTTTTGTTTGTATGAATAGCACATTCGAAAGAGTCCCAAAACTCTGACCATTTTAGTTTATCACCAGAGAATGTCACTATATCTAACTTTAACAGAAGTTGTTATTTCTTTTTCTCTTAATTCTTGTTTTTCAAGAATCTCTGTTTGCTATTTCATTTGATCAGCTACAATTGAATTCATTTGTTTTTGTAAGTCTACTATTTGATCGAAACTGTATTTTTCCTTCGCTGCCACTTTCATTCCTTTAGTCATACTAACTGTATCTTTAAATTCCTTTAGATTCATTACGCACTCTACCGCCGTGTCGCATATCGACTGATTTTCATCAACCAGTTGACTCGTTAAATCGTTGTCACTATCACCTATCGCATCCGCCAACTTCTCGGTTTGTATTTCAACTTTATCACAGTAAATCTGCAGCCGCTCTATGCAATTATTGCATTTTATGATCACTTCTGTTTCATCAGTAAACAAACCGGAGCTAGCCAGAAGATCTTGAGAGTTTTTTGTTTCCTTTTTCAAGATATTAATATATCTTGTCCTGACCCCTTTTATATATGACGTATTTGACGCCATATTCTTTTTGTTATATGTCTTACACCAAGACACTAACCGAAAAATAAAAGAAATTTACCGTTCAATTTCCTGTCTGTTCTTCCCGGGTTCCGGCACCAAACAATATGTCGCAGAGTTTCTTCCAAACTGCCACAACACACGTAAACTGTAGCCGATTAAAAAAACACACAAGATTTTCAATTTTTTATTTTTATTTGCATCAAAATTAATTTCCTGCTTTTCTTTGTATTTTTACCATACTATCCCATTAAAATTACTGGGGCTTTATATAGTGCCGTGAAGCTCCGCCATTAGCACGGGAATCCTGACAAACCTGAGATTTTGACAGGCTCCGCTGTGTTCACGGGTTGCACAACACATCCGTGAGTACTACATGCTCCGCCGTTAGCACGGCCTGCATGGAATACCCACGGGTATGCTAACTCCGCCGTGAACACAGACAACATACAAAAACACGAGTTGATCTGAAAAACAACATTTGAAACGTGTTTATTGACCAGCTGGCCTTCGATATTTAGAATAATAAAAAAAATAAATAAATAATCGCGAGCTTCGCGACACTTTTCCTGTGGGCTTTGTGTAGTCTATTTCTTTTGTGGATGATTGTCTTGATCTCAAGCGAGATCCAGTTAAAGGAGAGCTTGCCTTTTTTAAC
Source organism: Lucinisca nassula (assembly GCA_963580285.1). Classification (NCBI taxonomy): domain Eukaryota; kingdom Metazoa; phylum Mollusca; class Bivalvia; order Lucinida; family Lucinidae; genus Lucinisca; species Lucinisca nassula. The sequence goes on from OY757010.1 coordinate 30,790,836, forward strand.
CTTTGAGGGAATGCATTTATCTGTGAGGTGGTCGATTTTTAACTGAGTAGATAATTTTTTTTTTGTTTGAATTGAGGTTTAACGTCCCCATCAACATTATATAGGTCATTTTGGAGACGTTGCTTTCAATTTTGTGGGACTTTTACCGGACATTGAGATGAAATGACATCTCAAGCCCTGTTGCCCAATGAAACCAATAGGGTTTATAAGCATGGACTTGCACCACTTTACCTGGGCAGGCTTAGCTTCTCTAAGCGGTTTACCAGTACTCGGTTTCAGCTTTGCGTGGAAGCAACATGCAGCCCATTTATTTCCTCAAGCCCCAACAGGCGGGGGCTGCAGTAGATAAATATATTTATGAGTTTATTCATGCATTTTCTGTTTTTGGTCATTTGTTGTGTGCATTTTTATCATAAAATATTAATAAGACCATCCCGCCTTGTTACTTGCATAAATATGACAGGTAAATATCATCAGCACATCCTCAAATCTTCTAGAAACCAATAAGTACAAGCTTAGACATTTCTTTTATACAAGTTTAAAGGTCAATTTTGTGGTTTCAAATCCAAATGAAAGAGCATTTCACAGAAAATAACATCTTATTTACAATGACAATAAAACAGCGAAAGATGATTTTTGCCAACCACTGGTAAGTCCCGGCAAACAGTATGAATGAGTGATGATGTAGTGTTTGTTTGTGTCTATTCAATGATATGTTCAATAAACTGAGTTCAAGGCAGTTACATTTATTGCAAGATGGGTCTCTTTCATGGATAGTATTATGTCATCAGATGGAGTAATCAAGTTATTTGAAGGATTGAATCCATCTGAGCTTTAGGATCTGATGAACTTTATCCTAAAGTCCTGAAGGAACTAGCAAATGAGCTATGTCCAGTATTTGCACATCTGTTCCAACAATTTTGATACAGGTGAAATCCCCAAAGAATGGCTTCTGGCGAATATTTGTCCACTCTTTAAAAAAGGGAGTTAGAGCACTTGCCCTTAATTAGTAAGTAAGTAAGTAATGTCTTTATTTAAAGAGGATATAACACAGTTGGTACAACCAATCTTCCCAGAGGCCCTCATTCAATAATACAATATCTACAATTAGTTACAATATTATTGACTTTGTCAATAAAGCATGTTTTAGCCCTTGTTCTGATGGTTCAAAATTCTGTCGCACAAAAACCCCATGCCCTTCCTTATGAAAGTATTATGATCACAACTTATATCAAGTCTGAGTAGCTCAGAATCAGACCTGATAATGGAAATCTGATTGAACCAACAGATCAAAGGGTAAAGACAAATACATTATACCTGATACAAAGCATAAATTGCATTTATGTGCATGTACATTGTATTCTAGAACATACCATAATTTTCCTAAAATTTCAGACACCTAACCCTTATCTTGCTGAATATTCAGTTTAGTCACACCCATTTCTGACTTTGAATCTTTCAGATTACTTCATGTAATAATTATTCTTACAAATCCATAAACTTTATGTCAAACATTGTAGATCCTGATCAGATGGCTTCTTCAGAAGCCATCTGATTTGGATCTACATTGTTTCCAAAGATAGGGGTTGTCGTGAACAGCAAGATAAGAGCTAATACTGTTTCTGTTATTATTGTATAAAATGGTAAGTCCTTGTCCTAAACTACCACATGGGTTTAACAAAAGCCTTGGTAATATAGTGGTTATGCTTCTCACCTCATAAACCAGGGTTCATGGGTTGGATCCTGGGCTTCTTCAGACTTTCGGAGATGAGTCTTTGAACCAAGGTCCCAACTCCATATGACCTTAGCTGTTGGTAGAACGTTAACATCAAACACACACACAATATGGATTTCCCAAAATAGCATTATCAGAGTACCAAAAATGGACATCAGATAAAAATGGACATAAGAAAAACAGCACATTTTAGCAAAATGCAAATATACAAAATATACAAATAGATACAGGACTACCTATATATTGCCTATCTCAGTTCACTAATGTTCCTTTTTGCCATCCCAGATACCTCTGCTTGAATGACCCTAGAGTTGGTGCATTCCTCACCGACTCAGGAAGTGTGTCCCAAAGTTTTGGTCCAGAGTAAGACCATGAATTTCTATAGACCTCAAGTTTGGGTTTGGGGATGTAAAGGGTCTGATTTGTTGTTGATCTTAGGCCATGGTTGTGGACATTATGTGCATATGTGAACTTTCTAGACATATAGGATGGAGCTTAGTTGTTTAGTGATTTGTACATTAGTATGCACTTCTTATAGCTGACCCTTTCATCATATCTCATCCACCCAAGCTGATGGAAAAGCTCTGATGAAGGGGTGCTCAAGTCCTTGTCTAGAATCAATCTTGCAGCTCGTTTTTGGAATTTGATAATCCTATCAATCAGCTCATTGTTGGAGTTTCCCCAAATGGAATTGCAGTATTCCAAACGAGTAAGAATATATGTGTTGAAAAATAATATCCTTGTGGGTATATCTAAGTAAATTTTGATACAGCCAAGTAGATATAGGAGGGAGTTACATTTTTTTATTGTCACATCCACTTATGCAGACCAGTTTAGTGTGTTATCAATGGTAACCCCAAGGAGCTTTTCTTTATTTGAAACTTCTAAGGCTGTTGTGCCTATTTTTATTTCTGGTGGATTTTCATGCATCAGGGACTGCTTTTGAGGAGATGACACAAAAAATGCCTTGGTTTTACAGGTATTTACTGACATATGATTATTAGCAAACCAGTCAACAGCTTTGTCCATCTCTTCATTCAGGTCCTCAGACACTTGTTTGACAGATGATCAAGACTTAGAAATGGTTGTGTCATCTGCAAATAATCCGGCAATGGCTTTTTTGATTTCTAATGGAAAATTATTGACATAGATCAGGAAAAGCTGGGGTCCTAAGACAGAGCCTTGTGGCACCCCAGAAGATATAAGTTTTGAGCTTGACAGTTTTCCTGATACTGAAACTTGCTGTGACCTTATATCAAAATATGACAAAATCCCTTGAAGGGAAGCATCAATGAATTGGTAGTGTTTCAATTTTTCAAGCAATAAAGTGTGAATAACAAGGTCAAATGCTTTTGATAGGTCTAGAAGTATTGTTCCTACTATTTCATTATTGTCAATAGCAGAAAGCCAGTCATCAACTATAGTAGTTAGAGCAGTCTCACAAGAATGGTGAATCCTGAAACCGGATTGCTGCTCATATAATAGATCATGCTCAGACAAATAAGACTTCAGATTTTCAGCCACATGCTTTTCGATAATTTTTGAAAGCAAGGAGAGGACAGAAACTGGTATATAATTAGACATGTCAGACTTGTCTCCCTTTTTAAAGCAAGGTGTGATCTTAGCTTTCTTAAAGCTGTCAGGGAAAATACCTGTGGTAATACTCAGGTTTATGATTTTTGTGAGCGGTGCTGCTATTATTGTTGAACTGAGCCTTAAGAACTTTGCACACAGACCATCAAGACCTGTAGCTTTTGAGGGATCAAGGGATTCAAGCTGCTTTTGTACAAATTCTCGGGTAATAGGTGGTATATCAAATTTCATATCAGGTGACAGTTTGTCTTGAAGAAAGCTTTTTAATTTTTCAGAAACATAGCAAGTATCTGTTTCCTCTTGGCCATAATGTAAAGAAGTCATTGAATGAATTTGCTGTCTCTTCTGGGTCCAAAATAGGTTCACCTTGAGGATTATCAATTGTGGGTGTTCTATGAGATGTTGTTTTATTTGTAATGTCATGCAAGTGTTTCCAAAGCTTTTTAGGATTTCGTTTATTTTCATCGCCCTGTGTCCCTGACATGTATTCCATGAAATATCATGATGCACTTGGATGGGCATAAACTTTTGTCCGACAAACAACATGCATTCAGAAAAAGGCATAGTTGTGAAACTAAGTTAAGCACAGTTATTAATGATTCCGTAAAAATCTTGGACAAAGGGGGACAGGTTGACACATTTATTCTGGGCTTCAAGAAGGCTTATGACACACACCCTCACAAAGTACTTCAAACCAAATTGTTTGGTTATGGCATTGGGGGAATACTCTCAAATGGATAGATTCCTTTCTTTGTTACAGAAAACAGTGAGTTGTTAAGAAACTTTGGACTCCAGTTTTGTCTGGGGTGCCACAAGGGACTGTTCTTGGTTCATTGTTGTTCTCCCTGTACATCAATCATATTTCCACTGACATCGACTAAGAAATAAGACTGTTTGCAGATGACTGTGTTTGCTATCAGGAAACTGGAGATACAGAGGACTCACTGAAACTTCAGAAGGGTATAGATAGGTTAGGATGTTGTGCAAGAAAATGAGAATGAGATTTCAGCACATTAACCCTTGTCCTGCTGAGCCCGGATACGCCTTGTCTTTAAAACAATGTAGATCTAGATCAGATGGCTTCTGAAGAAGCCATCTGATCAGGATCTACATTGTTTGTCATTCAGGTTGTGAATTTGTTGTAATAAATTGCATCAAGTAATCTGATTGGTTGATAATCGGTAGTGGGTGTGGCATATATGAATATTCAGCAGGTTAAAGGTTAAATGCAATATAATGCAGACTAGGAAGAGGACCAATAAAATTGATGGCTCATCCCATCAGGATCTACATTGTTTGCATATACATAGAGGATCTTACATGAGTGCTCATGTATTATTGAATTTATTAAACGAGTTGAGGAAAAGGGATAAAATGCGAGGCTGGCCAGCATTTTATCCCTTTTCCTCAACGAGTTTAATGAATTCAATAATACTTGAGCACGAATGCAAGATTCTATTTATCACATGACATTTAAAACGCATTTTATTCACGATTGTTTACAAAAATGTCAATATCCCGCCGTAAGTAAACACAACGTCGTTAAGGACGTCGTACATGTAACGTTACAGGACGTATCTAGCTAATTTGCATATTTAATCCACTAGTGGATTATCGAAAATAATACATGGCGTTATTACACTCTCAGACGCGACGTCATGTGATAAAGGGCAGTCGCTTTATAACGCTATGTTTTGGATGCATAGAACAGGGCCGTGTTATAAGTGAACTGCATTATAAAGGGATATTTTTATATAGAAATTAGAGTAAAATGACAATTTGGGAGGCAATACCTGGCCGTGTTATAACCAAAACTGTGTTGTAATGAGTTAGAGTACTTAAGGGACTGCCCTGTACATGTATATCTGTACTGGTTTAAGGTGACTCTAAGGATTTTTTTTTTTTTTTCAGAAAAAGATACAAACAATGATATACTGTGGACCTGGTCTTACCCGGCGGTGAGTGAGGAACAGAGGGCATTGTTTACCAGGAAATCTTGTCTCTCAACTGGCGGAGATGTATTTACGCCATTTGTGTACAGCCAGCATAACAAAAACTGGTACTATATACACACCTGTCATGTCCAAGAAATGGATAATTTACCAAAGGTAATTGAAATCGTAGGTACTTGGCATGTTGTTTTGTGAAAAAATATGTCAAATACATGTATATCCAATAACAGTCCCCACCTTTACCAAAGTAGAACAAAGAGCTAGCAAGCTGTTTGTTCTAAAGGTTGGAAAATATTTGAAATTACTGATTTTTTGGCAATATTGTTACTTGATGTATTTCACAGATTTTCAACAAAAATGGTGTCCCAACTCCCAAGTACATGTACTTGTGATTGAGAAATGAAATGTATTTAACCCTTCTATTGCTGAAAATTCAGTTTAGCCACACCCACTTCTGACTTTGAACCAATCAGATTACTTGATGTAATTTATTCCTACAAATTCATAAACTGAATGTCAAACAGTGTATATCCTGATCAGATGGCCATCTGATCTGGATCTACACTGTTTGCAAAGAATAGGGCTGTCGTGAAAAGCAGGATAAGAGTTAAGAAATGATATTTCCTATCCATGAATACGTGTTGTTAAGAATATAAATGCACAACAGTGATGCCAAAGTTAAATGATAATTGTGTGTGTGTGTTGTGTGTGTGTGTGTGTGTGTGTGTGTGTGTGTGTGTGTGTGTGTGTGTGTGTGTGTGTGAATTCGGGTTTAACGTCGCTTTCAACAATTTTTCAGTCATATCACGACGGTGTCTGGTTGCGACAGGGAGCTCAATGCTCACGTTTATAGTGCTGCCTCACTGAAGTATCATGTCCCAGACACATTACATGATACCACACCCAGTCACATTATCCTGACACTGGATCGACCAGTCCTAGCTCTACCCCGTAAACCTGAGTGCCAAGCGAGGAGCAGCTAGTACCATTTTTAACGACTTTGGTATGTCGCGAAATGATAATTGTATCTGCTCAAAAATGGTATGCATTAACAGCTATAAAATGTGGTAAAAAAAAATTGTTTACATTCTTACAATTTTCATTACCGTATTTATCTTTAATATTCAGACACCTTAACTCCTTGCCATTCTCGATTCTAAATTTGAACAAATTCAGTATAGTATCCAATGTTATGCTTTGTTTGTTTGTTTGTTTGATTTGAAGTTTAATGTCCCCATCAACACTGTAAAGGTCATTTTTGAGATGTTGCTTCCAATTTTGTGGGACTTTTACCCGACATTGAGATGAAATGACATCTCACGCCCTGTCACCCAATGAAACCAATAGGGTTTATAAGCATGGACGGGCCGACTCGCACCGCTTTGTCCGGGCAGGCTTAGATCCTCTAAACGGTTTACCAGTACTCGTGTGCGGGTCGGTTTCAGCTCTGCGTGGAAGCATCATGCAGCCCATCTATTTCTTCAAGCCCCGCTGGGCGGGGGCCGACCAATGTTATAACCAAAAAATTTCTGCATGAGTAGCAACCAATGTAGACTCTGATGAGAAGCCATATTCTGAGGCATCCAATCTAGGTTTACACTTTTAACTCAGGTCCAAATACATATGTTTAACCCATTTTGGACCAGAAACCCCAAAACGGGTACCCTGGCAAACAGTGCAGGCCCAGATCAGACACTGCAGAATGTGGCGTCTGATCAGGGCCACCACTGTTTGCTAAAAGTTCAGTCCTTTTCCAAATAAATTTTGATGAAAACACAACCTGACACCCCTAAATTTTGAAATGGACTCCACGAGTGCTATATATAAGGAGGAAGATTCCATTTTGAACAAAAAAGGTTAATAAGGTACAACAGTGTTTTCTGGAGGATTTTTGGGGGATTGACAGAAGTTGATTTTCATGCACAAGATGCACATATTTAGCTATAGTTGATATTTGCTTGGTTTTTTGGTCGTTTTGAATTTTTTTGACTTACCATATCAAGCCCGTGATTTATCAAAGGTGGGCAAAAACCTGACTACCTGGAGAAAAACTATCTGACCATTTGTTGCAGACCTTGGCATCTCAGATGTGATCCAAGCAAGGCTCAGATCCATATCTGTGGGAGTCAATGCTTTCACTACCAGGCCATAGTGGCCCATGCGATTTGTAACATCATTTAAGAGGAATTGGAACACTTAGCACATTTTTCCACCATTTTTCAAAAGGAGACCCTTTTGGGACTTCCTGTTAGCTTTTTTATTAGCTCAGTCCCACCGAAAAAGTGGTCTGTCTCTTGAAGGAAAGAATTTGCTCTTCAGGAGCAAATTCTTTCCATTAAGAGTTGACCCCTATTGACATGGGAGACAAAACACTTTTGCAGGAGTTGCCTCCCCTGAAGGTGTACCCATTCCTCTTAATCATTTAAATATTAACATACATTCATTGTTTCCCTATGAAAATTCAATTTCTCCATCATTGTGTTTTTTATTAGGTGACAGCATTTTCCTTAATTCTTTTTGCCAAAGATTTCAACCCTGAAAAGTACGAAGAACTGTGCAAGATTTTCAGCCAGCAGTTGCGCAAGACTGGTTCTCCTGCATCAATGTTATCTGGATACTTGGCAGTGATAACCAAGGGTTCATGTGACACAGATGAAAATGGAAAGTTCACTGTGAAAGATTATGAAGCTAGGCAGGCATATGCAAACTCCAAATTAAAAGGTATGCCTTTTCACTTTTTATCCTCTCTCTCCCTCACAGCTTCAGATAAGAAGGCCTAATGAGAATAATAAGGTGTATTTGGGTAATCTTCCTTATTCCACAGCTCCCAGTACTTTCCTTTGATGTTGGCAGTACTGATAAATTTTGATAAATGTATTGCTATCATGTACTGATATCATGTACTGATATCATGTACTGCTATCATTTACAGTTTTGAATGGACCTGAATCAGCTGATCGAGCTACAATTAAAATGGGAAGGGGCTTCTAGCTCTGCATGACAAAATTAACATTGTGGGTATTCCTTAAAATAGCCTCGCCGAGGTTATTTGAATGAGTACCCACATTTAAAATAGCTTCTACTTAATGGCAAACAGTGCAGACCCTGATCAGACTGCTCCTTCTGATCTTAAAATGGGAAGGGGCTTCTTGCTCTGCATGACAAAATTAACATTGTGGGTATTCATTCAAATAGCCTCGTCAAGGTTATTTGAATGAGTACCCACATTTAAAATAGCTTTTACTTAAAGGCAAACAGTGCAGACCCTGATCAGACTGCTCCTTCTAATCTTAAAATGGGAAGGGGCTTCTAGCTCTGCATTACAAAATTAACATTGTGGGTATTCATTAAAATTGCTGCGCCGAGGTTATTTGAATGAGTACCCTCATTTAAAATAGCTTTTGCAGAATCAGTGCAGACCCTGATCAGACTGTTCCTTCTGATTAAGTTTCTCCAGTTCTCCATAAAATCAAATTGTAGGTACTCGCTAGAACCGCCTCATCTAGGCAAGTCCAACGAGTACCCACAACATGTTTTTGTGGGATGAGGCAGTTCAAATGAGTACCCTCAACATACCTTTTTAGGAGAAAAAAATATCCCTGAATTAACTGAAAATACACTCCCATTTACTGGTGCCAAACATTTTATGAAACATTTGCATGCAGCAAAAGCACACAGCTGAGTTCAAAGTAAGTCCTTTCACTTGAAGGTTCAGCATTAAAATGCCCCAGTGATAAACATCAGGTTAAAAAAGCATGATCAAATAACCTGTGGTCAGTTGGATTTAGACCAATCAAATCCAATTGAATATTAATGAAGCAGAGAAGCTGACAGTGTCCTTTCAGACAGGACAATCCATTTTCCAAACGGGGTAAATCAGGTCAAATAAAAGAAATTGAAATTAACAGTAAATAAAACAAATATGCTTTAATAGGTTTTATCTATTACCTTTAAGTGGAAGTTACAATAAGCTGTGGATTAAAACAGATATATCCAATTGTTTTTGAGAAATATTGGTAAATATTTGTACTGATTGACATCTGTACAGGATAATTAGACTCGCCCTGGCGGGCTCGTCAAATTATCCTGTACAGATATCAATCAGTACAGATATTTACCAATATTTCACAAAAACAATGGATATATCTATTACTTAAATTAACACTTATCTTGCAGAGTATTCATTTAAGCCACACCCATTTCTGTCTATCAACCAATCAAACTATTTGATGTAATTTATTGCTACAAATTCATAAACTGAATGCCAAACAGGGTAGATCCTGATCAGATGGCTTCTTCAGAAGCCATCTGATCTGGATCTACACTGTTTGCAAAAGTGTAGATCCTGATCAGATGGCTTCTTCAGAAGCCATCTGATCTGGATCTACACTGTTTGCAAAGATAGGGGTTGTCGTGAACAGCAAGATAAGAGATAAGGTGTATTTGGGTAATCTTTCTTATTTCTCTATTAAACATTTATTAACTCATTGTATGTCAGTGGACTCTTCCATTGCTATATGTTGGACAAGTCCATTTGTCATATAAGGGGTGTCAGGCCTATTTTTTCGTTTTTATTCTATTTTTGACAGAAAATTCTGTTAGCAAATAGTGCGGGCCCTGATCATTCTGCAGCATCTGACCTGGGTCTACACTGTTTGCCATGGTACCCCTTTAGGGGTTTCCCGCATACAATGGGTTATGGGTACAGTCCAACCTGTATTTTGCAAGTACCAAAGGGATAACCAAAACACACTTGCTTAAAACAGGACTGGTGCTTGCTTGAGACAGGTTGCTTGCTAAATAGAGGTGGCCACTAAGACAAGTTTTAATGTACTTGTTTCTTACAAGAAATAAGGAAAATTATTACTTAATTATCCTTCTTGTCCTCCTTATGTTGAGCTATGACTTCCTCCCACTCAGTGTCAGTTTGTCATATTTAACCCTTTTTGTACCAAATGGAATCTGCCTCATATATGACTGGAGTCCATTTCCAAATTTAGGGGTGACAGGTTGTATTATCTTTAAATTTATTTGGAAAATGGCTGAACTTTTTGCAAACAGTGTAAGCCCTGATCAGACACTGCATTTTGGGCATCTGATCTGGGCCTGCACTGTTTGCCAACTACCCATTTTGGGGTTTCAGGTACAAATGGGTTAATTATGTTGGTAGAAATACAGATACAATCTGTATCAAATATTGATTTGCTTTACTTGTGATAACTTGAAAGAATTCAAAATTTTAAGATGTTTACGTTCATATATTTTCAGGAATAATAGAAGTGTTTGGTGTGGAGACCATTCTTATTTACACAGCATTACTGCTTAAGAAGAGAATAGCAATATATTTCCCACCTCATTCCATACAAGATTTACTACAATTTACAAGGTTAGTAGCTATGGAAAGAAGGTTTACCATATTTATGCAAACTGTTACATTCATGATACTTGGTACAAACTTGCATCTAAGAATGGCAACTGTAATGCAAACATCCATATCTCACCTTGACCTACATTTCATAGTTCACTGGCGCCGTCAGTTATTGCGACCACCCTAACTTTCACCCAAATGTTACAGTCCATTTCTGGAGAACTGTAAGAGTTACATTCATGATTCTTAGCACCTATAAATAGCATTAGTGAATGCAAGCATCCATGTGACCTTAACCTACATTTCATGGTTCACTGACTTTGTGAATTATTGTGCCCACCCTTACCTTCACCCTTATGTAAGAGCCCATTTCTCGAGAACTATAAGAGTTTCATTAATGATATTTGGTACAGGAATGGCAACTTCAAGGCAAACATCCATATCTCACCTTGACCTACATTTCACGGTTCACTGGCGCCGTCAGTTATTGCGACCACCCTAACTTTCACCCAAATGTTACAGTCCATTTCTGGAGAACTGTAAAAGTTTCATTCATGATTCTTGGTACAAACTTGCACCTATGAATAGCATTAGTGAATGCAAGCATCCTTGTGACCTTAACCTACATTTTATGGTTCACTGACTTTGTGAATTATTGTACCCACCCTTACTTTCACCCTCATGTAAGAGCCTACTTCTCGAGAACTATAAGAGCTTCATTAATGATATTTGGTACAGGAATGGCAACTTCAAGGCAAACATCCATATCTCACGTTGACCTGCATTTCATGCTTACCGACTTTGTAAATTATTATTGTTAGAGCTTCATTAATGATACTTGGTACAAGCTTGCATCTAGGTGTGGCAAGTTTTATGCAGATATCCATGTTTGATCTTGACCTACATTTCATTGCTCATTGACCCTGTGCCCCCATAGGTGCAAGATAGCCTTCGGCAGAATTCTTGTTCTTATTTCTGCAGAAAAAACATTTTTTGAGTTCTCATTAGAAGCACCTCTAATGAGTACCCACAATATATACTACTCAAAGTTTGATAGGGATCACTTTTTTAATGCAAAATAATTTTTGGATGAATTAATCAGCTGAATCCAAATTTGATACATAATGATAGAAAACGTATCCTTCACAAAACCTAGTGATTAATTTTGTCAACTGGAACTGCATTCAAGCGTGACAACAGCAAACGTCTTGGCACCCCCAAAATTTGCCGTAACACAAAGGGATTTGGACAACTGATTTTTCACAAATTTCCAAATTTGTTTAGACAAACGTGCTTAATAACGTGTATGGCGTACAAGGGCATCAATTACAGTACGACATCGCTTGCGCATGCTCGTAATCCGAGTCTGTATCCGGTTTTGTGAAATCAGCTTTCATTCATCAACCAATGCATCTTTGAGCTCCTGTAAAGTCCTCGGATGCACAGGTCGGGCTGAAACAGCACTCTGTAGCATGTCCCGCGCATGCTCAATCGGATTTAAGTGCGGTGACCGAGCAGGCCAGTCCATACGAACGATTGTCTCACGTTCCAGGTAGGAATCAGTGACGTTGGCAGGGTTGGGACGGGCATTATCATCCATCAGAATAAAGTCCGGGCCGATAGCATCTGCATATGGTCTCACAAACTCATCAAGAATCTAATTACAGTACCTCACTGCCATTAACGTTCCGTTTTCAGCGACGTACAAGTCAGGTTTACCGTTCATGCTTATCCCAGCCCAAACCATGACTGACCCCTTTCCATAGCGATCATGCTCTGCCACATTCAAGTCATCGAATCGCTGTTTAGACATTCGCCACACTAATTGACGTTTATAAGTGAAGTCTAGACAGAATCTGGACCCCTCAGTAAACAGTACTGGCGTCAAGTCACGAACCTTCCACCTGACGTGAGTTCTGACAAAGTCTAACCGGTCTAGCACGTGCTGTCTCGTCAAGGGACACGTACAACAGGCCTCATGGCATTAAGTCCGAACTCATGGAGTCCGTTTCTGACAGTTTGTGTAGAAATTCGTACTCCAGTTCCGTTCATAAGCTCGTTATGCAAACGCGTAGCGTTCAGGAACCGTTGACGTCGAGACTGAATCAACAAGAAACGGCCCTGACGTTGAGTTGTAGCCCTTTCTCGACCCCGCCGCGGCTGTGTGAAGGATTTCCGTGGGTAAGATGCCGACTCCACATTCGTGAAACCACGCTCTGAGACACATTCAGAATCCCAGCAACACGACGTTGAGAGACGCAAGATTCCAACATTCCGACGCAACGATTCATTTCTTCGGGGCTCAGACGGTTTCTTAATTGTCCCCCTAGGCATTTTAGTGTTTCACAAATCAAATGAAGTCCTTTTTACGCTTGGTAAAGGAACACTGACAAGTTTGATTGGTCTGTTGGAAAGCAGTGCTACGCAAGATTTTGGGGGTGCATGAATTCATTTGCGAATTGTGAGAAGTGTACACTTTTATGAGTACTGAACTGCACACAAGTTTCTGCTTAAGATATTTATCAATATACCGAGTACAGATTCTGTCAAGAACTTATAAATTTTCTGTGCAAAATTTGGTACATAAAAAGTGATCCCTATCAAACTTTGAGTAGTATATGTTTTCATGCAGAAAGAAGAAAAATAAAATGTGGATACTCTTCTTATCTGGGGCTATGAACTGTACCTTTTGGTCGATTGATAAGTAGTTGTCCCTGGAAAAATTCTCAAAATGTCTTGTCTATATTTCTTGTAGAGCAATACCCGCATTTGCCTGGCATCGTCAGAACTGGAGTATAGTACATCCCTTTGTAGAACTAGAGGATAAAGAGATTGATGAGTTAAAAGGAAGCAATCATTACGTAGCTGGTTTCACAGATGCAACAATAGAAGGAAGGTATGTAAGATGTTTTAAATATTTCATACCTCTATATAACCATGTTGTCAGGCATTGAACAAGGATAATTAAATAAATTTCCAATCACGACAATTGTTGTCTGCTTTGTCATCTGCAAAGTACTTCAAAATTAGTTTTTGCAAACAGTGAGGACCCAGATCAGACCGCTCCTCTAGATTGTGGGCCCACACTGTTTGCCTATATGAAAAAAAATATTTTTAAAAAATTCACAAGAAGATTCAGCAGATGACTTTTTCAGATGTAGTTTCAGATGTAGTTTTTCTTGGCAGCTAACGTGTTAAGGGATACTGTCCTTATTTTTTGTTAGAAACACATTGAGGAGATTGTGACAAGTACTCTCAACATATGTTTTAACCAATTTGTACTGGAAACCCCAAAAGGGGTACCTTGGCAAACAGTGCAGGCCCAGATCAGATGCTGCTGAATGCTGCATCTGATCAGGGACTCCACTGTTGCTAAAAGTTCACTCATTTTCCAAATAAATTTTGAAGAAAACACAACCTGAAACCCCTAAATTCTGAAATGGACTGCTGCTATATATAAGGAGGAATTTTCCATTTGGTACTAAAAGCGCTAATGGAGATATTAAGAAAAAATACTCCCAAATGATCTTCAGTATTCTTGTCTGTAAGAGACCAAAGTAAAATACTTAATACACCTCAACATTAATTTTTCTGTATAATCTGTACATGTCTCTGCAGTTATAACATTTTTGGGATTTATAAGTAAGCCATGTTTTTCCAAAATTATGATTTTCATTTGTTCTTCCAGCCATCAACATCCGTGTCAACCCTAGCAGCAGCCTTAACACTCTACAGGCTGGGTACAGTCAAACCTGTCTTAGTGGCCACCTCTATTAAGCAAGCAACCTGTCTTAAGCAAGCAGGCATTCAGTTCCCGAAAAAGAAAAATGCATTAAAATTCACCTGTGAAGCATGCACCTGCCTTAAGCAAGCACTTTTTGAATATCCCAGAGGTACTTGCTTAATACAGGTTGGACTGTATTTTTTTCAGCAGATTCTTGTGTGGATCTACATGTATATGGGTAACCAATGCTATATCCAAAATGGTTTTATAGCTAACAGTGTCACAAAGAGGATTGTTCAGATGCAAAATTGTAAAAAAATTACAAGTCCATGACGAGGCACATGAGCCACTACACTCAACAGAGGTCAGGTGTGAAACACTCTCCCCAGCCCATGGTAGCCATGCTTTTATGAACCATGGTGGCTGGAAAAATATAGCCTTTCCTGAAATGAAGTGTTTGCAGTGCTTTTTACCATATATATGTATGGGCATGGTAGTCATCTTGGCCATAATTATCAACTTACATTTAGCTGACTTCAAATATCAATTCTGATGCTATAGGCTACAAGAGAATCAGACAAATCAAATTTTGCTTTTTCCCATAAGAAATTTCCAAGTGACCAAATATACCTTGACATAAAATAGGTCATGATCAACCAGAGGTCTGTTACATGTGGGTGGGTTTATGGCATCCCACAAAACCCCATGCTGACAAGACAACCGAGCGTGATCCCTGACAGGTGCATCGGCAGCAGTGGGGTAAGGCACCAGAAAGATATCAAATGAATGACATGAATTATTTACAATATCTATATACAACAATACTAACATAAAACATCACATTTATTTGCTTCTATAACCCACTCACGACGTCCGTCCCGAAGGCAAAACAATGTTCTGTGCTCGGAACGGGTTGACCTGGGAGTCTACAGATTCTGTAGTATAGAAGCAAATAACAAAACCAACAAAATAAGAAAAAGAAACAAAACAAAACGCGACTGACCAGATTAAAAGTTCACTTAAGGTGAACCCCCCTCTCACGCACTGCTGTCAACTAGTCTGTCGACCTTGTTGGCGACCACAAGTTGATTTATATTATTTATTGATTGAATACGAACTTGAAGTCCTGGTAACTTCTTCGTTGGAATCGACTCCAGGTTGTTTTCCACGACCTGTTTAAAATGGTCTCAGGTTGTTTTCCATGACCTGTTTATTATGGTCTAGATGGTCTGTTATTGGGTCTGTCCGCCCTTGCTGGACACTGAACTGACAGCGTCGTACCAGTACCTGCTCCTATCTGGCAGGGAGCAGCAGGTCACCACACATCGTTGTGCCTGCAAATTACGATAATCGACTAAGATACAGTTCACAAAACGTACATGCTATATCATGATCCCACTCCCGGAGAAGTAAGAATATGTTCATGCATATACCGTTATTGCGCATGCGCAGACCAGACACACAGGCTTATTTGTGCATGCGACAAATAACCGTACAGTAGAACTCAACTTGACTGTGCATCAAATTATCAGCACCCAGCGCTTGACACAATAATACTCAAATTTTATGTTTCCTTACTGAGCACTACAGAAATCAATTAATGCTCACTACTACTGAGCATAATACTCATCAAATTTGTGCTCACTACATTAGCACAGGTAAGAGGCAATTGAACAGACTAGCCTTTGCGCTACCTGGTCACCTGCCAATTACAGGAAACATAACAAACTATTTCATACCCTTCTCCGCGACACGGCTCACAAATATAGCTATTCACAAAATCATTACATTAACAACAGCTAGAAACTAAAAACAGGAAGATTTTCATCGATTCTCCACAACATTTGTTAGTGTCTCATAAGGACCAACACTGTTTGCCGTAAATTCTTTCTGTATTTGGTAGGCACCATGTCACAACCGTCCTCGTGACGCTGATGATGCAGCTGACGTCATCCACGCCACTCAGGCAGTTATATCGTGTGGCGACCAAACACTCACACTTATCATCATCACATTCTTTTTATGTACATACATGCACAAACCGAGCTCTGAAACAAAAACAGCATCATTACAAAATGAACTCGTAATTCTTCTTGAACAACATTATTTCTACTCAACATGAACATGCATGTAAAATCAAATTCATCACGGATCATCATCACGGATAACCTGACAGGCTCTTGTAAGAGTTTGCCCTGATGATGAAGATATGGTTAAACCCGTCTTAATTTTACGTCCCCTCTACACCTAATATCATATAGAGACGGGACCACAGTTTTCTAACCACTGCTAGTCAAAAGTTATGGATCGAACAAGTGACCCAGCATTTATTAATTATATTCTACAAAAGGGGTCTATAAAAGCCTAAATGAATCTAGAATGAGCTGGTGTCCAAATTTTACGTCTCACCAACATCTAAGGTCAGAATGAGACAGGAACTCGCTTAAAAGACTTGTTCTACTTCTGGAGAAGCCTGGGATCGATCCTGGGACCTCTAGCTGGTAAAGCTAGTAGCCTAATCACTACACCAAAGAGGCTTCAAAAGTGAATTCAGAATAGGCTTCAGAAAGTTGGGGTATAGTATAAGTAAACCCCTCCAAAACCTACAAGCATGTTCATACAAAAATAATACTAAACATAGATTTAACATACCTTTCAGTATACTTTCATTGTCCTGCCACGATATTGTGTGCATTTATTCGCACTTGACCTGCTGCTGAATAGTGTTGGTTTTTCATGGTATTTATACCTATGAATACTACCGGAAAAGCATGCATACTTGTGTTAGCTCGCTTAAATCGTGACAAAGTGAAGATACCGTCCACAATCATAGCCAGATAGCAAAAATCGCGTTCAAATAGTATAACCCCCAGGGAAAAATGATGAAACGTCCCTACAAATCAATGGTATAACTCCCGTCAAAATGAAAACACACAACATCGTGACTGGAATGAAAATTATATAAGGCACAATTTGGCGGTTGGCGATTATTAGGCAAATTTTATAGAAATCAGCCTTATAGCGGCCAACTGTAAGGTAAAAAAAATCTCCACAAACCACTCATGCATACATCGTATGATATGTGCATGACTTGTACATGGAGCAGCATATTTTGCCTACCGTATTTCACCTAAAATATTTCACTCGCACCGCCTTGCCATATACCTACTAAAATAATTTAGATGTGCATAAGCACCAGAGAAGTTTCCTATTCCATCTCGTAACAAGGTCACAATTTGAACAAACTTGCCAGGAATATGAATTCTGATGCCACCAGCTACAACAGAAAAAAAAAATCCATTATTTGGCCTCTGTGTACAAAGTTGACCTTGATGTGTAATACGTCAGCATCAACCAAAGGCCTCCATTTTAATAAACTTGGCATAGCCGTAGCCCCAATGCTGCATTCCAAGTTTTAAGGTCATTGGCTATTTGGTTCCGAGAAGATTTCCAGATGGGTTTTCATTGCCTCATCCCAGAGATTTGGTTTCAATCAGCCCGGCAGTTTTAGTGGAGAAGAAGATAAAAATACTGTCATCCAGGACAAAGGTCAGTAAATGACCTTGACCTTTGGAATTGATAAACTTCCAGTTCTGATGCCATAGGCTACTATAGAATTAGATATAGCCATTGTTTTGCCTTTTTATGTCCCCGGTAGCGATAGCTGGGACATATTGTTTTTGCCTTGTCTGTTTGTTTGTTTGTTGGACAAATTAAACATTGGTCATAACTTTTGAACCATTTGAGATAGAGCCTTCATATTTGGCCTGTAGATTGCCAGTCATGAGGGCTTTCCACTCATACAAAAATTTTGACCTGTGGCCTTGACCTACTTTCAAGAAAAAAATCAACATTGGTCATAATTTTTTTAACGGTTTGAGATAGAGCTTCATATTTGACATTTTGGTTTCTTGTGACAAGGGCTCCTAACCCGTACCAAATTTTTCTCCTGTGACCTTGACCTGTGATCTATTTTAAAGAAAAAATTAACATTGGTCATAACTTTTGAAATGTTTGAGATAGAGCTTTCATATTTGGCAGGTAGGTTCCTTGTGACAAGTGTTCCCACTCATGCACATCATTTTGACCTTGACCTGTGACATACTTTAAAGAAGAATATAGCATTGGCCACAATGATTGAATTGTTTGAGATAGAGTCTTAATATACTAGGGACAAAAAATTAAGGGAACCCTCAAATTCAAAACTTCAGTGTCACAGGGAAGGTCAGTATCTGGTCCATGCTCCACGAGCATTGATGCATGCACAGCACTTTCTGAGCATGCTAGTGATTGTGCGACGGATTACCTCCTTTGGTATCCAACGCCTTTCTTCTTGCAATGCTCGGCCAAGCTGTTGCAGATTGTTACAACGCTGCGGTCTGTTGCACACGCGGCGACCCAAGACATCCCAAATGTGTTCAGTTGGTGACATATCGGGGGATTTGGCTGGCCATGGCAGTGTCCTTACACCTTGTTGTCTCAGAAATTCGACAGCAACACGGGCTCGATGTCGGTGTGCATTGTTGTCTTGGAATTTGGTCTGCGTAACGCTGGCCAGTCAAGTTACCTGTGATCGTTCAAGGTAACTTGACTCATGCCCAGTGGTTGTCCCATTCGCCCGGCGCATTGGTTGGAACTTCGAGTTCCAAGACAACAATGCACGCCCAGATCGTATATAGTCATGGTGGCCATCTTGGTCATGTGACCAAAATCCCATTAACAAACTTTCACTGATGAGGCCTAATTGGCTGAAACTAGCTTGTCTGGCCCAGAAAATATGAACGTTCTATATTTTCCAGTTCTGTCATGTATTCCTTGCTTCCAAAGGATAACCCTTTCTAGAACATATTTCTTTCCCCAAACCATGGAGACTGCACAAATAATTTGGTTTCAACTGGCCCGACAGTTTCTGAGGAAGATGTCACTGCCTATTCTATAAGCTCTCCTGGAGCTAAAAGGGATGACCAATTTCAGATTCTATCCTGATGCCAGGTATGAGCTGGATATATGTAGTTTCAATGTACTTTTAGGTTTGGAATTATTTTTAGCACATAACTTGTGAATATTGATGCCATAGATTGGGGAAATGCAACAGGCACTTTCACAGATTCCAGTATGTTCGAACTTCAGATCCTGATCAGGATGCATATTAAGGGGAATTGGAACACCTTCAGGGGAGACAACTCCTGCAAAAGTATTTTTGTCTCCCATGTAAATAAGAGGAGCAAATTCTTTCCTTTAAGAGTAGACCCCTTTTTCATTGGGACAGGGCTTATAGAAAAGCGAACAGGAAGTCCTGAAACTTGTCTCCCTTTGAAAAATGGCAGAAAAATTTGCCAAGCGTTCCCATTCCCCTTTCTTGTAAAAGGGCATATTTCTGAAAGTCAGTGACCAGTCTATGCTAAGTCTACAATCTTTGCAAATGTGTTTCATTTGACTTGTTATTGTTTGAGTTTTAGCATTAAATAGACATTTCTATTTGACAGGAGTGATTTGTATGATGTATTTGTTAATGGTCCATCAGGACAGATTAGTATAGCACAGCATGCACAAGGTAATTTCTGAACTTTACAGTTTGCTTTTATATTTTAATTTTAAAACTGAGAACAAAAAGTAAGGTGTATGTGTGTATGTGTTGAGTTTAACGTCCCACCAACAGCTAAGGTCATAGCGAGATGGAACCTCAGTTTAAAGACTCATCGGAAAGTCTGGACAAGCCCTGGATCAAACCCATGACCCCTGGTTTATGAGGCAAGTAGCATAACCACTACACCACGGAGGCTTCTAAAGTACAGTAAAATTCCTATATTAAGACCGCCTTTGGGACTGTTTAAAAGTGGCCTTAAAAACCTTTTTTGAACAGTCGCAAAGGTGGTCTCTGACCAGAGGACACTGTATGCAGAAAATACAAAGAAAGAATAACTGCAACTAACTAAATAAACTTTTTAATGCAGAACTAGACTTGATTTCAGGAACTTTACTGTTTGTATCAATGACATTCCCACTATTCTAGCTTTGCATGGGCAACGTTATCAGGATGCTGAAATTTTAGCCCTTCCAGTCCTGTGGGTTTACCGTACAAGTCCTAAACATTTGGACACCTTGTTGACTTGCTGTAATTCTCCTAAAATGTTAATGTTAGTTTAAACAATAGTTTGTTAGTTATCATATACAATCAATACAATCAAAGGATTAGATCATAAGCTTATATAAACGTTCACAAGTTGTTTTGCAATCCAGCAAGGAGTCAAAAAAGTGGAGACATCATGTCAAACAGTGTAGACCCTGATCAGACTGCTCCTTCAGGAGCAGTCTGATCTGGGTCTGCACTGTTTGCTTAGGGCTGTCTGTCCCAATACTTAGGATCATAACAGTAGGTGGAGATTTCCATCTTTAAAATGGGACATACCCATTCTTGTAAAGTGTTTAGTATCTACAGTAATCGTTAAAAGGATGACAAGCAGTGTAGATCTTGATGAGAGGGCTCATTATGACACATCTAATCTGGATCTACACTGTTTGTATCGACATCTGTAATTATGCCCCCAACTTTGAAAAAGTTGGAGGGGCATATTGCTTCTGCCTCGTTCGTCCGTTCGTCCGTTCGTCCGTCCGTTACGCTTTTGATGCATAGCATAACTAAAGAACCGTGTATGCTAGGGTTTTGAAATTTCATATATGGATTCCTCATGGAAAATTAGCTGACGCGTATTTTTTTTCTAGTCCGGATTATGCCCCCTTCAAGAGTTATTGCCCTTTGAAATTTTTTTAATAAAATCTTGTCAGCAAGATATCTCAAAAACTATTGGAGCTAGAGCCTTGAAAGTTGGTGATTATATTGGTGGTGATGAGTAGATGAACTGATTAACTTTTGACAAAATTCTGAAAAATTCTTTGTGAGTTATGGCCCTTTGTCATTTTGGTAATTTGTGCCCATTGTAATGTATGCTAAAAGTGATGCATAGCATAACTTTAGAACCGTGTATGCTGGGGTTTTGAAATTTCATATATGGATTCCTCATGGAAAATTAGCTGACGCGTATATTTTTTCTTGTCCGGATTATGCCCCTTTTAAGAGTTATTGCCCTTTGAAATTTTTTTAATAAAATTTTGTCAGCAAGATATCTAAAAAATTGTTGGAGCTAGAGCCTTGAAAGTTGGTGAATATATTGGTGGTGATGAGTAGATGAACTGATTAACTTTTGACGAAATTCCGAAAAATACTTTGTGAGTTATGGCCCTTTGTCATTTTGGTAATTTGTGCCCATTGTAATGTATGCTAAAAGTGATGCATAGCATATCTTTAGAACCGTGTATGCTAGGGTTTTGAATTTCATATATGGATTCCTCATGGAAAATTAGCTGACGCGTATTTTTTTTCTCGTCCGGATTATGCCCCTTTTAAGAGTTATTGCCCTTTGAAATTTTTTTAATAAAATCTTGTCAGCAAGATATCTAAAAAATTATTGGAGCTAGAGCCTTGAAAGTTGGTGAATAGATTGGTGGTGATGAGTAGATGAACTGATTAACTTATGACAAAATTCCAAAAAATACTTTGTGAGTTATGGCCCTTTGTCATTTTGGTAATTTGTGAAAAACTTTGTCATCGTTCTAGCGCCTACATTTCTTCACCAATTTCAATATAACTTCACACAAATGTTCCTTATAAAAAAAACTCGAGCGAGTTCGACTTTCAAGGTCATGACCTCAAGGTCAAGGTCACTGTGGCTATTTTTAGAAAAACTTTGTCATCGCTCTTGCGCCCACATTCACAAATTTCAATAGAACTTCACACAAATGTTCCTTATAAAAAAAATCTCGAGCGAGTTCGACTTCAAAGTCATGACCTCAAGGTCAAGGTCACTGTGGCTATTTTTAGAAAAACTTTGTCATCGCTCTAGCGCCTTCATTTCTTCACCAATTTCAATGTAACTTCACACAAATGTTTCTTATGACAATATCTCAGCGAGTTCGACTTTCAAGGTCATGACCTCAAGGTCAAGGTCACTGTGGCTATTTTTAGAAAAACTTTGTCATCGCTCTAGTGCCTACATTTCTTCACCAATTTCAATATAACTTCACACAAATGTTCCTTATAAAAAAATCTCGAGCGAGTTCTACTTCAAAGTCATGACCTCAAGGTCAAGGTCACTGTGGCTATTTTTAGAAAAACTTTGTCATCGCTCTCGGGCCTATATTTCTTCACCAATTTCAATATAACTTCACACAAATGTTTCTTATGACAATATCTCAGCGAGTTCGACTTTCAAGGTCATGACCTCAAGGTCAAGGTCAATGTGGCTATTTTAAGAAAAACTTTGTCATCACTCTAGCGCCTACATTTCTTCACTGATTTCAATATAACTTCAAACAAATGTGCCTTATGACAATATCTTGAGCGAGGTCGACTTTCAAGCTCATGTCCTCAAGGTCAAGGTCACTGTGGCTATTTTTAGAAAAACTTAGTCATTGCTCTAGTGCCTACATTTCTTCACTGATTTCAATATAACTTCACACAAATGTTCCTTATGACAATATCTCAAGTGTGTTTGACTTTCAGGGTCATGACCTCAAGGTCAAGGTCACTGTAGCTATTTTTAGAAAAAAATTGTCATCGCTCTAGCGCCTACATTTCTTCACCGATTTCAATATAACTTCACACAAATGTTCCTTATGACAATATCTCTAGCGAGTTCCACTTTCAAGGTCAAGGTCACTGTGGCTATTTTTAGAAAATTTTTGTCAATGCTCTAGCGCTTACATTTCTTCACCGATTTCAATATAACTTCACACAAATGTTCCTTATGACAATATCTCAAGTGTGTTCGACTTTCAGGGTCATGACCTCAAGGTCAAGGTCACTGTAGCTATTTTTAGAAAAAAATTGTCATCGCTCTAGCGCCTACATTTCTTCACCGATTTTAATATAACTTCACACAAATGATCCTGATGACAATACCTCGAAAGAGTTCGACTTTCAAGGTCAAGGTCACTGTGGCTATTTTTAGAAAACCTTTTTCATTGCTCTAGCGCTTACATTTTTTCACCAATTTCAAAATGGATTCACACAAATGTTCCTTATGACAATATCTGTAGCGAGTTCCATTTTCAAGGTCAAGGTCACTGTGACTATTTTTAGAAAAACTTTGTCAATACTCTAGCGCTTACATTTCTTCACCAATTTCAATATAATTTCGCACAAATTCCTTAAGACAATATCTCGAGCGATTTCGACTTTCAAGGTCAAGGTCACTGTGGCTATTTTTTGAAAAAAACTGTCATCGCCCTAGCGACTACATTTCTTCACTGATTTCAATATAACTTCACACAAATGTCCCTATGATAATACCTCAAGTGAGTTTGACTTTCAAGGTCAAGGTCACTGTGGCTATTTTTAGAAAAACTTTGACATGGCTCTAGCGCTTACATTTCTTCACCGATTTCAGTATAACTTCACACAAATGTTCCTTATGACAATATCTCGAACTATTTCGACTTTCAAGGTCAAGGTCACGGGCTATTTTTAGAAAATCTTTGTCAATGCTCTAGTGCCTACATTTATTGATGGATGTTAATAGAACTTCACACAAATGTTTCTTATGGTAATATCTCAAGTTGCTTGGTCATGACCTCAAGGTCAAGGTCACTATGGCTATTTTTAGAAAAACTTTGTCATTGCTCTACCGCCTACATTTATGATTTTAATCTAACTTCACACAAAAGATGCTTATGATAATATCTTGAGCAAGATCTACTTCGCGGCCATGGCCTCAAGTCCAGGTCCCTATGACTATTTTTAGAGAAATCAAAACGTGGTTTAGAGAAATTTTGAGTCTATTTTTAGAGAAATATTGTCATCACTCTAGAACCTACATTTATGGATGGATTTTTAAACAAACTTTACACAAATGCTGCATATGATAATATCTCAAGCAAGTTGGACTTTTGCCATTTCAGTGTTTTCCACACACGAAGTTGTCTTGTGCGAGGGGATTTGTATCGCATGCGATGCCTTTTTTTTTTTAATCAAATCTTGTCAGCAAGTCCATATCTTGAGAACTATTAGAGCTTCATTAATCATTCTTGGCACAAACTTGCATCCAGGCATTGCAACTTCAACGCAAGCATCCATATCTGACATTGACCTATATTTCATGGTTCACTGACTTCGTGAATTATTGCGACCACCCTGACTTTCACCATTTCTCGAAAACTATTAAAGCTTTTTAAATTATAATTGGTACAAACTTGCATCTAGGAATTCCAACTGCAACGCCAGCATCCATATTTGACTTTTACCCATATTTCATGGTTCACTGACTTTGTGAATTATTGCGACCACCCTGACTTTCTATCTAATGTAAGAGTCCATTTCTCAAGATCTATTAGAGCTTCATTAATTGTATTTGGTACAAGCTTGCATTTAGGAATTGAAACTTCAATGCAAGTATCCATTTCTGACATTGACCTACATTTTATGGTTCACTGACTTTGTAAAATAGTGTGACAACCCTAACTTTGACCCTGATGTAAGAGTCTGTTTTTAAGAGTTACTTGGTACATGCTTGCAACTAGGAGTGAAATTTTTATGCAGGCATCCATGTTTGACCTTGACCTAGATTTCATGGTTTGGTGACTTTGCGCCCCCACAGGCGCGACATAGCCTTCGGGGGAATTCTTGTTGTATGTTTTTGAGTCTTTAACAATATTTGTTGAATATTTTGCCAGCTAAGGTCAAGCAAAGGTTGGGGGCAT
The DNA here is from genome assembly GCA_963580285.1 of Lucinisca nassula. Taxonomy (NCBI): domain Eukaryota; kingdom Metazoa; phylum Mollusca; class Bivalvia; order Lucinida; family Lucinidae; genus Lucinisca; species Lucinisca nassula. Next base: position 30,815,963 of record OY757010.1, read on the forward strand.
TGTGTTTTACAAACACCATTTCTAGTTGTCTACAGGGTTGAAAGGGTTATTCCCCATCAATTCATGTAAACAGTTGAGCAACAATGACACAAGCAAACTTCACATTGTGTTAATTCCATGCAGCTTTATCAAGGATTGAGATCATAACGTTTAAACATACATGTTGACTTTAGTGACATCTATTCCCAACACCTTGCTTTTTTTTCTAGAAAAACTTCAACCAACCACTAAGTCATTTTTTATCCAACTTCTGTTTAAAAAATATGGCAGTTGAAATATCAGTGATGATATGATATCATAACCTCTGTGTGACAGTTCTGACACAGTCACTTCCCATTTGAAGGGAATGAATACTTTTTACATACTGTATTCCCCCTTAGTATTTGGACACCTCAACACCTTACCATACACATACTTGTTCTACAATTTCAACAAGTATGGTTTACTACCCTATGTTGTATCTGGAGGTGGCTGAATGAGTGGCAAACAGTGTAGACTGATGAGATCCCACATTCTGCTTCTGGTCCAGGCTTTACAGTTTGCTCGGGCCTGTCTGTCCAAATCCATATGGTAAATACAGTATTTTGTCATATTTTACAAGGGAAACAACTTTATGATAGCTTTTCCATAAACAGAGCCCCTCTGAAAAAGGTGTTTTCTTGTACATTATGAATAAGGTTAAGGTTAAAGAAAAATGATAAGGTTAAAAAAAATTTAACCTTATCATAGGGGTCTACTTATAAAGGAAAGAATTTGCTTTAAATTTAACCTTATCAATAGGGGTCTACTTATAAAGGAAAGAATTTGCTTTTGCAAATTCTTTCCTTTATAAGTAGACCCCTATTGATAAGGTTAAATTTTTTGGGGAAAGTGTTGCCAGCCCTTAAGCTGTATCCATTCTCCTTAATTTTAGGTCACCCCTTTTGCAACACCCAATTCTGACTATCAACCAATCAAATTACTTGATATCATGTATTCATTCAGATAAGCAAGCTGAATGACAAACAGTGTAGAACTAGATCAGCTGGCTTGAGAAGCCATCTGATCTAGATCTACCATAATGAACCTAAGTATTGGGACAGACAGACCTAAGCAAATTGTGCATAGCCAGATCAGACTGCTCCTCTCTGATCAGCATCTGCACTATTTACCATTCCGCCTGCACTTTTTGGACTCTTTGCTGGATCATGAAACAAATTTGTAAGAATTTGAAGAGAATTACAGCAAGTTCTCAAGGTATCTGAATTTTTAGGATTTTACTGTACACTGTTGCAAAGATAGGTGTTGTAATATTCAGTGGGACAAGGGTTAACCCTTGTCCTGCTGAACCCGGATATGCCTTTTCTTTGAAACAATGTAGATCCAGATCAGATGGCTTCTGAAGAAGCCATCTGATCAGGATCTACATTGTTTGGCATTCAGAATGTGAATTTGTTGCAATAATTTGCATCAAGTAATCTGATTGGTTGATAATCGGTAGTGGGTGTGGCATATATGAATATTTAGCAGGACAAGGGTTAATAAAGATCTTTAGTGAAATCAATGCATATTTGAAAGTTAAAAATGATATTTTCATATTGTGAAAAGATAAATATTCACATTGTGAAGGTTAACCACTTACGTATAAGCCTGCCCAGGAAAGTGTGGATAGGTTAACTGACCGGCTCAAAAATGACTTAAAAAAGAGTTGACTTGGCAGTTAAACCCCAAAAGAATCAAATTCACATTGGGAAAAATAACATGACCATGTTATTTTCACTTTAGCAGCCTGGTCTACTTTTTAGCTCACCTGTCACGTAGTGACAAGGTGAGCTTTTGTGATCACATTTTGTCTGTCGTCCGTGGTGCGTGCGTCTGTGCATGCGTCCGTGCGTAAACAATTTCTTGTCCGCACGATAGCATCTTCATTTATGATTTGATTTTAACCAGACTTGCACACAAGTTGTACCACCATGAGTTCTGGGTTCCTTTCTTGAACCAGCCATATCCCATCATGTGTTACGGAGTTATGGCCCCTGAAATTGCAAAAATTGCCTATTTTGGCCTTGTCCGCCTAATAGCATCTTCATTTATGATTTGATTTTAACCAGACTTGCACACAACTTGTACCACCATGAGATCTGGGTTCCTTTCTTGAACCAGCCATATCCCATCATGTGTTACGGAGTTACCGCCCTGAAAGGGCAAAAATTGCCTATTTTGGCCTTGTCCGCACAATAGCATCTTCATTTATGATTTGATTTTAACCAGACTTGCACACAACTTGTGCCACCATGAGATCTGGGTTCCTTTCTTGAACCAGCCATATCCCATCATGAGTTACGGCCCCTGAAAGGGCAAAAAAATGCCTATTTTGGTCTTGTCTGCACGATAACATCTTCATTTATGATTTGATTTTGACCAGACTTGCACACAACTTGTACCACCATGAGATCTGGGATCCTTTCTTGAAACAGCCATATCCCATCATGTGTTACGGAGTTACGGCCCCTGAAAGGGCAAAAATTGCCTATTTTGGTCTTGTCCGCACGATAGCATCTTCATTTATGATTTGATTTTAACCAGACTTGCACACAACTTGTACCACCATGAGATCTGGGTTCCTTTCTTGATCCAGCCATATCCAATCATGTGTTACAGAGTTACGGCCCCTGAAAGGGCAAAAATTGCCTATTATGGTCTTGTCTGCATGATAGCTGTTTCATTTATGATTTGATTTTAACTAAACTTGCACACAGTTTGTACCACCACAAAATCTCGGTCAAGTTCGAATATGGGTCATGTCGGGTCAAAAAGTAGGTCAGTAGGTCAAATCATAGAAAATCCTTGTGAACACACTAGAGGCCACAGTTTAGGTCAGATCATCCTCAAACTTGCCCAGAATGATCATCTTGACAATATCTGAGTCAAGTTCGAATATGGGTCATGTTGGTCCAAAAAGTAGGTCAGAAGGTAAAATCATAGAAAAACCATCTGAACACACTTGAGCCACAGTTTTGGTCCGATCATCATCAAACTTGCTCAAAATGATCATTTGACAATATCTCAGTTAATTTCGAATATGGGTCAAATCTGGTCAGTAAGTAGATCAGTAGGTCAGATTGTTGAAAAACCTCGTGGGCACACTATAGGCCCCAGTTTTGGTCAGATCATCGTCAAACTTGTTCAGAATTATCATCTTGACAATATCTGGGTCAAGTTCGAATATGGGTCATGTCGGGTCAGAAAGTAGGTCAGCAGGTCAAATCATAGAAAAACACTCTAAGAGGCTACAGTTTTAGTCAAATCATCATAAAACTTGCTCAGAATGATCATCTGGACAATATCTCAGTTAAGTTCGAAAATGGGTCACGTCAAATCAAAAAGTAGATCAGTAGGTTATTTTGTAATAAATTTTGAATCGCTAGAGATAGAGCCTTCATATTTGGCATGTAGGTTCCTTGTGACAAGGGTTCCCACTCATATAAAGATTTGACCTGTGACCTTGACATGTGACCTTGACCTGTGACCTACTTTATCATAACTTTTGAACCATATGAGATAGAGCCTCCATATTTGGCATGTATGTACCTTGTGACAAGGTTTTCTCAACCATTCAAAACTTTTGACTCATGACCTTGACCTTTGACCTACTTTGTCATAACTTTTGAAGCATTTAAGATACAGCCTTCATATTTGGCATATAGGTTCCTTGATAGGAGTGAGTGTTTAAGTCTCACCAACAGCTAAGGTCATACAGTGATGGGACCTCTGTTTAAAACTAATCTGAAAGTCTGGAGAAGCCTAGGATCCATCCTGCTACCCCTGGTTTACAAGGCAAGTAGCATGACCACTTCACCATGAAGGCTTCTAAACTTCATTGGAATGTTGTGTAGATGACCCTCTAGGAAAATAGCATAACGATTAACAAATGGTCACAAGAGCTAAAAATAGAAAAACATTGTAAATTTGCTTCAAATGCGAACTCCACCTAAACCTTTGGGCCATTTGAATTTAAAACTTCACAGGAATGTTGCCTAGGTTACTCCCGACCAAAATAGTTAAAACTCATTCCACATCAATGAACAAGATGGCTGTCAGAGCTAAAAATAAAAATAAATCTTCAAACGACAATACCTCCTCTACCCTTTGGCCAATTTCATTCAAACTTCGAAGTAATGTTGCTTAGATGAGCCTCTACCAAAAAGGCTAAAACAATCCCTAAAAATAGAAAAATATTGTAAATTTGATTCAAACATGAACCCCTCCTAAACCCTAAGGCCAATTTGATTCAAACTTCACAGGAATGTTGCCTAGGTTACTCCCTTCCAGATGAGCTAAAATCACTCTGCTGATGAACAAGATGGCCACCATAGCTAAAAATAGAATGTACTCGAGACAGTGACACACAGGTGAGCGAACCAGGGCCCTCTGGGCCCTCTTGTTTAACTTTGTTTTCTGTATAAAATAAAATTTCCTTTTTTTTTTGATAAATTCCAACAATATATCATCTCACTTGTAGAAGCCTCCGTGGTGCAGTGGTTACGCTACTCGCCTTGTAAACCAGGGATCGTAGGATCAATCCCGGGCTTCTCCAGACTTTCGGATGAGTCTTTAAACCGAGGTCCCGTCTCGGTATGACCTTAGCTGTTGGTGGGACGTAAAACTATAACTCACTCACTCATCTCACTTGTGCAAAAATTCTGATGTTTTCAACACAATGTTTTTGGTATTCACCTCAAAAAGTTTATATCCTCTATTTATTTTGACAGGAGCTATGGCTATGGGTAAATTGCATAAAGATATTGCTATGTTCATGGTAAAATGTGTGGAAGATGACAGCAATTCCGAACAAAAAATAATCAAGGTAGGAACATAAAGTGTATGTTGTACTTTCAAATGAAATCTGATGTTCCTGTCATAGTTTTCTGGTAGTATGTCAAAGGTTGGAGTAACCTTGAAAGAAAAAAAAGAAGCCGGTCATATTTGAAATGGGTACTTACTTCAAAGATTCAGGCTGGTTTTGACATCCCATGCATACCCATTAGGCTATCAGTTTAGGTAATGTTTACAATGCTGCAGCACCATGACATTACATCAACTTCGGGGTGACATGATAATCTTGTCAGCATCTTCAATGATTGCACAGTTTAGATGGGCCAAGATAAAGGTTCAATTAAAGAGCTTGAGACCTGCGGCCTTGTTCAAAACTTACAATGTCATTATTTAACATATCATTAAAACTTTGATGATTTAATATGATAAATATGCTTATATTTTTACTGAAAAAAAATGTGATCAGCTTTTGCAAATGCAAAAGCTGCTCACATTTTTTAGCTAAAATACCACTGTATTACATATTGTACTTACTAGAACACTTTGACTAATGACGAGCTTGTTACACTAACAATGCTTTGAACAACTGAACCCTAGTTTCTGTAAGTTACAGGACATTCATATTTCAGTGATCATTGTTCACTGGCTGATTCAGTGATCATTTTATACTGGCTGATTCATTATGAACTAGAGTAATCATGATGTGAGTTATTAGGTTTTTATACTATCAAATGAATATTGACAGTCATCTCAAGACTGAGATCTCTGTGTTATTGTGTACAAGATCTGTATAAAAATCGCCTTTTCCAAGGCACTTTCTACTGTATTCGTTGAAAGAGTTTTTTAGATTGAATTTGAAAGAGTTTAAAGAGTTGTGTGTTCGTTTGTTTGATTTGAGGCTTAACATCCGCATCAACACTGTATAGGTCATTTTGGAGACGTTGCTTCCAGTTTGTGGGACTTTTACCCAACATTGAGATGAAATGACATCGCAAGCCCTGCCGCCCAATGAAACCAATAGGGTTTATATGCATGGAGGGTCCGACTCGCACCACATTTCCTGGGCAGGCATAGAACCTCTAAGTGGTTTACCAGTACTCCTGTGCTGTCGGTCTCAGCTCTGCATGGAAGCATCATGCTTTTGGAAGCATCATGCTTCCATGCAGAGCTGAGACCAACCGCACAAAAGAGTTGTAGTCAGATCAAATTTTGAAATATGTAGTATAAATCTTCCCTGTCAATGTTTTTTGTCATGGAAGATTGTTAAGCTAAGGGATGCAAAAGGACTCCTTATTCTTTTTACACACATGATTACTAATACATGTATTGTAAAGCACAACTCTTCCTTTTTTCAGCAAAAGTTTATTCAGGATTATATGGAAGCATAGTTACGTGAAAATATTTTGATACAAAGTATCAGCTGAATGTTGCTATCAAAATGTATTTTTCTTTTCTTTCAGGATATAAGCAATAAGACCAAAGAACTTCTTAATAATTTAAAATCTCTGGCAACAGAGGAGGATGATGGGAAATCCTACATCACCTTAGAAGCATTAAAAGAACGGAAGATGCCTCCAGCAACGGAGAACTTTCTCTTTAGTCTTGCAGCTTGTGAGGGACTTGTGAAATTGTGATAACAAAATTGTGGAAACAAAGTTGAGCCAGTTCATGATTTAAGGGGAATGGGTACACCTTCAGGGGAGGGAACTCTTGCAAAATTGGTTTTGTCTCCCATATCAATAGGGGTCAACTCTTAAAGGAAAGAATTTGCTCCTGAGGAGCAAATTCTTTCCTTTAAAGAATTTACCCCTTTTTCCGTGGGACGGAGCTTACAGAAAAGGGAACAAGAAGTCTCGAAAGTTTTCTCCCTTTGAAAAATGGTTGAAAAATCTGCCTGGTGTTCTCATTCCTCTCAAGGGTTTTTGTACCGTGCAATATGAGCTTTCAAATTCACTAGGAAGTGCAACCAGGCCAGATGTTACAAAACTTTTTCATGCTTAGCTCACTTGAGCAGGACATGTTTAGTGCTTGTAAAGTACCCACAAATTTAAAATGTTTGAGGATTATGTAAGCAGAGACTCCTATTTGTCCTGCTCATAAACATTAAAATGCCAACACCTGTTAGCATTTTAATGTTTATGAGCAGGACAAGTTTTTTGGCATTTTAATGTTTATGAGCAGGACAAGTTTTTTGGCATTTTAATGTTTATGAGTAGGACAAGTTGTTGGCATTTTAATGTTTATGAGCAGGACACGTTGTTGGCATTTCAATGTTTATGAGCAGGACAAATTGTTGGCATTTTAATGTTTATGAGCAGGACAAGTTTTTGGCATTTTAATGTTTATGAGTAGGACAAGTTGTTGGCATTTTAATGTTTATGAGCAGGACAAGTTGTTGGCATTTTAATGTTTATGAGCAGGACAACATTTAAATGCCAACTAGTGTTGGTATTTTAATGGTTATGAGCAGAACAAATTTCATGCTCAGTCAAGTTGAGCATGCAAAGTAATGTGGGCTTTACATGACATTAACAAAATGTAATGAACACCCTTGTAAACCCTGATTTATATAGTGAAAACTGGGGTTTACAGAGGTTTATATTATTCCTATTTCTACTCTAAATCATGTCATTGTGAGTACTTGTTAGAGCTGACTCAATGAGGCTGTTGTAACGAGCACCTACAATCTACGTTTGGACCAGGAATAAGAAAAACATCACAACTTTTCTTTGAAGATATGAAAGAATCCACTATATCACACAGGTGTGCTATCATAATGAACAATGAAGATTCCTTGAATACATATGATAAGTACCTTCAAAATGCTAAAAATTTGCACACATTGATGACTTGCTGTAATTCTCCTAAACTTTTAATAAATTTGTTTCACAATCCAGCAAGGAGTCCAAAAAGTGAAGATGGAATGGCAGTGTAGACCCTTATCAGACTGCTCCTGAAATAAGACTGCAGTCTGATCTGGGTCTGCACCATTTGGTTAGGGCTGTCTGTCCCAATACTTAGGATCATTATGGTACCTTTTTAACGTGAGCTGGCTCAACTAAAAATATTTGTCTCTTAATACCTTAATGTCTACAGTGATATACAGGCCTCTCTTTCACCATTTATAAGCAGACTTGACTAAACCTGTACTTAATATGGTAATACAATTTTGTATCAGTCATTTTCACAATCATTATTCATGATTTTTGTGCTATCAGTGGTGTTTAGCTCACCATTGCCAAAGATTGCAGGGAAGCTTATAAGATAGACATGTCTGGTGCTCCTCCTTTTTAAAGTCATTTTCTGTTATACTTATCTACCTTATGTTCTTTTCATCAGCTATTTTCTTTTCACCAGTGTCATCCACCACAAAGTTTTCAAACATCTTCAGCTACAAAGCTACAAAGCCTAGCAGACCAAAATTTCATTTATATCATCTGTCGGATGAAAGAGTAGCCCATTTGGTACCAGGAACCCTAAAATGGTAATTAGCAAACATTGCAGGCCCAGATCAGACACCGCTTTCGGGCCTACACTGTTTGCAAAAAGTTCAGCCATTTTCCAAATAGCTGTTGTAGAAAGCATAATGGGCTTGTGCATTATATAAGGTGGAAGATTCCATTCAGTACAAAATGGGTTAAAAGCTTGAACCCACGAGAAAACTTTGAAAGCATCCTTAGCATTTTCCAGTGTACATGGGTAGAAAATTTCATACTCAAGAGCCAGTAGGTGTAATAAGCAGATGTTATGTGCCAGTTTCTAGGTCATGTGTGGTTCTGGATATATCAGTCCAAACTAATGCCTGAGAAAGGTAGGCATCACGAAAACACGCCTGTATAATTTTGACCCCCTTGAACCCCACTTTTATATAGTAAAACTGGGGTTTCTGGGGGTATACCTTATTGAACCGCCTCGATGAGGCGGTTCTAACGAATGCCCACAATCTATATTTTGAGCAGAAATAAGAAAAATATCACAATTTTTCATCATAAAAATTTCATTTTTTCGGCGATAAAGGTGGCAATGTATTTGTATAGGCGTGTTTGCGTAATGTTTATTATTTGTGTGGTACTGAATTATGAAAAAAAAAGTCCATGGATGTGATATCTGAAGGCTTTTTGTCCAAAATTCTGATTGCCACTAAATGGAACCCTGGCAGATTTTTCCGCCATTTTTCAAAGGGAGAGAACTTTCGCGACATCCTGTTCACGTTTCTATACTATCCCACTGAAAAAGGGGTCTACTCTTAAAGGAAAGATTCTTTTCATTAAGAGGTGACCCCTATTGACATGGGAGACAAAAATACTTTTGCAGCAGTTGCCTCCCCTGAAGGTGTTCCCATTCCCCTTAATAAATAGCTTCTGCTTTGTCTCGTATGTCCCAAAGGACTTCTTTTTCTTCATTTGCAATGTAATGCATGAGAGTATGTAACATTGTGGCAACCAGAATCTTGGAGAACAGGCCCGTATTTTCACTGTAGTTAGTCTTTAGGGCCTCATGGAAGATTAGCTGTGGCTAAGTGTGTTACCCTCATGAAATAAAGAGGATTATTATTAACATTATTATTATTTTCTCAGATATCAGAGCCGACCCCTTTAATCAGAATTGCTCTATATAACTTATTCTGAAATGTTTTCAATCCATATTTTTTTTCACAAATGAAAGAAACTCGGGTGATCAGTTCACAGCCCCATGACTTTCTTTTTACAAGCTATGCTATCAAGTGGGAAATGGATAAAGAAAAAGATCAGCTACAGAGATAAATTGTTTAAGCATTTAATACTGTAACTCATTGGTCCAAACAATCACATCAAGGTATGCAAAATAAATACAAACACTAAAATAGATCAGACTGGAATGAATTAGAACACAAACATTTATATATTAAAAATGGAGACAAAAAATTATCACAGTCAAAATGGATGATAGAGTAAATTACCATACTGAGACCACCTTTGGGACTGATCAAAAGTGGTCTAAGACCACTTTTGAACAGTCCCAAAGATTGGCTCCCATTAGAGTATACTGGATGTAGAAAACACAAAGAGAATATACCTAAAACCTTCTATCTAAATATGCTTTAAAAGCATAATTTGTCTAAATTTTAGGTGGTCTTATCAGCGGAATTACATTGTATTTTGCTGGGGATAAATGAATTGTTACATATAAAGGGGCCTCATAACATCATAGGTACAGATAGGCTAGAGTAACAATGGTGATTTAGGGATAAGTGAGGGAGAGGAGAAAGGAAAATGAATGGAAGTCAGAAACAGAAGAAATAACAACATTCCCCCTCTACCATTACCTGCTACAAGGATAGCAGGCATTGTCCAACTGCAAGCAAATATCAGTTGGCCCCCCAGTGATGCAAGATACACATCACCTTAGAAACATTTTTGAACAGATATAGCAGTATGAGTATGAATGCACCACAACCTCATTTAATACTGTTCATCAGTACACAGCTCTAGATATAAAATGGTTTAAAGATGCATCCCAAAAATGTATAGATAATATAAAACAAGAGTTGTCAGAAGACAGCATAGCTCGCCTTTGGAGGCCCAAGATGGATGAGGGCAAGTTATCAAAATTTTTTCTTCTGTAAAAAAGCCCAACAGACTGCAGCAAATGAAAAAGAACCAAAAAGTACCCCTAATCATCCTGATTTCAAGGCATCACAGACAATACAAATCCCCTCATGCAAGACAAATTTAAAAAAGCCTAGCATAGCATTTGTGTAAAATTACATTATATCCATCAATAAATGTAGGTACTTAAGAGTGATGACAAAGTTTTTCTAAAAATAGCCACAGTGACCTTGACATTGAGCCCCAGACTCTGAAAGTTGAATTGACTTGAGATATTATCATTCCCAACATTTGTATGAAGTTATCTTAAAATCCATCAATAAATGTGGACATTAGAGCAATGATCCAGTTTTTCTAAAAAACTAGCCACAGTGACCTTGACCTTCAGCCCCTGACCCAGAAAGTCAAAGTCACTCAAGATATCATCACACCAAACATTTGGGTTAAGTTGATGACAAAGTTTTTTTCTAAAAATAGCCACAGTGACCTTGACCTTCAGCCCCAGACTCTGAAAGTTGAATTCGCTCAAGATATCATCATTGCCAACATTTGTGTAAAGTTATATTAAAATCCATCCATGAATGTAGGCACTGGAGCAATCACTAGTTTTTTCTGAAAATCGCCACAGTGACCTTGACCCCAGACCCTGAAAGCTGAACTCATGATATCATCATACCCAACATTTGTATGAAGTTATCTTTAAATCCATTTATAAATGTGGACACAAGCACAGTGATCAAGTTTTTCTAAAAATAGCCACAGTGACCTTGACCTTCAGCCCTGACCCTGAAAGTCAAAAGTCACTCGAGATATCACGTTACCCAACATTTGTGGGAAGTTACATTAAAATCGATCGATTAATGAAGGCGCAAGAGCAATGACAAAGTTTTCCTAAAATTGACCACAGTGACCTTCACCTTCAGCCCTGGACCCTGAAAGTAGAACTCGCTCGAGATATCATCATACCCAACATTTGTGTAAAGTTATATTAAAATCCATCCATAAATGTAGGCACTAGAGCGTTCACAAAGTTTTTCTAAAATCACTGCAGATATCATCATACCAAACATTTGTGTGAAGTTACATTAAAATCCATCCATAAATAAAGGCGCAAGAGCAATGAAAAAGTTTTTCTAAAAATAGCCACAGTGACCTTGACCTTCTGCCCCAGACCCTGAAAGTCGAACCCACTTGAGATATCATAATACCCAACATTTGTGTGAAGTTATATTAAAATCCATCCATAAATGTAGGCACTAGAGCGATCACAAAGTTTTTTTAAAAAATAGCCAGTGACCTTGACCTTCGGCCCCGGAACCTGAAAGTCGAAGTTGCTAGAGATATCATCATACCCAACATTTGTGTGAAGTTATATTAAAATCTATCAATAAATTAAGGTGCAAGAGCGATGACAATGTTTTTCTTCACGTGGAACACTGGACAGTTTTCCGGAAACGTGGAATATCAAATGCATTGTGTATGCAATGTTACACCGCTATGTACATATACATGGATGAACTTCATATTTTATATGTTATTATGCTATTAAATGAGATTAAACATTATTTTACCTTTTTATTAGAAGCATCCATGGTGTAGTGGTTATGCTACTTGCCTTGTAAACCAGAGGTTGCAGGATTGATCCCCGGCTTCTCCAGACTTTCGGATGAGTCTTTTTAAACTGAGGTCCCGTCTCCGTATGACCTTAGTTGTTGGTGAGACGTAAAACTCAACAAACTCTTTACCCTTTAACCTTCATTTCTGCATCATTTAATTGTGTAGATTGCTACTCTTTCTCTTATTCAGAACATGGTAGGTAAACTGTTTTGACACTATAGACAAAAATATTTGACTTTCCATCTAAATGAACTGGCTTGTAATGCACCCTCACAAAGATTTCTGCATTCCTTTTGAATTTAACCCTTATCTTGCTGAATATTCATTTAAGTCACCCCCATTTCTGTCTATCAACCAATCAAATTACTTGATGTAATTTATTGCTACAAATTCATAAACTAAATGCCAGTGTGGATCCTGATCAGATGGCTTCTTCAGAAGCCATCTGATCTGGATCTACACTGTTTGCAAAGATAGGGGTTGTCGTGAACAGCAACATAAGGGTTAAGTTTCAGTTGCAGTAATGACAAAGTACCAAAAGCATATAAACCATGTCCTGTGAATTTATCTGGTACAATCCTTCATTACCCGACAACAGTTGACAGGTATCTGTTGAAAAGCATGATACTAGTGTCTATTCTGGAAAATATCCATGGCTTGTACAGATATGGGTCTTGTCTGCGCGACTAAGAATCTTGGTGTCTCACCAAGTTCCTTTGAAGTTTTTAGTCATGTTAGACCGAGACATACATTATTTGGGCCCCCGTCAAGCGATTTTGGTACTTATCGCCTATGCGAGCAGCGAAGGTTCAGGCGAGCCTGCGCATCCGCGCAGCCTCGCCAGAACCTTCGCTGCTCGATAATACAAGCAGTGAATCAAGAGGAACCTTCAGACAGAAGGCAATATCCCTGGACCCTCTGAATGGCTGGGCATGCGCAGTTAAAATTTGTCATGACGGAATGCTCGAAGACAAATTCGCTTGGCGGGGCTCATTTGACAAACCAGTAACAAGTACCAATTCGGCAGTATAGGTAAGAATCTCATGCTTTCTAGTTCGTAACTCATTTGCTGGTACTTCTGCCTCTTTACGGGCCCCGCCCATTAGGGCTTGAAGAAGTAGGTCAGCTGTATGATGCTTCCACGCAGAGCTGAAACCAACCGCACACGAGTACTGGTAAACTGCTTAGAGGATCTAAGCCTGCCAAGGCAAAGCAGTGCCAGTCCGTCCATACTTATAAACCCTATTGGTTTCATTGGGGGACAGGGCTTGAGATGTCATTTCATCTCAATGTCTGGTAAAAGTCGCACAAAATTGGAAGCAACATCTCCAAAATGACCCATACAGTGTTGATGGGGGCGTTAAACCTCAAATCAAACAAATGAACAAATCTTAAATAGTTTCTGAGTTTTCTTTGACCCAGTTTTCATCTGTGTTACCATTGGCTGCTTTATTCTGCTGTGTTGGCTTCTGACATCTTATGACCTAAATCTCTTCATAACGCTGTTAATTTTATTTCATTAGTTTTGGATTTTACACAAAGATGGCTCCCAAAAATACATAAATTAGAAAGAAAACTGACCACATATGGTCATTTTTCTAAATAATGTATATGGTTTTGTTTGGATACAACAAAGTCATTTAACATTTTTTGTACCAAATGGAATCTTCCTGCTTATATACAGCAGGTGTCCATTTCAAAATTTAGGGTGTCAGGTTGTGTTTTCATCAAAATTTATTTGGAAAATGACTGAACTTTTAGCAAACAGTGTAGGCCCTGATCAGATGGTCTGATCTCGGCCTGCACTGTTTGTCAATTACCTGTTTTGGGGTTTCTGGTACTCAATGGGTTAATGTATATATTTTTTTCTGACTTTATCAAGAGGTTATGTGTATCATCTAAATCCTGAAACACCTGAAGGGCAATGGCTACACCTGGCAGGTTTTCTGCCATTCAACAAGGGAGACAACTTCTGCCACTTCACATTTGTTCTTTGTGAACTGAACACATACAACATCCCCTGAAAAGGGCTCTTTTCTTCCAGCAGCAAATTCTCTCCTGAATGCATAAAGCCCTTAAGAGACTAGACCCGTACTGACAAGGGACTTGAAAATACTTTTTGAAAGTTGCCTCCCCTAAATGTGTATCTATTTCCCTTAATTATTGTCCTAATAATGAGCTACATTTCATAACGCAAGTTGCTTATTTATGCAAAGAGATCTTTAACCCATTGTATGCGGAGAAAAACACCTAAAGGGGTACCTTGGCAAAAAGGGCCTACACTGTTTGCAAAAAAGTTCAACCATTTTCCAAATCAATTTTAAAGATAACATTACCTGACACCCCCAAATTTTGAAATGGACTCCAGCTATATATAAGGAGGAAGATTCCGTTGGGTACAAAAAGGGTTAAGAGACCAGACCCGTACTGACAAGGGACTCGAAAATATTTTTTAAAAGTTGCCTCCCCTGAATGTGTATCCATTTCTCTTATTATTGTTGTAATCATGAGCAACATTTCATCACATAAGTTGCTTATTTATGCAAAGAGATCTTTAACCCGTTGTATGCCGGAAACCTCTAAAAGGATAATGTGGCAAACAGTGCAGGCCCAGATCAGATGCCACAGAACGTGGCATCTGATCAGGGCCTGCACTATTTGCTTTACAGAAATTTTCCATCAAAAATAGAAAAAAACGAAAACAATATGCCTGACACCCCTTATATGACAAATGGACTTGTCCAACATATAGCAATGGAAGTGTCCTACTAGCATACAATGGGTTTAAACACGTCCTAGTTTCAGTCTTCTGACTGGAGAATCAAGGTGTGTGTTTAGAGGCAGCGGGGAGCTATCAAGTCCAGTGGATTCATGCAAAGGGGTACCTTGGCAAACTGCAGGCCCAGATCAGATGCCACAGAAAGCTGCGTCAGATCAGGGTCTACACTATTTGCTAACGCAATTTTCCCTCAAAAATAGACAGCAGGGAGCTATCAAGTACTGAAGATTCATGCAAAGAGATCTTTGAACGAGTCTGCCATGGTTTCAATCTTCTGGTTGAAGGCTCGGATTATCTCATTCTTCTTTACAATATAATCTGAGATAAATTCCTCCAAATCTGACACTCGTTAAGGACCATAATAATTGATGCAATAAATAGTCTCCCAATATAATTTCTTCTTCCTGCACCTTAGACTAACTGGAAATCAAAAGAGTTTAACAAGTATTAACCCTTGTCCTGCTGAATATTTTAATCTGCCACACCCACTACTGATTATCAACCAATCAGATTACTTGATTCAAATTATTGCAACAAATTCACAATCTGAATGACAAACAATGTAGATCCTGATCAGATGGCTTCTGAAGAAGCCATCTGATCTGGATCTAGATTGTTTCAAAGATAATGCATATCCAGGCTCAGCATGGCAAGGGTTAATTACATGGTGTTCCAAATTGAAACTGTTGCTAAGATACTATAATCACAGGCTAGGAAAAAAGAACATGGCCTGAGTGGAACACAAACTCAGTGCAACTTGCATACAGTGTGAGCACTCTACCAGCTGAGTTATCGAGCCATACTGTTAACCTATTACATTTTCCCTCTGCTAAATGAGATTTGCCTCGAGCCCCTATAAGTCTGGTCCAGTTGGAAGACTTAATTTTCATATTATACCATTCTCTCAGATCGGGTGCTTGACCCACACTGAGCCATAAATTGCCTTTCACAGGTGAGGAAAAAACATGGCTCAACCAAGACTCAAATGCAGAGCCTCTTGCACACTGTGTGAGCACCCTTTCAATCAAGATACTGAGCTACACAATCAACCTGTTACTCTAGATGCACGTAAATCTTTTCCTACAGCTATGGGCCTTCCTGGCCTAATGGATAAGAGTGCTAACTCTTAGTCATTAGGTCTCTCACCTGTGGTTTGAGCCTCCCTCAGGCCATGTGAGACGCCAAGTTCTGCAACAAAAGGTCAGGTAGTTTTTCTCTGGGTACACTGGTTTTTGACCACCTCTTATTAACTATCGGCTAGAATATAAGTGAAATAATCTTGAAAGGGCCGTAAAACCAAAAAATATAAATAAATCAATAAAAATAAAAAATTTCCTCCAGCTAAATTCAATGGAGAAGGTAGGAATATATTCAAAAACTTTGTGTTGTTCTGTGATCTGCATTAAAATATACTTTAGACATAATGCATAAAAAGCTTCAAAGATTCTTGACAAATGTCATAGCCCACAATCTGCGAAGCTATTTGCCCAAGATAAGAAACTCGATCAATTTGGGAGACTGGCCCTCAGTCTGATTCCTATATATATATATATATTGTTTACAATTACAGAAAGTGATTTTGAGGAAAGAGAGTTCATTCAGCCTGTATAATGATCCTGGGTGGGCCCCTCTCTATCGGGGCTTGGAGAATTAGATGGGGCTGCATGATCCTTCCATGCAGAGCTGAAACCAACTGCACAGGGGTATTGATAAACCACTAAGATGGTCTAAGCTTATCCAGGCGTTAGTTTGTTTGAGCAGCAGGGCTTGAGATGTCATTTCACCTCAATATCGGGTAAAAGTCCCACTAAATTGGAAACAACATCTCTAAATAACCTAAATAGTGTTGATGGGGATGTAGACTGCAATTCAAACAAACAAATTATAATGATCCTAACTGAAGAATACAGCAAGGACTGACTAAAAAGGATACTAGGATGTTGGTCCTGTTTTGAGCCATCAAAACTGACAAACTGTGTCCCATTATAGAACCAGCCAGCTGGTAGGGGATCCAGGTGGTGCTCTTTCTGAAATATCAAGAATGACTTCAATACAACACAACTTCATTATAACACAGTTCGTTATAACACGGTTTTGGATATAACACGGTTTCAAGATGGATCCTAAAAATGTATACATTATATAGAAAAATGACCATAAATGGTCATTTTTCTATATAATCTATACATTTTTGTTTGGATTTAACATGGTTGTTTAACTAATGGACCCCATTAATAGTGTTATAAGAGGTTGTTGTGTAACACAAAGAATCATATCTGAGAGAACACAATGCTAATAAGACATCACTGCCCATTTGTTCAAAACTAACAATGTCATTAGTTAACATATCACAACATATATTAAAACTGATCATTTAAAATGGCGAATATGCTAATAACTACAGTTGAACTTCAATAGCTCGAACCCCGACGGCTCGTTTACCATGGATGAGTCAAACCCATTCTTAAATCCACAGGGAATTCCTCCAAACAGGAAATAGGGATAATTTAGGGAGATTTTCCTCTTTTAACTTGCAAATGTATATTGTGTGTTCTCATTAGAATCGGCTCTATGCGGCGATTCTATTGAGTACACAAAACATATATTTATAATATAGAAAACCAAAAAGACAAATTTTTTCAGCCAATTACCACGGTGTTAGATATTATTCTTGCTACAACAGTTAACATTTTGACAATTATGAAGCTTAAGCTAATGATGCTTTGGAAAACTAGGCCAAAAGCTTCTTGCAAATTGATAAGATGGTATTCTGACTGGCAGACCAATTAGTGTTTTCACTGAGCACATATTTTGCTTGATGGGATTAGTATGTTAACTTCTTTATGACCGTTCCAAGGTGGTTCTTCTGTTGTGGTTTATTATTGTTCTGTTGTGGTTTATTATTGTTATAGTTCGTCTTTGCTTGTATGTATTGTAAATACCTTTTTATTTTTGATAGCCTTTTGGCCGTCTTGTGGGAAAGTAACTGTCCTTTTGCCTTTCAGCTTGTGACATTTTCATTATAGTGAAGTTGTTTTATGTCTGTGTTTCTTTCTCTTTGGTGTCTTGGATGAGAGGTGTTGGGTAACTGTATCGATTCCTGATCACTGTCATCACTTCTATTTAGTCAAGGTCACAGCAGACAGTGATGGAGGTGCGGCTCTGCAGTGAATTTATGAACATGGTTTTGTCAGATCTTTGTCAGTTTTAGTCAGTGTAATCAATTTTCAAGACAACAGTCAACTTACATGTATTTTCTTGATTTCATCTCTTGAAACATCCTTTCTGGTTATCAGCTTCCTTTTCTCTGGTTTCTAGTTGAAAAATTGAAAGAATGAAATTTTGGCACACTATTACATGTCATTTTGAAAGTAGATTATGTGTTTAAACACAACAATAATTCCACCGAGAACAATTAAATGTAGGTCAAGATCAAATATGGATACTTGCATTGAAGTTGAGGCATCAATGATGCTCTTATAGCTCTTGAGAAATGGACTTGAACATTTGGCTGATGCAACAGTTCATAAAGTCAGTAAATCATGAAATATAGGTCAAGTTCAAATATGGATTCAAGTCATCATCCCTAGATGCAAGACTGTACCAAGTATCATTAATGAAGCGCCTTATAGTTCTTGAGAAATGGACTTTGTGAAAGTTAGGTTGGTCGTAAATGTTGACTGCTTGACGAATGGACAATTTTATAATAAATTTGTCTTATACTATATCCCCCACCATGAAAGGCATAATACCCGTACACATTATATACATTATTGGATACCCACGGTAGTCCCATCTCATGTATGAAATTTACGAGCTTTTCCAAATTTAAGGGGATTGATATACCTTAAAGGACGGTACATGTAATTCTTTCAAAAATGTTTTATCAACAGGGATCTACTCTCAGAGGGAAACAAGAGGCCCATGGGCCACTATGCTCACCAGAGCTCAGGTGGGCACTGCCAAATTGCAGCCATGTATTTTAACATGATATCATTTTAATCTGCCAAATGAACCCCCATATCCAAATGAGCATCCATGTGGACTCAGTATATGAAACATTAGGCCTTTTATGAAGTAGAGGGGGTGGGGCATGGACCCAATGGAGCCCTGGTTGGTATCACTAAATGTGTCTTATCACAAAGAACAAGAATATATATGGTTTAGCAGTGGGGATCTGCATGGCTGGAGATATAAGTGGAGGGGTTGGAGCATGCCCTGTCGTTCCCAGGAAAGCCCAAGATTGTTATCCCTAAATGTGTCTCATCATAAGGACCAAGTATATATATGGTTTAGGGGTGGGAATCTGAACGGTTTCCAAGATATCCCTTCATGAAGTGGAAAGGAGAGGACTGGCCCCTGCGGACACACCTACAGTAGGTGTGCTAATAATAAGGAACAAGAACATGTATGAATATGGGGTGGGGATTTAATGGTTTCTGAAATATATGGCCTTTTATCTCAGCACAAAGAGACCCCCAAGTTGGTGTGACTGAATGAGTCTTATCATAAGGAACAAGAATATATATGGTTTAGGGGTGGGGATCTGAACTATTTCTGAGATATGTGGCTTTTAATGAAGTCAAGCGGTGGAGCAAGGCCCGGGCATGCCCCGGGGACTCACAAGCTGGTGTCAATGAATGTGCCTTATCATAAGGAAGATGAATATATATGGTTTAGGGGTGGGGCTCTGAACAGTTTCTGAGATATAAGGCCTTTTGTGAAGTGCAGGGGTGGGGCAAGGCCCAGGGAGACCCCCAGGTTGGTGTCAATGAAAGTGTCTTATCATAAGGTACAAGAATATATATGGTTTAGGGGTGGGGATCTGTAAGGTTTCCGAGATATTGTGATATTATGAAATGGAGGGGGTGGGGCATGGCCCGAGCACATCCCTGGGGACTCCCAGGTTGGTGTCACTGAATGTGTCTCATCATAATATACAAGAACATATATGGTTTAGGGGTGGGGATCTGAACAGTTTCTGAGATATATGGCCTTTTGTGAAGTGAAGGGGTGGGGCATGGCTCCGGCGCACCCCGGAAGACCCCCAATTTGGGGTCAATGAATGCGTCTTATCATAAGGAGCAAGAATATATATGGTTTAGGGGTGGGGATCTGTAAGGTTTCCGAGATATTGGGCCTTTTATGAAATGGAGGGGTGGGACATGGCCCCGGCGCATCCCGGGGGACCCCCAGTTTGATGTCACTGAATGCGTCTTATCATAAGGAACAAGAGTATATAGGGTTAAGGGGTGGGGATCTGAATGGCTTCCGAGATATTGGGCCTTTTATGAAGTGGAGGGGGTGGGGCATGGCCTCGGCACATCCCGGAGGACCTCCAGGTTGGTGTCACTGAATCCGTCTTATCAATAGGAACAAGAATATATATGGTTTAGGGGTGGGGATCTGTAAGGTTTCTGAGATATAAGTCATTTTATGAAGTACTGGGGGCGGGGCATGGCCCCGGCACAACCTACTGGACCCCCAGGTTGACATAACAGCATATGGCTGAGAGAAGTTTACTAAAGGAACATTTCTATGAAAGTTTTGTCAAAATATCTGCAAAGGCTTTGTAGTTAATGCCATTTTTCAATTTTCCCCATTATAAGTCTATGGAAAATCTAAGTTGCCATAGCAACCAAACTAAAGAGCCGAATTTCATAAAAAACACAAAACCTGTAAAGGCAAATATGGTGAATATTTCCATAAACTTTCAGCCTCATAGAGCATACGGTTTCTGAGGAGATGATTTTTTAAGTATTTTTTTTTCTATTTTTTCATTTTGGTTTCCATGGCAACCAATACAAATGAGCAGTAGGCCTAAAATCATATGGCAGATAGTAGATTGCCTAAGGAATATTTCTATGAAAGTTTTGTCAAAATATCTGCAGTCGCTTGGCAGTAAATGCCATTTTTCAATTTTCCCCATTATAAGTCTATGGGAGCTCTAAGTTGCTATAGCAACCAAACTAATGGGCCAATTTTCATAAAAAACACAAACTTTCAATCCCCCAGCCCAAGGATGCTACAGATAAAATTTGGGCTGAATCGGTCCAGTGGCTTCAGAGAAGAAGATGTTTGAAAGTGTTGACGTCAGACGACGACGACGACAACGACAACGACGACAACGACGACGACGACGACGCCGGACAACTGCCTATCCTATAAGCTCCCCCGGAGCCTTCGGCTCTGGTGAGCTAAAAAAATAAATAACAAAACTGAAACTCAACTTTGTCTTTTCAGAGAAGCCCAAATTCTTGGTTGAGTTCAGCCAATAGACAGTCACAAAAGTTATTTCCCTGGTAAAAATGATGGAAAATATGCATGATTTTTCCATTCCCTTTCATTAAAAACAGAAGCTATTTATGGTACACTTCTAGGGAGTTCAGTGCTCAGTTGTTCAAAACAAATACACCAAAACCTCTTTATAGCACTATTAATGGGGTCCAAAACAGAAACCTTGTTAGTTAAACAACCCTGTTATATCCTATATAATCTATACATTTTTGGGATCCATCTTGGAACCATGTTCTATCCAAAACCATGTTATAATGAATCATGTTATAATGAGGTTGTGGTGTAATGTCAATAGTTAACATATTTTTAAAGGTTTGATCAATAAATATGGCGTATATAATACACTCATATTTTTGCTGAGAAAATGTGAGTAGCTTTTGCACTTCTGCAAAAATACCAGAGTACATGTATAAGATAAAGCACTTGCTAGAATAGTTGAGACTTTGGCCACTAACAAGCTCTTTGTATAACAATGCTTTGAATAAATGGGTCATTATGGTAGAACAGAAACTTCTTGCTTAAGTGTTTGTGAAATGAAAATACTCTTAATGTCCTCCAATAAGGAAGGAGGCAAATGAATTTCAGAATGATCAAGCTTGGACTCATTTTCTTCCAAGATATGAGCCCCCTGGTAAGAAAACCTGTCTTTAGGGTTTTCTACCAGGTAAGACACAACAGGGCCAGCTCGGATACACAGGCTAGCAGGAGTCTTGAAATTTTAGATGTAGAAACTAGACGTGTTGTGTTATCCAAGCAGTGAACATAAAGGTGCAGATGTGCAGTCTGATCTGCACCTTTGTAGTTCCTGATTGGCTAAAACAGAGATTTTCTCATGTGGCTCATACGAAAAATAGAATAGAAACAGGCCCATTTCCAATTTTACGTGTGCTGTTTTGTTTTTGTTTTTTTTTTAGTGTATGTGTGTGTGTGATTTTTTTTTTGTTTTGTTTTTTTTGCAAGTTTTTGCCAAAAAATTCCTGTTTTCAAGCAAACAGTGTAGACTGGTCAGGCAGAAACCACAGACAATGTGTTATTTACCTGTGGAGCACAGCTCCTCAACCAGTCTTTCAGCTTAGCTTCCTCTAGGCCAACTCCAGTGAAGGTTATGAAATTTCCTGTCATGGAGCTACGATCCTTTGCTACCTCTGTATAGGGCTGAATTGTGAGAGAGTCATTGATGGTGATGTAGTGTAGCTCCTTGAGCTCTGTATCTCCTGCAAATATGAAAATAAGCTTTGTACGTAGCATAGATCTACTGCTACATAGAGTAAAACTTCATTGACTTACAACATGAATGGCTTGTGTACCATAGCTGAGGCAACTTGTTTTTAAGTGACAGATTTTTCTGCCATTTTTCAAAGGGAGACAACCTTCAGGACTTCCTGTTCGCTTTTCTATAAGCTCTGTCCCACAGAAATGCTTAAAGGAAAGAATTTGCTCTGAATTTGCTAATTCTTACCTTTAAGAGTTGACCCCTTTTGACATGGGAGACAAAAACACTTTTGCAAGAGTTGCCTCCCCTGAAGGTGTATCCATTCACCTAAATTCCAGAGATTTTCCTGTGGATAACAAACTTTTAGGGATGTAAACAGAGATTTTCTCATTTTATCTTGAAAATGTATGTTGTATGTACTCAGAATAGTCTCAATGAGGCGATTCTAATGAATATTTATAGAAGATTCAAAAGATATCATACCCATTATTACCCCTCAGATGGCACTTTAAATAAACTCCAATGGCTTGAGCTACCCCTGTCTCGAACAAATTTGCATGTTTCAGCCACTGAAGTTTGACTGCACACATCACAAACGTACTGTCCGTTGAGGAATAGTATACAGAGATGTCACCACATGTTTTTCTTATGAACAGTGTGAAGCTTATGGGTCTAACATTAAAATATTTAAAAGAGTCAGATACATCACTGCCATCTATTTGTCGGAAGACTGTACCAAATATGAGCAAAGTCATTCAAATGTTATGGATAACAGTCAAGCTTAACTCTTATCATGCTGTTCACGACAACCCCTATCTTTGGAAACAGTGTATATCCAGATCAGATGGCTTCTGAAGAAGCCATCTGATCAGGATCTACACTGTTTGACATTCAATTTATAAATTTGTAGGAATAAATTACATCAAGTAATCTGATTGGTTCATGGTCAGAAATGGGTGTGGCAAATCTGAATATTCAGCAAGAGAAGGGTTAAAAGATGTCAACATAAGACTGCAATGCCTTTATAACATTTTTGACAAGTACATTATTTTCTTACCCTTTCTCATATCATTTCCCATAAGAACAGATTTTATAAAGTCAATTTTATAGATACATGTATATTCTGATAGGTCATTACTATACCTTGTATAATCAGTGAACTTGGCAAATTTTTATTAGGCACAGCCTTGTCAGTAAGCACCACGCAGATTATCAGGTACAAGACACACCTCCAGTGTATGCTAATATAACAGACAATGATTCTTTATCAACAAAACTTTGCAATACAGTGGCTTTTTTTGTAATTCCAACTAAGACATTATGCTTATTTTTTCCTGATGCACTGATACAGATAAGGTGAAATAATATGGAAAATTTTGGTACAAATTGCTAATTTCGCAATTAAACCATATAGAGGCGATTCTAACAAGTACCCACAACATATGGCCGGCCTCGGTAGCTCAGTCGGATGCGCTTCTGGCTGGTGATCAGGAGGACGTGGGTTTGATGATGATGATGATTTCGTGTTTAACGACGCGTCAACCCTCTCTGTGGGTCATAAGCGTCAAGCGGTTAATGGTTAGTCATGAAGAATTATGAGGATATTAAAAGTAAAAAAAGTTAGTATGAAATGTATAAAAATCTGAAACAGTTAAATCTAATGAAAAAGTCCAATTTCTTTTAAGAATAAAATAATATTATCAACAAGTACATCTTGAAACAATTGTTGCAAAGTGTCAGCTTTAAAGTATAGGTTATGAGACTGTGAAAAGTCTACACATTCAATTAAGATATGTTTCACAGTGAATGGCTGATCACAACCTACACAAGAAGGCTGATCATCACCATTAAAAATATAAGAATGAGTAACTCTAGTATGGCCGATGCGCAGTCGCGTTAATACTACATCCTCTTTCCTGGAAAACTGTGGAGGAGAGCATTTTGTTCCAATGACAGGTTTAATGGCATGAAGTTTGTTATTTATTGCACGGTCCCATTTGCTTTGCCATTCCGACAAGATGTATCTGTTGATAAATGGTTTAAAATTATTAAAAGGAATTTTAAAAATGGACAGATCAAGATTGAGTGTTTCCTTTGCTTTCTTGTCAGCATATTCATTGCCGACAATGCCAATATGGCTCGGAAGCCAACAAAACAAGATTTGCTGTGTTTTAGAAATTTCATGATGTTTTTCGATAAATTTTTGTATTTGAGGATTTTTAGATGATGAATGGTCTAAAGCCTTAAGCACAGAAAGTGAATCAGAAAATATACCGTATTCGACCTATTTACCTCACCGTGCGCTTAGTTTTTTCAAAATTGTATGAAAATATTGGGGTGAAAAATCTACCTAATAAGCGCACACTCAATACGAAAAAAAAATACGAAAAAAAAAGCTTCCGATATGATTATTTTATAGAGTTAAATTTCAGCATAGGGGTTCACCACATATACATATAATTGTCCGGGTCAAAGATGCAGCAAAACTCAATATGAATTTGTTGGGAGGTTACTGTAAAGTGTGCGCTTGTGTATTTGTCCAGAAAAAGCTTGGGTGTGCGCTTATAGGAGCATGTGCGGTAAATAGATTGAATACGGTAATTGCTTTTTGAATTGATGAACTGATATGCGGGTTTGATACCTGCTGGGGTCAGCAACATTCTTTCATGGAGATTGATCATGAAATCTTTTCTATGGTCATTCTCTCCCTCCTGCTGATTCAAGAAGGGTAGTCAGTTTCAGGCGAAAGAATGTGTACTGTACTAGTTAACCCCTTACGTATAAACCTGCCCAGGAAGGTGTGGATAGGTAAACTGACCGGCTCAAAAATGACCTAGTGTTGACTGGGCCGTTAAACTCCAACACAAACAAACAAACCCAAAACATATGTTTCTTACAAGAAATAAAGAAAATTATCCCTTAACCCATTTAGTACCAGAAACCCCAAAACAGGTACCCTGGCAAACAGTGCAGGCCGAGATCAGATGCCGCAGATCAGGGCCTCCACTGTTTGCTTAAAGTTCAGTCATTTTCCAAATAAATTTTGATGAAAACACAACCTGTCACCCCTAAAATTTTGAAATGAACTCCTGCTATATATAAAGTGGTACAAAAAGGGTTAATTATCCTCATTACAACTCTTCTTCCTTATCTGGGGCTATAAAACCTGGATAGATGTCCTTCTGGGGCCAGTTGTTCAAAGCATCGTTAGCTTAACGAGCTCGTTAGTAGTCAAATTGTTAACTCTTCTAGCAAGTACAATATCTTAAATTCTGGTATTTTTGCTGAAAAAATGTCAGCAGCTTTTGCGTCTGCAAAAGCTGCTCACATTTTTTCAGCAAAAATATCAGCATATTTTCCATATTTAATGATCGAAGTTTTAACAATACGTTAACTAACGACATCGTTAGTTTTGAACAACTGGCCCCTGATCTGTCTCGCAGGGGAAACAACAAATGTCTTCAACAACTTACCCACAAATGTAACTTTTCCCTGAATGTTGTATATGTTACCAGTGAAAGGATATGGCACAAGTGAGGTCTTTAAACCTAGAAGAACAAGAAATACAAATGTGGATAAAAGCATTCTTCTCTTATTCTAGGCCCAATTGGGTCCGAAACTGCTCACCTGGATTAGGCTGATCATCACATGTTAATTGCGCCATGGTGACCATCTTGACTTTCAGATCATTTCTGAATCTGCATGTTGTCTTGATGCCTGTGATTAAGTTTCTTTACCTCTGGAAGGATTTTCATCAAACTTAGATCAAATGCTAGCTTGTGAGAATATATGCAAAACCTATTAACAACTATACTGACTCAAGGTGAAGGTCACAAATGAAGGTCACAAGTTTGAGCGTTGAATTTCATGTCCGCTCTATATCTCTTTTAACCCTGGAAAAATTTTCACTAAACTTTGGTCCAATGTTGGCCTAAGTGAGCTGATGTGCAGAAACCATAACTACATCATGCCGGGTCAAGGTCAAAGTTGAAGGTCACAAGTTTGACCCCTGAACTTGTCCATTCCTGGAAGGATTTTCATCTAATTTTGGTCAAATGATTGCCTAAATGGGATGATGTGAGAACCCGCAACTCAGCCATGCTGATGCAAGGTCATGGTCACAATTGAAGGTAAACAGTTTAAGCCTCAAATTTAGTGTCCCCTCAATTTCTTGTTCACCCCTGAAAGGATTTTCATTAAACTTTGGTCCAATGTTGGCCTAAGTGAGATGATGTGCAGGTCCCATAACTCAACTTAACTATGCAGACTAGGTGAAGGTCACAGGTTTGGGCCTTGAATTTCGTGTCTGCTCTATTATAGGGATCAACCATGATCCAGGGGAAGCTGTTTGAACATGAGGCCGCTGGGCCGAATGTCCAAATATCTTCCGAGGGATCTGGCAAACGTTAACGCAATTAAATAACCATGGCTGACAGTCGTTCTTGCTTAACTTACCATTGCGTTAGCAAATTTTGAAGAAAACACACAAAGGCTACATATACTTGTAAACTCTTCAACTGCAACCCACAAGCCAACATGGCGGCTAGTTCAGAATGTTGTTAACAATGAACTTGTTATGCAGTAACCCTTTCATTACAATGACACACCCGTTCAACATAGTGCATTTTTATCCCCCGACCCAATAGGTTCAGGGGATATAGCTTATCCCCCAACCGAATAGGTTCGGGGGATATAGCTATTATTTTGGCGTCCGTCCGTCTGTCCGTCCATCCATCCATAGACACAACCTTGTGATGGCCATAACTCCTATACCCTTTGTTCTTTGCATAGTTGTTCACAAGGCTGAGATGGCATGTCATGCGCAAGAACCAGAACTCTGGATGGCATACTTTTTGAGTTATATCCCCTTTTAATAAAATAAAATGACTACTTTGTGATGGCCATAACTCCAATACCTTTTGAGATATATTGATTCCTTTTTTTTTTTGGTTTTGGTTTTAAGGCCCTTTCAAGATTATTTCACTTATATCGAGCCGATCGTTAATCAGAGGTGGGCGAAAACCGGAGTACACAGAGAAAAACCACCTGACCTTCCGTTGCAGAACTTGGCGTCTCACATGTGACACGAGCGAGGCTCGAATCAGTGGTGAGAGACCTAATGATCAAGAGTCAGCGCTCTTAACCACTAGGCCACAGAGGCCCGTTTAATATATTGATGGTACCTGGCACAGTTGTTCACAAGGCTGCAACGGCGTGTCATGCACAAGAACCACAAATCTGGTTGCCATGGTTTTTGAGTTATCTCCCCTTCCAATAAAATTGAGTGACTACATTGTGATGGCCATAACTCCAATACCCTTTAAGATATATTGATGGTACCTGGCACAGTTGTTCACAAGGCCGAGACGGTGTGTCATGCACAAGACCCACAACTCTGGGTGCCATGGCATTTTAGTTATCTCCCCTTCCAATAAAATAGAATCACTACCTTGTGATGGCCACATCTCCAATACTCTTTGAGATATATTGATGGTTCTTGGTACAGTTGTACATGAGGTTAAGCAGGTGTGTCACGTGCAAGACTCTGGGTGCCCTGGTTTTTAGCTCACGAGAGCCGAAGGCTCCAGGGGAGGTTATAGGATGGACATTGTCCGTCGTCTGCCTCGTCGTTAACTCTTTCAAACGACATCTCCTCTGAAGCCACTGGACAGATTGGGCCCAAATTTTATCTGTAGCATCCTTGGGCTGGGGAACTGAAAGTTTGTGTTTTTTTTATGAAAATCATCTCATTACTTTGGTTGCTATGGCAACTTAGAATTTCCATAGACTTATAATGGGGAAAATTGAAAAATGGTGTTTACTGCCAAGTCACTACAGATATTTTGGCAAAACTTTTATAGAACTATTCCTTCAGTGAACTTCTTTTAGCCACATGCTTTTATACCAATCTGGGGGTGCCCCAGGGTGTGCCGGGGCCATGCCCCACCCCCTCCAGTGCATAAAATGCCATAAACCTCAGGAACCATTCGGATCACCACCCCTAAAGTATATATATTCTTATGATAAGACACATTCAGTGACATCAACCTGGGGGTCCCCTGGGATGTGCCCGGGCCATGCCCCACCCCCTCCACTTTGTAAAAGGCCCAATATCTCAGAAACCATTCAGATCCCCACCCCTAAACCATACATATTCTTGTTTCTTATGATAAGACACATTCAGTGATACCTACCTAGGTGTCTCCCGGGTTCGCCGGGGCCATACCCCACCCCTCCACTTCATAAAAGGGGATATATCTCAGAAACCTTTCAGATCCCCACCCCAAAACAGTATATATTCTTGTTTCTTATGATAAGACGCATTTAGTCACACCAACCTGGTGGTCCCCTGGGATGTGCCCGGGCCATGCCCCACCCCCTCCACTTCTTAAAAGGCCCAATATCTCAGAAACCGTTTAGATCCCAACCCCTAAACCATATATATTCTTGTTCCTTTATATGATAAGATGCATTCACTGATACCAACCTAGGGGTCTCCAAGGGTGCGCCGGGGCCATGCCCCACACCTCCACTTCATAAAAGGCAATATATCTCAGAGATGAGTCAGAACCATATATATTCTTGTTTCTTATGATAAGACGCATTCAGTGACACCAACCTGGGTGTCCCCTGGGATGTACCCAGGCAATGCCCAACCCCCTCCACTTCATAAAAGGCCCAATATCTCAGAAACCGTTCAGATCCCCACCCCTAAACTATATATATTCTTGTTCTTATGATAAGACGCATTCAGTGATTCCAACCTAGGGTCTCCACAGGTGCGCTGGAGCCATACCCTATCATCTCCACTTCATAAAAGGCGATATATCTCAGAAACCTTTCAGATCCTCACCCTAAAACCATATATATTCTTGTTTCTTATGATAAGACGCATTCAGTGACAGCAACCTGGTGGTTTCCTGGGATGTGCCCGGGCCATGCCCCACCCTCTTTTTCATAAAAGGCCTAATATCTCAGAAACCGTTTAGATCCCCACCCCTAAACCATACATATTCTTGTTCCTTATGATAAGACGCATTCAGTGATTCCAACCTAGGGGTCTCCTGGGGTGGGCCAGGGCCATGCCCTACCCCTCCATTTCATAAAATGTAATATATCTCAGAAACTGCTCAGATCCCCACCACTTATGCATGTATATTTGTGTTCCTTACCATAAGACTCATTCAGTCACATCAACCTGGGGTCTCTTTGTGCTAGGGCAATGTCTGATGCCATGGCCTGCCAAGGACAACAATCTTGGATTTCCTGGGGTCTGCCAGGGCCATGCTCCAACCCCTCCACAGCTTAAAAGGCCTTATATCTCAGGAACTGTACACATCCATACCCCTAAACCATATATATTCTTGTTCTTTATGATAAGACGCATTCAGTGATACCAACCTGGACTCTGTTGGGTCCATGTCCCACCCCTCTACTTCATAAAAGGCCTAATATTTCAGATACAGAATCCACATGGGTGCTCATTTGAAAATAGGGGTTCGTTTGGGAGACTTTATAATCAATAAATTAAAACCATACATGGCTGCCAGTGGGCAGTACCTGCCTGAGCTCTGGTGAGCATACTGGCCCATGGGCCTCTTGTTTAATTATCTCCCCTGACAATATAACCTTGTAGTGGCCATAACTCAAATACCCTTTGAGATATATTGATGGTACTTGGCACAATTGTATACAAGGTCGAGACGGCACTTCATCACAACTGTTGGTGCTGAGGTATTTGAGTTATCTCCCCTTCCAATATAACAGTATGACCACCTTGTGACCACCGTACCTCCAATACTCTTTGAGACATATTGGTGGTACCTGATGCAGATGTACATGAGGTTAAGCAGGTGTGTCATGCTCAAGAATTACAACTGGGTGTTCTGTTTTTTTTAGTTATCTTCCCTTACAATATAACCTTGTGATGGCCATAACTCCAACACCCTTTGAGATATACTGAAGGAACCTGGCACAATTGTAAACAAGGTACAGAAGGGGTGTCATGTGCAAGAACCACAACTGTTGGTGCGGTGGTATTTGAGTTATCTACCCTTCCAATGTAACAGTATGACCAGCTTGTGCTCACCATATCTCCAATACCCTTTGAGAAATATTGATGGTACTTCGTACAGAAATACATGAGCTTAAGCAGGCATGTAATGTGCAAGAACCACAATTCTGAGTGCCCTGCTTTTTTAGTTATCTCCTCTGACAGTATAATCTTGTGATGGCAATAACTGCATTACTTTTGTGATATATTGCTGGTTTAATTCTGGTGCACTTTCTATTGGTGAACAATGTTCTGAAGGCCATATTGACTTTTGGTCGGGGGATTCGCCATCTCTTCCAATGGCTATTTTTTCACATATCCAAAATGACTACTGTTCTGATAAAAATCTGTGATATTTTTCTTATGTATACTGCAAACATAGGTTGTGGGTGCTCATCAGAATCACCTCATTGAGGCAGTTCTACCAAATACCCACAACCTATGTCTTGGAGCAGAAATAAGAAAAATAATGTATACCCCTGTATTCTCTATATAAAGTGAGGTTTAGAGGGGTGTTCTTTTCACGGACTTGTTCATGTGATGGACTTTATCATTGAACTCTGAAACACTACGTTGAGGGTCATAACATTACCTTGGTCAACGTAACGTAAACAAAGCAAGGCCCATCTTGTCATATCAAAAGCTCAAAATCTATGTTGAAACAACATGTGAATTTCATGATTTGAACATGGGTTTTGTTGTCTGAGCATGGCTTTAGGCCCATTTGACAATGGCTTCAAACAGCCTTGCGTATAGGTATTTATGCAAGAAATCTCTTTTTTTTTTTCTTCCCTGGAAAGATTTTCATTAAACTTTAGTCAAATGTTGGCCTTAGTGAGAAGATGAGTAGAACTCAAAACTCAACCATGCCAGCACTAACTCACAATTGAAGGTCATGAGTTTGAGCCTTAAATTTCGTGTCTGCTCCATATCTCCTTTATCCCTGTAAGGATTTTTATTAAACTACGGTGGAGAACATAGCTGTCCCTCAGACTGCCTTCTTATTAGACGTGGTGATTACCTTTCAAATTCTGTTTTAATCTGTTCTTGTCTAGAGGTAATGAGAATCTAAGCTGCTTCATTTGCAGTGGTGATTTGATAAGTTTGTAGGGTTTTGTTGGCCTGCAAAAAAATAGTATAAAATATATAATGAAAATACCAGGTTCAAGTTAATGAACATGTATTAAAGTTTTTTCTACTCATGAATAGCAGATGGCAAGTTAACAAGTATGTATAAGACTGCACTATGTCACACATATGCGTTATCATAATACCTTATTTTTTTCAGAGAAACATCACGGTAACACACCTATGTGCCATAGTGCTTTTTTTCACATCTCTATAATGGCCACTTTTCTGATGATAATCCGTGATGTTTTTCTTATTTAAACTACAAACATATGTTGTGGGTGCTTGTTAGAACCGCCTCATTCAGGCGGTTCTAACGAGCACCAACAACCTATGTCTTGGAGCAGAAATAAACAAAATAATGTATACCCCCATACACCCCAGTTTTCTCTATATAAAGTGGGGTTTAGTGGGTATTGATTTTATGGACTTGTTCACGAGATGATAAGGATTGACATTAAATGTCAGGCAATTCAAATTTAATGGCAGGACTTATTTTCTCTTAAGTATAATTTAGAAAAAAAAAAAAGATTGCCAGCTACTTGGTTCTTAAGGTTAAAATTTTGACAAGGACAGTCCCAACAGAAATGGAATTCAGGCCCTCACATCATGAAACAAGAGGGCCCACAGGGCCCTGGTTCGCCCACCTGTTTGTCACTGTCTCGAGTACTTTCTATTTTTAGCTCTGGTGGCCATCTTGTTCATCAGCAGAGTGATTTTAGCTTATTTGGTAGGGAGTAACCTAGGCAACATTCCTGTGAATTTTGAATCAAATTGGCCTTAGGGTTTAGGAGGAGTTCACGTTTGAATCAAATTTACAATATTTTTCTATTTTCAGCTCCGGTGGCCATTTTGTTCATTGGAGCTGGATTGTTTTAGGCTTTTTGGTAGAGGGTCATCTAAGCAACATTACTTCGAAGTTTGAATGAAATTGGCCCAAGAGTACAGAAGGAATTGTCATTTGAAGATTTTTTTTTATTTTTAGCTCTGGCAGCCATCTTGTTCATTTGAGTGGAATGAGTTTTAACTATTTTGGTAGGGAGTCACCTAGGCAACCTTCCGGTGAAGTGTTAAATCCAATTGGCCCAAGGGTTTCGCATTTGAAGCAAATTTACAATGTTTTTCTATTTTTAGCTCTGGTGACCATTTGTTAATCGTTTATGCTATTTTCCTAGAGGGTCATCTACACAACATGGTTCAAAAGTTAAAATAAAATAGGTCAAATGTCAAGGAAAAAGGTCAAAGATCATTTTATGTATGAATAGAAAGCCCTTGTTGCAAGGAACCTACATGCCAAATATGAAGGCTGTATCTCAAATGCTTCAAAAGTTATGACAAAGTAGGTCAAAGGTCAAGGTCATGGGTCAAAAGTTTTGAATGGTTGAGAAAACCTTGTCACAAGGAACATACATGCCAAATATGAAGGCTCTATCTCATATGGTTCAAAAGTTATGATAAAGTAGGTCACAGGTCAAGGTCACAGGTCAAATCTTTATATGAGTGGGAAGCCCTTGTCACAAGGAACCTATATGCCAAATATGAAGGCTCTATCTCAAACGGTTCAAAAGGTATGACAAATTAACCTACCGATCTACTTTTTGATTTGACATGACCCATATTCGAACTTAACTGAGATATTGTCTAGATGATCATTCTGAGCAAGTTTAATTGTGATTTGACTAAAAACTGTGGCCTCTTAGAGTGTTCAAAACGTTTTTCTATGATTTGACCTGCTGGCCTACTTTTTGACCCGACATGACCCATATTCAAACTTGACCCAGATATTGTCAAGATGATAATCCTGAGCAAGTTTGATGATGATCGGACCAAAACTGGGACCTCTAGTGTGTTCATAAGGTTTTTTAACAATCTGACCTACTGACCTTCTTATTGACCACACATGACCCATATTCGAAATTAACCGAGACATGGTCAAATGATCATTTTGAGCAAGTTTGATGATGATCGGACCAAAACTGTGGCCTCAAGTGTGTTCAGAGGGTTTTTCTATGATTTGACCTACTGACCTACTTTTTGACCAGACATGACCCATATTCGAACTTGACTGAGATATTGTCAAGATGATCATTCTGGGCAAGTTTGATGATGATCGGACCAAAACTGTGGCCTCTAGTGTGTTCACAAGGTTTTTCTATGATTTGACCTGCTGGCCTACTTTTTGACCCGACATGACCCATATTCAAACTTGACCCAGATATTGTCAAGATGATAATTCTGAGCAGGTTTGATGATGATCGGACCAAAACTGGGTCCTCTAGTGTGTTCACAAGGTTTTTCAACAATCTGACCTACTGACCTTCTTATTGACCAGAAATGACCCATATTCGAAATTAACCGAGACATGGTCAAATGATCATTTTGAGCAAGTTTGATGATGATCGGACCAAAACTGTGGCCTCAAGCGTGTTCAGAGGGTTTTTCTATGATTTGACCTACTGACCTACTTTTTGACCAGACATGACCCATATTCGAACCTGACTGAGATATTGTCATGATGATCATTCTGGGCAAGTTCGATGATGATCGGACCAAAACTGTGGCCTCTAGTGTGTTCACAAGGTTTTTCTATGATTTGACCTACTTTATGACCCGACATGACCCGTATTCAAACTTGACCGAGATATTGTCAAGATGATAATTCTGGGCAAGTTTTATGATGATCGAACCTAAACTGTGGCCTCTAGTGTGTTCAGCAGGTTTTTCTACGATTTGACCTACTGACCTACTTTTTGACCGACATGACCCATATTCCAACATGACCGAGATATTGTCAAGACTATCATTCTGAGCAAGTTTGATGATGATCGGACCAAAACTGTGGCCTCTAGTGTGTTCACAAGGTTTTTCTATGATTTGGCCAACCAACCTACATTGTTACCCGACATGACCCATATTCAAACATGACCAAGATATTTTCAAGATGCTCATTCTGAGCAAGTTTGATGATGATTGGACCAAACCTGTGGCCTCTAGTGTGTTCACAAGGTTTTTCTATGATTTGACCTACTGACCTACTTTATGACCTGACATGACCCGTATTCGAACTTGACCGAGATATTGTCAAGATGATCATTCTGGGCAAGTTTTATGATGATCAAACCTAAACTGTGGCCTCTAGTGTGTTCAGAAGGTTTTTCTCTGATTTGATCTACTGACCTACTTAACCTAAAATATGCCTACTTTTTGACCCGACATGACCCATATTCAAACTTGACCCAGATATTGTCAAGATGATAATCCTGAGCAAGTTTGATGATGATCGGACCAAAACTGGGACCTCTAGTGTGTTCATATTGTTTTTTAACAATCTGACCTACTGACCTTCTTATTGACCAAACATGACCCATATTCGAAATTAACCGAGACATGGTCAAATGATCATTTTGAGCAAGTTTGATGATGATCGGACCAAAACTGTGGCCTCAAGCGTGTTCAGAGGGTTTTTCTATGATTTGACCTACTGACCTACTTTTTGACCAGGCATGACCCATATTCGAACTTGACTGAGATATTGTCAAGATGATCATTCTGGGCAAGTTTGATGATGATCGGACCAAAACTGTGGCCTCTAGTGTGTTCACAAGGTTTTTCTATGAT
Organism: Lucinisca nassula; assembly: GCA_963580285.1. Classification (NCBI taxonomy): domain Eukaryota; kingdom Metazoa; phylum Mollusca; class Bivalvia; order Lucinida; family Lucinidae; genus Lucinisca; species Lucinisca nassula. Next base: position 30,851,071 of record OY757010.1, read on the forward strand.
TTGACCTGCTGGCCTACTTTTTGACCCGACATGACCCATATTCATACTTGACCCAGATATTGTCAAGATGATAATTCTGAGCAGGTTTGATGATGATCGGACCAAAACTGGGACCTCTAGTGTGTTCACAAGGTTTTTCAACAATCTGACCTACTGACCTTCTTATTGACCAGAAATGACCCATATTCGAAATTAACCGAGACATGGTCAAATGATCATTTTGAGCAAGTTTGATGATGATCGGACCAAAACTGTGGCCTCAAGCGTGTTCAGAGGGTTTTTCTATGATTTGACCTACTGACCTACTTTTTGACCAGACATGACCCATATTCGAACCTGACTGAGATATTGTCATGATGATCATTCTGGGCAAGTTCGATGATGATCGGACCAAAACTGTGGCCTCTAGTGTGTTCACAAGGTTTTTCTATGATTTGACCTACTTTATGACCCGACATGACCCGTATTCAAACTTGACCGAGATATTGTCAAGATGATAATTCTGGGCAAGTTTTATGAGGATCGAACCTAAACTGTGGCCTCTAGTGTGTTCAGAAGGTTTTTCTACGATTTGACCTACTGACCTACTTTTTGACCGACATGACCCATATTCCAACATGACCGAGATATTGTCAAGACTATCATTCTGAGCAAGTTTGATGATGATCGGACCAAAACTGTGGCCTCTAGTGTGTTCACAAGGTTTTTCTATGATTTGGCCAACCAACCTACATTGTTACCCGACATGACCCATATTCAAACATGACGAAGATATTTTCAAGATGCTCATTCTGAGCAAGTTTGATGATGATTGGACCAAACCTGTGGCCTCTAGTGTGTTCACAAGGTTTTTCTATGATTTGACCTACTGACCTACTTTATGACCTGACATGACCCGTATTCGAACTTGACCGAGATATTGTCAAGATGATCATTCTGGGCAAGTTTTATGATGATCAAACCTAAACTGTGGCCTCTAGTGTGTTCAGAAGGTTTTTCTCTGATTTGACCTACTGACCTACTTTTTGACCCAACATGACCCATATTCGAACTTGACTGAGACATTGACAAGATGATCATTCTGGGCAAGTTTGATGATGATTGGACAAAACTGTGGCCTTTAGTGTATTCACAAGGTTTTTCTATGATTTGACCTACCAACCTACATTGTGACCCGACATGACCCATATTCGAACGTGACCAAGATATTATCAAGATGCTCATTCTGAGCAAGTTTGATGATGATTGGACCAAACCTGTGGACTCTAGTGTGTTCAGAAGGTTTTTCTATGATTTGACCTACTTTTTGACCTGACAACACCCATATTCGAAGTTGGCTGAGATATTGTCAAGATGATCATTCTGGGCAAGTTTGATGATGATCGGACCAAAACCGTGGCCTCTAGTGTGTTAACAAGGTTTTTCTCTGATTTGACATACTGACATACTTTTTGACCCGACATGACTCATATTCGAACTTGACCGAGATATTGTCAAGATAATCATTCTGAGCAAGTTTGATGAATATCGGACCAAAACTGTGGCCTCTAGTGTATTCACAAGGTTTTTCTATGATTTGACCTACTGACCTACTTTGTGGCCCGACATGTCCCATATTAGAACTTGTGCCAGTTATTGTCAAGACGATCATTCTGAGCAAGATTGATGACGATCGGACCAAAACTGTGGCCCCTAGAGTGTTCAAAAGGTTTTTCTATGATTTGACCTACTGACCTACTTTATGATCCAGCATAACCCATATTCGAACCTGACCGAGTTATTGTCAAGATGATCATTCTGAGCAAGTTTGATGGTGATCGGCCCAAAACTTTGGCCTCTAGAGTGTTCACAAGGTTTTTCTTTGATTTGACCTACTGACCTACTTTTTGACCTGCCATGACCCATATTCGAACTTGACCGTGATATTGTCATGATTATCATTCTGACCAAGTTTAATGATGATTGGCCCAAAACTGTGACCTCTAGTGTGTTCACAAGAAAAGTTTACGGACGCACGCACGACGGACGACGGACAAAAAGTGATCCCAAAAGCTCACCTTGTCACTATGTGACAGGTGAGCTAAAAAACATGCCTATGTCACATTTTAGACCCCCTAGAACCCCATCTTGATGTAGTTAAACTGGGTTTTACAGGGGTATACTTTATTTTTCTTATTTCTGCTGTGGGTACTCATTAGAACTGCTTGATGAGGTGGTTCTAACGAGTACCCACGATCTATATTTTGAGTAGAAATAAGAAAAATATCACAATTTTTCATCTTAAAATTTCTGTTTTTTCGGCGGAAAAGTTAACAATTTATTTGTATAGGCGTGTTTTCGTAATGAAATCTGAGCATTACACTGAAGTTTACAGATGAAATGGAAATTCAAAACAGCTTCTTTTAACAAGTTTTGTTGCAATATTGGTGTTGGATCGAACACAGACAAAAGAGGGATCAAAATATTTTTTATCCAAACAAAATAAATGGTAATTTAAATGTGATTTAATAACACAGTTGATAACATTTTTAATATTGGTTTGTTTATTATTATTATCAAAGAAGTGCTTAACCTTTCATTCAAGTTGTCTTCTTTCACATGAGCCCCGCCAAGCGAATTTGTGTATTTGAGCATTCCGTCATGACAAATTTTAACTGCGCATGCCCAGCCATTCAGAGGGGCCAGGGATATGGCTTTCTATCTGAAGGTTCGTCTTGATTCACTGCTTGTATGAGCGAGCAGCGAAGGTTCTGGCGAGACTGCGCAGATGCGCAGGCTCGCCTGAACCTTCGCTGCTTGCATAGGCGATAAGTACCAAAATCACTTAAAAGGACCCACATTATTCAACTGGTTCTGGTTTGAAAGAACTGTAAAACAGACTTTGTTTCATAAAAATGTCTGCATGAGTTGTTTATAGCATACCAACTGAGGCTATGAGTAGATCTCTTTTGGAAATTGCAGAAAAACTATTGCATAAAGAGTTGCTGCCCATCCCATCCTTTAATTTGTATCTATTCACACTGTTACTTACCATCCTGGGCATATGAGATGTCTTGCTCTGACTTTATCTCTCTGGCTAAAACTGTTCTCAGATAGTACAGCATCAATATCCATACTCCTACAATAACAGAAAGGCCCATTCTTGCACACCAGACAAGGAAATCCGTGATTTTACCCTGGGATAGAAATTTATGTTCTGACCCTGGTGTTCCGACCCAGGCAACTAACATAAATGCTCTTCAATTCTATTCAACTGCCGGAACTACTTCCGCACTACTTTTATTTTGTAAACAATATACATGTGTGAGCTGTCAAAACTAACCGTAGGTGTTGTGCAAGAAAAAGAATCCAATATGGGGTTCTGTTGTAGATGGGCGTTTCCAACCCTCGGGATGACCGTGCTGAGCGGAGCCGAGGCATAGCCTCGGTTCCGCTCAGCACGGTCATCCCTCGGCTAGGAAACGCTCATCTACAACAGAACCCCATATCAGATTCTTATATGATGGCCCTGGATCACTCACCTGATCCATGCTGTAGATATTAAAATTGTCCTGAGGGTCACTGTCCAGCATCATGAGGCTTTCCGACTGAAGCATCACAAGGTTTTCCAAGTGGTGCCAGACAGTGTTCCCAAGGAACAGATTTTTCTATCTACCACTCACACCCAGGTAAGGTTCTTTTTCTTGCATACCTTTCACTTCTGAGAGTGGATGTTTTTCAAAATGCAGTTACTTGGATTATCGACGTCTGTAATATTTTAATGAAAATAATGGGCCGTCTTTTATATCACTGTACGTGCACTGACTTCAAACTTAACAATGACATACATGACATACTATTCAACCAGTGTACATCAAACATGGGCAAATTCTCGATTTGTATCCTATCTACTGTTACTGCGTTCAGTCACATTTGACCATTACTAGGTAGGTATACATTACATACACTCCAGATTTGCAGGTTGAAAGCATACACAGTAATCATGTAATTACGGTAGGGATCTTTAACCTGCATGGGATGATTCTGCCTGCACTCCCTCCAGTTAACGTACCAATCCAAGGACGATGCACTTTGTGGCATTCATCCCTGCAAATGATGCAAAAGGATGTTCGGACACTGCAATTTTATTACCCCTGCGGGAATCGAACAGGGGGCCAGAGGGAATGGCATTAATCAATGAGCTACCAGGCTCAATAGGATAACCTATAGGATAACCTGGGCAGGATAAGGATTTCTATCCCAGGATTAAGTTCAGGATTTCCTTATCTGATGTGCAAGAAATATGGGTCTACTCTGAAAAACAAGAATTTACTATTGAGGAGCACATTCTTTCCTTTATGTGTAGACCCCTTTTTCACAAGGGCTAAGTTTACTGGAGAGTGAATGGGAAGTCACCTAAGTTATCTACCCTAACATAAATGGGACAACTATGTCAGATGTAACCATAAAAGAATCAATACACCTTCAGGGAAGTGAACTCGTTCAAGAGAATTTTTGTCTCCCACATGAATAAGGATTTACTCTTAAGGGGAAAGGGAAAACCTGGCAGATTTTTCTGCCATTTTTCAAAGGAAGACAACTTTCGGGACTTCCTGTTCGCTTTTCTATAAGCCCTGTCCCACAGAAAAAGGGGTCTACTCTTGAAGGAAAGAATTTGCTCCTGAGGAGCGAATTCTTTCCTTTAAGAGGTGACCCTTATTGACATGAGGAACAAAAATAGTTTTGCAGGAGTTGTCTCCCCTGAAGGTGTATCCATTCCCATTAAAGGAATGAATTTGCACCTGAAGAGCAAATTCTTACCTTCAAGAGTAGACCCCATTTTTATAGGGACTGAGCAAACAGGAAGTCACCAAAGTTCTCTCCCTTTGAAAAATGGTAGGAAAATCTGCCAGATGTAGCCATCTACCTTTATCTTGTAGATTTATCAAGTCTGAACCTACCTTTGGATTTGCCCTTGTTCTGCCAGTAGAAATGCTACATCACTGTTCACTGATCTAAACATGTGCTGAATCTCCTCTAGAAACTCATTCTGAAAAGATAATAAATTACAATAATAATAATAATAAAATACAGTCAAGAAAGACCTTGTGCCATGCATGTGTGCATGAAGGATCCCAGTGAAATTCTATTATCAAGAGAGAGTTGGCTGCTCTGATAAGTGGTCATGGCAACTAGCTTCTATTGGATATCTGGTACTCATAGAACTAACTTTTATTAATTTTTAACCCTTGTCCTGCTGAGCCTGGATATGCCTTATTTTCCAAACAATGAAGATCCAGATCAGATGGCTTCTGACGAAGCCATCCGATCAGGATCTACATTGTTTGCCATTCAGATTGTGAATTTGTTGCAATAATCTGTATCAAGTAATCTGATTGGTTGATAATCGGCAGTGGGTGTGGCATATATGAATATTCAGCAGGACATGAGTTTACAAATTTGCAATAAAAAGGAAACACATGTGACACAGTGGAAGAATAACAGGAAGTGCTCATACAGTGATTGCATTACTATACCTTAATTGCCCTTTTAAACTTATCAGTTTTCTCACATTTTTATTCTGTGAACAACCAGTTTGTTTAAGAAATAGATGAGCTCTAACTGTGATTTGTTGAGTAATAAATCTCAGTTTGGAGGTCAGTTGTAAAGTAGACAAATCACGAGCGCGTAGCGCGCGTGATTTGTCTACTTACAACTGACCGACAAACTGTGATTTATTGCTCAACAAATCACAAACTTGAGCTGATCTATTTCGATTCTAACACGTTGAAAATCGGCAATAATGTTGTTGTTTCCTTCAAAATCTCACAATTTTTCGCCATTGTTAGAAGAAATCCCGCTAAAATTATTGACTGAAACACATGCATTTATATCCTTTTCTAACGTTTTCGATGGGAGAAAATTACGTTACACCGTCTAACGTCAAGTAAATCCACTAGTGACGTCATATATTGACAGTTTTTAATGACGACACTCGTCACGCTCTTCCGAGCTGTGATTTGTTGCAGAATAAAACACAGTTATTTTCCATTGCCTATATAGGCGCGCTGTGTTAGAATATGTATCAATACAGAGAAACCTCAATAAATTACACTCCAATGATTCAAAATACACCATAACCTCTTTAGAACACTATATTATTCTTAGATTTCAAAGCAGAAACTGTGTTAGTGAAACAAATGTGTTATATTCAAATTAAAATAGAAATTTTCTATGTAGTTTATATCTTTTTGGAATAATAAGCACAAAATGTAGCCAGACTAGAGAGGAGCATTCTTACTATCCGGCAGATGCTGATAAGTCTGGCCCAGAAATACTTGCACATTCCAAAGTTTTCAGTTCTATGGAGTATTCTTTGCTTCCAAGGGATAACCCTTTTATAGAACATATTTACCAGAAATGCAGGTCATCTTTTATAGGTTTTTTCTTGCACACCAGACAAGGAAATCCGTGATTTTACCCTGGGATAGAAATTTATGTTTTGACCCTGATGTTCCGACCCAGGTCATTAACGTAAGTGAGCGTCATTTCTATTCAACTGCCATAACTACTTCCGCACTACTATACATGTGCGAGCTGTCAAAACTAACCGGAGGTATTGTGCAAGAAAAAAAATCCAATATGGGGTTCTGTTGTAGATGAGCGTTTCCAACCCTCGGGATGACCGTGCTGAGCGGAACCTCGGCATAGCCTCGGTTCTGCTCAGCACGGTCATCCCGAGGGTTGGAAACGCTCATCTACAACAGAACCCCATATCAGATTCCTATATTCATGCCCTGGCTCACATCAGCCACATTATGAGCTGTATATATGAGACACATAATGAGAAAACCTTTTTGCGGACATTGCATGAACACCATCTGATCAGCACCTTTGTTTGTTTGTTTGATTTGAAGTTTAACATCCCCGTCAACACTGTAAAGGTCATTTTGGAGACATTGCTTCCAATTTTGTGGGACTTTTACCCGACACTGAGATGAAATGACTTCTCAAGCCCTGTCATCCAATGAAATGAATCGGGTTTATAAGCATGGACGGTCCAACTCGCACCCCTTACCCTGGGCAGGCTTAGATCCTCTAAGTGGTTTACCAGTATTTGTGTGCGGTTGGTTTCAACTCTACGTGGAAGCATCATGCAGCCCATCTATTTCTTCAAGCCCCGATTGGCGGGGGCCTTCTCACCACAGTTTCTATATCTAAAACTTCAACACTCCTGCACACCTGGATAGCTGAGCAGGCTGGTTTGTATCTCACCGAGTCACAAACATAGAAGACAAGTTTTGTCATGATGCCTCTCGTATCTTTTCGCTATGACATCATCAATGTCAAAACAATGAATCGGCCTCAAAACAATGAACCAGCCTCATAATTTACTGTTTGATCACTATTGTTGTTAACCCTTGTCCTGCTAAATATTTATATATGCCACACCCACTACTGATTATCAACCAATCAGATTACTTGATGCAAATTATTGCAACAAATTCATGAGCTGAATGACAAACAATCAAGATCCTGATCAGATGGCTTCTTCAGAAGTCATCTGATCTGGATCTTCATTGTTTGGAAAATAATATATATCCGGGATCAGCAGGACAAGGGTTAATAAATTTGTTACAGCTTCTAAGAATAACTTTGTAAAACCTTGCAGATCCTGAATAGTATTATCATTAGTGCACAGTCTTTATCCATATACAGTAAAATTGTTATATTAAGACCAGCTTTGGGACTGTTCAAAAGTGGTCTTTAAGACCACTTTTGAACAGTCCCAAAGGTGGTCTCTGTCCAGAGGCCACTGTATGCACAAAAGACAAAGATAGAATAATTGCAACTTACTAAATAAGCTTCTTAAAGCAGATTTAGTCTGAATTTTAGGTGGTCTTAATAGCAGAATTTTACTGTATTTACCTTGATATCTGTAGATGATGTCATGACAATTTGGTTCACCCAGCCTTGAGCACATAAATTCAACAGTGAAGGAAATGTGTATCTGTTTAAAGAAAGAAAACATACTGTTACAATACAGTCAAGCTCATTCAAAAGAACAAAGTTTGGCTCATGCTAAATGTGTGTTTAATACAGTGACATACATCCTAAATAGCTGGCTTGGGCTAAACACTTGTCAAATATCTGGATGAAAACGGTTAATGTATTCTAAATAACATAACTTTCTTGTGGATGCCCTTGCAACATTTGCTAAATGGGAACAGTACCCTTTAAGAGCCACAAAATGTGAACATAGCCAATAAATAAAGTATTTTATGAGTCTGATCAACCAGTGCTAGGGTAATAAAGGTGCTGCATGCTACATACAGACCGATTTCAGGGACTTACAAAAAATATAGATAATGAAACTGTAACAGATTTACACCAGTGTGACTGCTGTATAGCCAATCAAAGTATTTGTAGTATGGTAGCCATTTGAAATATAAACCCACATCATTTTCTTTCTTAACAAATATTTGTCTGACAATAATAATTATCTCCCTTATCTATCTGGGGCCAGTTGTTCAAAGCATCTTTAGCTTAACGAGCTCGTTAGTGGTCAAATTGTTAACTGTTCTACCAAGTTTAATATTTAAATTTTTGGTATTTTTGCTGAAAAAATTTCAGCATTTTTGAAAGTAATAAATAGTAAATTTAAGAAAACAGGAATTGTATTCAAGGGTTTATCAAGCACCTTTAAAATCATTGTACAATTATATGTTATCTCTTACTTGTGTTCCATAAAGGCATTGAGAGGATCTACACATGCAGTAACAGAACCTGGAAATAAACATAAAGTGATGTTTTTATACATTAATCAAAACATACCGTAATGATCCTAAGTATTGGGACAGATAGGCCTATTTAAGCAAAGAGTGCAGCCCAAGATCAGACTGCCCTTAACCCTTATCTTGCTGAATATTCATTTAAGCTACACCCATTTCTGTCTATCAACCAATCAAATTACTTGATGTAATCTATTGCTACAAATTCATAAACTGAATGCCAAACAGTGTAGATCCTGATCAGATGGCTTCTTCAGAAGCCATCTGATCTGGATCTACACTGTTTCCAAAGATAGGTGTTGTCGTGAACAGCAAGATAAGGGTTAAAGGACAGTCTGATAGAGGGTTTCTGTTTGCCATCTCCACGTTTTGGACTCCTTGCTGGATCATGAAACAAATTTGTTAAAACCTTAGGAGAATTACAGCAAGTCCTCAAGGTGTCCAAATTCAGATTTTTAAGGTACCCCTTAACCCAATCCTGTAGACTGATACCGATACCTTTGTAAACAAACTGTCTGATCGGGATCTACACTGTTTGGTATTCTGTTAATGATTCTGATTAAACCTCCAATTTTCAAGAATGGAGGTTTCCAAATTTGAAGATGGAAGATTAATTTCAGAAACTCAGGTTTAAAGGGTTAAGGAAATGGCATTTTTTTTTTCAACCAATTTTTACTAGGCTTTCCACCAATTTTAAAGGCTTTCCACCAATTTTTACTAGGCTTTCCACCAATTTTTACTAGGCTTTCCACCAATTTTTACTAGGCTTTCCACCAATTTTAAAGGCTTTCCACCAATTTTTACTAGGCTTTCCACCAATTTGTACTAGGCTTTCCCCCAATTTTACTAGGCAGATACTTTCATGATTTTCTAATTGTTTTCCTACAAATTGAATGACTAGGATAAATTTGTTTGTTTGTTTGAGTTTAGATCAGATCAATTTGGTCAGTTTACACTGTTCATGGACAGGCTTATAAGTAAGTGATTAAGCAGTACAAAACATATTTTTTCTCCAGATAATGATAACTGCCCGTCTTGAATCACTGGAAGGGAGAGAAAGATTTCAATCTTCATGACAGAATGTTGCTGATCCTGAAGGTATCAAACCCATGACCTTGTGCTTGCCAAACAGACGCACATCCAACTGAGCTACAGAGGACAGCCTCTCAAATAAAGGTGTGACCATTCCCACTATAAATTAATCATAACTTGACTAGGATTTAAACTAAATGCCATCCACCAGCATATTATTGGTGTAAATAACAGTTTGGGGGATATCTGCCAGTCTGTTCAATGTTATCAAATGTATACAAATTAATTTGACGTTTTTTCTTCTGTAATGACCTTAAAAAAATGAGGTCATAGTCACTAAAATCTAACAAAGTCAAAGGCTTAACTTAATGAATATCTATACAAGCTTAATGAAAATCTGAAAAACCACTGAAGACATTGCCATGCCAGTACCAATGCCAACTCAAATGCTAACAAGATCAAAATCAAAAGCACAAACTTCCAGTGGTGATGGAGGTGGGGACATAAAGACGTCATTTTGACGTTTATCTCTCTTCAGATAGCTCGTAGGTTCTGGAAGGCACATGCAAACACCGAAGGCTCTGATCAGACCATGAATGTACAGGCTAATACGGTTTTTGACTGATCACACAAGTCATTTTGTAAACTAAGGCTTTCTCATGTGCTGGCTCATATCAAATAAAATGTCCTGATATTTTAACCCTTTTTGTACCAAATGGAATCTTCCTCCTTATATATAGCAGGAGTCCATATCAAAATTTAGGGGTGTCAGTTGTGTTTTCTTCAAAATCTATTTAGAAACAGGCTGAACGTTTTGCAAACAGTGTAGGCCCTGATCAAACAGTGTAGGCCCTGATCAGACGCCGCATTCTGCGGCGTCTGATCTGGGCCTACACTGTTTGCCAACTACCCGTTTTAGGGTTTTTGGTACAAAATGGGTTAACGTACTAAGCTTAGTGATTTATTGTTCCACTACAGCCTCTGGTGGAAGGTGGTTAGTATATATTAATTGCACATGGCAACAAAAACCTACCTATGAAACAATGTTTTCTAACATCTTGGTCAGGATGACATTCCACAGCCTGTATTACACTCACTATATCTGAGTACCTGAAAAAAGCATTTGCATATCAGTCTATTTGATAGCATGAAATACATGATTTTATGGTATTCAGTGTTGTAAAAAACAAAATTCACAAAATAGTAATGCACAAGTACATGACACCAAGTCTACATGACGCCAAGTCAATTTTTCAGATACATGTATATCAAATAATAGTCTTTATCACATTATCACACCTTCTTTTGCAACCAATAACCAATTTTCTATGGAGAAAACACGAAGAAAAATGGTCATATAATAAAAATAATTGCACACTCATGGTCATTTCAAGTGAAATCGCCAAAAGTACCTCCTGAAGTAGGTCAGCCAGAGTTACAGCTTTAATACAGCTACCTCATCTTACAATCAATGATACTGAAGGGGATGCTGTTAAATAAAAGTTTGCACCAAAGTTGGCTTTTCTCACTATTTTGACGTGCTTGCAATCAACAATGCCAATGATACTGCAGTAGCTCTTCTTGTAATTTTACAGCAGTCACAGCTAAGATTGACAGGGCAGGGCAGTTCAGATGTTGTCAATATACAATCAAACTTCAACGGCTCGAACACCTTTGGGACCTTGAAAATCTGTTCGAGACAGGGGTAGTTCGAGCCTCTGAGGGCTACTGCCAGGAGGTATACGATATACTTTTTGATATTGTTTCGATGTTCTATAATGAAAATGTATGTTGTGTGTACTCATTAGAATCGCCTCATCGAGGTGATTCTAACAAGTACACACAGCATACATTTGCAAGATAAAGGACGAAAATCTCCTAAGTTATCTCCCATTATTTCCTATGTAGAGGATTTCCCTAGGGGCTCAAGAACGGGTTCGAAACAGCCATTGTAAACGAGCAATTGGTGTTCGAGCGATCGAAGTTCTACTGTATGTCCAATTCACTGAATCCACACAAAGGTTCAGAAAAGTGCCTTTCACATGCTTTTTGCAAGCAGACAAAATGGCCATGTACACAATAACTTTATTTGGGCTACATTTAAATTCACATAGTCTGGTGACTTTCTTTACCTTTTTGTTAACAGAATAGTCCAAAGGCAGGTGCAAACGAAAGCTCCCCACTGCCAATCTTGTCTGAGACTACTATATAGGTGAGCTAAAACATGCCTATATAATACTGGCTCCCTTGAACCCCACTTTTATATAGTAAAACTGATGTTTTAATACAGGGTTGAACCTTATTTTTCTTATTTCTGCTCTAAAATATAGATTGTGGGTACTCGTTAAAACCGCCTCCACAAGCACCCACAATCTATATTTTGAGCTGAAATAAGAAAAATATCATAATTTCTCATCTTAAAATTTTAGTTTAGTTAGCGGCGGTAAAGTTTACAATGCATTTGTATAGGCAAGTTTTTGTAATGACCAAGCATTAGGATAAAACATCTGTATGAAATAGTTTACTTTTTCATATTTCCAAGACTGGTATGTTGTTCTGGTAAAAAAATGTATTATATTTTTTTTTTTGTTTCTGCAGCAAACATAAATTCACTGTGCTCTTTAGAAATGCCTAATTACATGTAAATGTTTGTATTCCCTCTCAAATACGATACCGGCCCCGATTTGATCAGTTGGTAGAGTGTCCGCTCCGGGGAACGGGAGGTCATGGGTTCGATCCCGGGCCGCGACATACCAAAGTCGTTAAAAATGGTACTAGCTGCTCCTCGCTTGGCGCTCAGATTTACGGGGTAGAGCTAGGACTGGTCGACCCAGTGTCAGGATAATGTGACTGGATGTGGTATCATGTAATGTGTCTGGGACATGATACTTCAGTGAGGCAGCACTATAAAAGTGAGCATTGAGCTCCCTGTCGCAACCAGAAACCGTCGTGATATGACTGAAAAATTGTTGAAAGCTACGTTAAACCCGAATTCTCACACACACACTCTCAAATACGAGCTCTTTCAAAACAAAAAATTCTTCCTAAAATATTAACCACAAAAGAACCATAGAAATGTTTCTTGGGCAGATGACAATTTTTCATTTTTTTCTCTTATTTTTATGAGAAAATAAGGCTTGACATTGCGTGTGAATTGTCGGTTATTCTGAGAAAATTAGGTTTGACATTACATGTGAATTGTCTTTTATTCTGAGAAAATAAGGCTTGACATTACATGAGAATTGTCTATTGTTCTGAGAAAATAAGGCTTGACATTACATGTGAATTGTCTATTATTCTGAGAAAATAAGGCTTGACATTACATGTGAATTGTCTATTATTCTGAGAAAATAAGGCTTGCGATTATATGTGAATTGTCTATTATTCTGAGAAAATAAGGCTTGACATTACATGTGAATTGTCTATTGTTCTGAGAAAATAAGGCTTGACATTACATGTGAATTGTCTATTATTCTGAGAAAATAAGGCTTGACATAACATGTGAATTGTCTATTATTCTGAGAAAATAAGGCTTGCCATTACATGTGAATTGTCTATTATTCTGAGAAAATAAGGCTTGACATTACATGTAAATTGTCTATTGTTCTGAGAAAATAAGGCTTGACATTACATGTGAATTGTCTATTATTCTGAGAAAATAATGCTAGACATTACATGTGAATTGTCTATTATTCTGAGAAAATAAGGCTTGACATTACATGTGAATTGTCTATTATTCTGAGAAAATAATGCTAGACATTACATGTGAATTGTCTATTATTCTGAGAAAATGTCTTGACATTACATGTGAATTGTCTATTATTCTGAGAAAATAAGGCTTGCCATTACATGTGAATTGTCTATTATTCTGAGAAAATAAGGCTTGACATTACATGTGAATTGTCTATTATTCTGAGAAAATAATGCTTGACATTACATGTCAATTGTCTATTATTCTGAGAAAATGTCTTGACATTACATGTGAATCGTCTATTATTCTGAGAAAATAAGGCTTGACATTACATGTGAATTGTCTGGGCAGACAATTCACATATAATGTCAAGCCTTATTTTCTTGGTAAAATAAGAGAAAAAATATTTGAAAACTATTTCTGAAAATATCATGATTCAAGTTTAAGGGCTAAATATTTCAAGATCTGAGCGACCTTCATGAAGGTGTCCCTGTACACCTGAGGGATGACAGGGTTTACCTACCCTGGTACAATATAAATCACTCTAGTGTTTTTACTCATCATCTGAGTTTGTTTCCTACGTCTGTGAACATTCAGTGTTGCTTTCAGTTTTGTCTGTAGATCTACTGGGTTGAACATCTGGGTGCCATCTAATGGAGGCTTTAATATTACATATCTGAAATGTATCATAATTTATGTTCATTTCTATATCATTTTTAGGTTGACCGTTTATCAAAAGACCCAAAGTGATTTATACTCTAGAAGCTTCGCACCTCCTGTTGTCTATGTGACTTTTGCTGACAATATACAAAATCAAGGAAACATTTTTTTTGTTTTTTAAAGCTTCACTATTTTTGTCATTGTAATTTCGGAGTGCAGTGAAACAGGAAGTTAAGGGTTAAAGGAAACAGTCTAAGTCCAGGTTCGGGCCAAATTTTTCAAGCTATTCAAAGACAACTGACTGATCATTACGATAACACACCCGTGCGACATAGTGCATTTTTTCACATCTCCAAAATGGCTACTTTTCTGATGAAAATCCGTGATATTTTCTTATATATACTGCAAAGATATGCTGTGGGTGCTCGTTAGAACCGCCTCAATGACCACACTGCACATGACCGGAAAAGAACTTGGGTACCAGTAAATAGTTCATGGTTCCAGTTTGCCGAACAGCAGTGCAATGAAACACGGAAACTCATTATTGTTTTTCTTTTAAGAGGAATGGGAACACCCAGCAGATTTTTCCGCCATTTTTCCAAGGGAGACAACTTTCGGGACTTCCTGTTCATTTTTCTATAAGCCCTGTCCCACTGGAAAAGTGGTTTACTCTTAAAGGAAAGAATTTGCTCCTTCGGAGCAAACTTTTCCTTTAAGAGTTGACCCATATTGACATGGGATACAAAAATACTTTGGCAGGAATTGCCTCCCATGAAGGTGTTCTCATTCCCCTAAGACATCAAAATTTGTTCTTCCTTACAGGTCAGTTTTATCCTTAGCAGAATTGCTATAGAGCCGTATTATGGGAAAAACATATAGCTTCACACCTATGGTTATTTGTCTTCTATTTGCTGATCTACTCACCTGTTTTGGTCTTTGGAGAGATCTGAGAGAACATTGACTAGTTTTTCTTGATGTGAGCCAGGGATTCCACTGATAATTGTCACTATAATCTGCAAAATAGTCACACAGTATTAAAATACACCTAACACTTTTACATCCAAAGCAAAAACCATGTAAGCTAAAACAATCATGTTATATTCAAATAAAATGTACAGATACTATAGAAATTTATGGTCATTTGTAATAAATAATCTATACCTTTTTAGCTCACCAGAGCTGAAAACTCCAAGGGAGCTTACACAATAGGCAATGGTCTGTTGTCCTTTGTCTGCATCTGCATCATCAACATTTTCAAATGTCATCTCCTCTGAAATTACTTGGCCAATTGAAACCAAATTGTGTGTGGAGCCTCTATGGGAAGTGGGAACAAAAATTTGTTTGTAAGGACTGGGTCACATGACCAATATGGCCATCCTCTAACAAGAGGCCCATGGGCCACTATGCTCACCAGAGCTAAGGTGGGCACTGCCCAATGGCAGCCATGTATTTTAACATGATATCATTTTAATCTACCAAATAAACCCCCATGTCCAAATGAGCACCCATTTGGACTCAGTATCTGAAACATTAGGCCTTTTATGAAGTAGAGGGGGTGGGGCATGGACCCAATCGAGCCCTGGTTGGTATCACTAAATGCGTCTTATCATAAGAAACACAAATATATATGGTTTAGCAGTGGGGATCTGTAAGGCCTCTTAAACAGTGGAGGGGTTGGAGCATGCCCTGTTGATCCCAGGAAAGCCCAAATTGTTGTCCCTAAATGTGTCTTATCATAAGGACCAAGTATATATATGGTTAAGTGTTGGGAATCTGAACGGTTTCAGAGATTTGAGGCCCTTTTATGAAGTGGAAAGGATAGGAATGGCCCCTGCGGACCCCCTTACAGTAGGTATGCTAATAATAAGGAACAAGAACATATATGATTATGGGGTGGGGATTTGAATGGTTTCTGAAATATAAAGCCTTTTATGAACTGGAAGGGCGGGGCACATTGCCTCAGCACAAAGAGACCCCCAGGTTGGTGTGATTGAACGAGTCTTATCATAAGGAACAAGTATATGGTTTAGGGGTGGGGATCAGAACTATTTCTGAGATATGTGGCTTTTAATGAAGTAAAGCGGTAGGGCATGGCCTGGGCATGCCCAGGGGACATCCAAGCTGGTGTCACTGAATGCGTCTTATCATAAGAAAGATGAATTTATATGGTTTAGGGTGGGGCTAAGAACATTCTCTGAGATATAAGGCCTTTTGTGAAGTGGGAGGTGGGGCAAGGCCCCGGGAGACTCCCAGGTTGGTGTCAATGAATGTTTCTTATCATAAGGAACAAGAATATATATGGTTTAGGGGTGGCCATCTGTTGGGTTTCTGAGATATTGTGACATTATGAAATGGAGGGGGTGGGGCATGGCCCCAGCACATCCCTGGGGACCCCCAGGTTGGCGTCACTGAATGCGTCTTATCATAATGAACAAGAATATAATTGGTTTAGGGCTGGGGATCTGAATAGTTTCTGAGATAAATGGCCTTTTGTGAAGTGGAGGGGTGGGGCAAGGCCCCAGTGCATCCCTGAGGACCCCCAGGTTGGTGTCAATGAATGTGTCTAATCATAAGAAGCAAGAATATATATGGTTTAGGGGCGGGGATCTGTAAGGTTTCCGAGATATTGAGCCTTTTATGAAATGGAGGGGGTGGGGCATGGCCCCGGTGCATCCCGGGGACTCCCAGGCTGATGTCACTGAATGGGTCTTATCATAAGGAACAAGAATATATATGGTTTAGGGGTGGGGATCTGATTTGTCTGTTTGTTTGTTTTTGGCTTTACGGCCCTTTCAAGATTATTTCACTCATACAGAGCCGATCGTTAATCAGAGGTGGGCGAAAACCGGAGTACCCGGAGAAAAACCACCTGACCTTCCATTGCAGAACTTGGCGTCTCACATGTGACCCGAGCGAGGCTCGAACCACAGCGGTGAGAGACCTAATGATCAGGAGTCAGCGCTCTTAACCACTAGGCCACGGAGGCCCGTTGGGTGGGGATCTGAATGGTTTCTGAGATATTGGGCCTTTTATTAAGTGGAGGGGGTGGGGCATGACCTCGGCGCATCCCTGAGGACCCCCAGGTTGGTGTTACTGAATGCGTCTTATCAATAGGAACAAGAATATATATGGTTTAGGGGTCGGGATCTGAATGGTTTCTGAGATATATGGCCTTTTATGAAGTGGAGGGGGTGGGGCATGGCCCCGGCACAACCTGGGGGACCCTCAGGTTGGCATAAAAGCATATGGCTGAGAGAAGTTTACTCAAGAAACATTTCTATAAAAGTTTTGTCAAAATATCTGCAATGACTTGACAGTAAATGCCATTATTCAATTTTCCCCATTATAAGTCTATGGAAACTCTAAGTTGCCATAGCAACCAAACTAATGAGCCGATTTTCATAAAAAACACAAACTTTCAATCCCCCAGTCCAAGGATGCTACAGATAAAATTTGGGCCCAATCAGCCCAGTGGCTTCAGAGGAGAAGATGTTTAAAAGTGTTGACACCAGACATACGACATACGACGACGGACAACTGCCTATCCTATAAGCTCCCCCGGAGCCTTCGGCTCTGGTGAGCTAAAACTCTTCTTCTCAGGAACCAAATGGCCAATGACCTTGAAACTTGGTATGCAGCATTGGGGACTCAGGTCCTACCAAGTTTGTTCAAAAGATGACCATTGGTTGACCTTGACCTGTTTTACGTCAAGGTCAAATTTGGTCACGTAGACATTTGTATGAAAAAAGGCAAAACAGGGATTTTTCTGATTCAATTGGAGTCTGTGGCATCAGAACTGATATTTGCAAACAGCTGAATGGTTTATCAATTGTCCTGTATGGCTCAGGTTCAATATTTTTATCTTCTTCTCCACTTAAACTGCTGGGTTGATTGAAACCAAATTACATATGGAGCCTATATGGGATGAGCCAATGTAAATTTATTGATGAGATAGGAGTCACATGCCCATATATGGTAAAAACCTTTAAAAATCTTCTTCCCAGGAACCAAATTGTAACCGACCTTCAGACTTGGTTTACTGCATTAGGGCCCTTCCAAATGTGTTCAAATGAAGACCTTTGGTTGCCCTTGACCTGTTTTAAATCAAGGTCAAATTTGGTCACTTAGACATTTGTATGGAAAAAAAGGGCAAAACAGTGGATTTTTCTGATTCTATTGTAACCTGTGACATCAGAACTGATACTTGCAATCAGCTGAAAGGAAATTTATCAATTCCAAAGGTGACGGTCATTTACTGTCCTTTGTCCTTGATGGCTCAAAATTGCTGGGCTGATTGAAACCAAATTACATGAAGAGCCTCTATGAGATGAGGCAATGAAAAGTTATTTGTTGGGTTGGCGTTACATGACCAATATGGGCGCCTGTATATGGTAAAAAACTTTTGGAAATCTTCTTGGGTACTTAATGGCCAATGACCTTGAAACTTGGTGTGCTGCATTGGGGACCTGGGCCCTACCAAGTTTGTTCAAATAGTGACCTTCGGTTGACCTTGACCTATTTTATGTCAAGTTCAACTTATGTTACCTAGACCTTAGTATGGGAAAAAGATGAAACAGTGGATTTTTCAATTATTTTGAAGACTGTGGCATCAGACTGATATTTGGAGTCTGCTGAATGGAAGGTTTAACTTATCAATTCCAAAGGTCAAGGTCATTTACTGACCTTTGTCCCGGACGGCTCTTCTCCACTTAAACTGCCAGGCTGATTTAAACCAAATAACATATGGCACCTCTATGGGATGAGGCAATGGAAATTTATTTGTAGGATTAGAGCCACACAAACCCTTTGGAAATCTTCTTTTCAGGAACCAAATGACCTTGAAACTTGGTATGTAGCTTTGGGGGACTTAGGGGCCCTAAGCAAGTTTGTTAAATGATGACTTTTGTTTACTTTGACCTATTTTAGGTCAGGATCAACTTTGTATGTGAAGGAGGCAAAATCATGGATTATTCTTATTCTGTTATAGCTGGTGGCATCAAAATTGATATTCCTGGCAAGTTTGCTCAGATGGTGACCTTTGGTTGACCTTGACCTATTTTATGTCAAGGTCGTATTTAGTCACTTGGGCATTTCTAATGGGAGAAAAGCAAAACAGTGGATTTTTCTGATTCTCTTGTAGCCTATAGCATCAGAATTTTTATTTGGGCCCCATCAAGCGATTTTGGTACTTATCGCCTATGCGAGCAGTGAAGGTTCAGCGAGCCTGCGCATCCGCGCAGTCTCGCCAGAACCTTCGCTGCTCGCTCATACAAGCAGTGAATCAAGAGGAACCTTCAGACAGAAAGCCATATCCCTGGCCCCTCTGAATGGCTGGGCATGCGCAGTTAAAATTTGTCATGACGAAATGCTCGAAGACACAAATTCGCTTGGCGGGGCTCATTTGCAGTCAGCTAAATGGATGCTGATAATTATGGCCAAAATGGCTACCGTGCCATGATGTATGACAAAAAGGACTGAAAACTCTTCATTTCAGGAACAGGCTAGATTTTTCAAGCCACAGTGGTTTGTTGAAAAACATGGCTGCCAGGAGTCAGGCAAGTTTTTCACACCTGACCTCTGGTGAGCATAGTGGCCCATGGGCCTCTTCTTTGGATTCATCCATAAATGGTGTTATATCTAAATCATGTAAAAATGAATAGTTGTATAACGAGATTTAGGTTTACTGCCTTTGACAATAGTGTGGACAGCTTTCTTTTCTTGGCACATACATTTTTTTTTAAATCTATTTATCAACTTCCTAACATTATGATAAGAATTTTTAATTTGAAGTTTTTGCAACCCTGCCCTTCTCTAAACAGGCTACACTTAGGGGTTTATATACACTCAAAGGGGAGATAACTTTTCAGAACTATTTTTGCCCCCCCCCCACACACCAAAAAAAGGAGTAAATTCTTTCCTTTAAGAGTATATCCCTAATTGAGATGTGATCATTTCATGGCAAAACAAACAGGAAGCCCAAAAGAGTTGTCCCTCTTGTAAAAATACAGAAAATGTATATTAACAGGCTCCAGACTGTCAGGGCAGTAGAAACTGGAAGTGCAATACAAATGATAGAAAGAAGCGTAGTTGGGGAATAAGGGGTGAATCTGCTGGAGGACAAACATTTTTAGATGTGGCCTGGGTCAAAGGTGATTGTAACAGGTATTTACAGATTCAAGAGAAAAAATACACTGCAGCATCGTTATAACGCTCTCATCAGGATCTATAGACGTCAACAACATTATATGCGGTCCGCGTTATACAACCCGGTTACCCCACCCATTTTTTCTGCATGTATGATTACTGTTTCTGCCAGTTTATTATATGAATATTATATATTACATGTATTTTATAAGTTATACAGTCTAACTTCAATGGCTCGAACACCTTTGGGTCCACGAAATTCTGTTCGAGACAGGGGTAGTTCGAGCCACTGAGGGCTACTACCAGGAGGCATAAAGGGGATAATTTTGAGACTTCTTTTCGGTGTTCTATCATATAAGTGTATGTTCTATAATATAAATGTATGTTGTGTGTACACATTAGAATCGCCTCATCGCCTCATTGAGGCGATTTTAATGAGTACACACAACATACATTTGCAAGATAACAAACGAAAATATCCTAAATTCTTCCCTCACTATTTCTTATGTAGATAAATCCCCAGGGACTCAAGAGAAGGTTCGACTCAGCCATGGTAAACGAGCCATTGTTGTTCGAGCCATCGAAGTTCTACTATATATAGTTACTAGATGAATTTCTTACCTCTACTGTGTACAGGAAATATGCCAGGTGTATCAAGTTACCTTTTATATCCAAACAAAAAGGTATACATTATGGGGAAAAAAACAATATGGCCATTTTTCAATATAATCTACACTTTGGGATCTAGTTTAACCCTTCTCTTGCTGAATATTCATTTAAGCCACACCCATTTCTAACTTTGAACCAATCAGATTAATTTATGTAATTTATTCTTACAAATCCATAAACTTCATGTCAAACAGTGTAGATCCTGATCAGATGGCTTCTTCAGAAGCCATCTGATCTGGATCTACACTGTTTCCAAAGATAAGGGTTGTCGTGAACAGCAAGATAAGGGTTAAAACCATGTTATATCCAAAACTGTGTTATAACAAATAGTGTTATACCTAGAAATGTGTCCAAAAGACATGGTTGCCCCTGCCTAGTAGCACAATCAAGGATACTTAAATGCAAATTGCTAATGCCATCTTGGATACAGATGCAGATAGAGACATGGACATTATTACGAGAAGTAATTCTGGGGTTCCCCATGTTAACTCTATGGAGACTTTAACCCCATAATGTAGCTTTGTACAGCCACTAACCCCCATAATGACACAAATTTTAAACCCATAACACCAAAATTTACAGAATAAACCTCATAAGTAACAAATGTATAGGCCATAAACCCCATTATGTATCTGGCGTTTGTACGGATGGACAGGGTCAAATGGTGGGGCTTAAAAATGTTTCAGTGTAATGATAAAAACTCCAGCCTTTCTTTTCTACTTGCTGTTTAAAAAATTTCTGACTAAGGTCAGAATTCAGATTAAGTTTACTGTGACAAATAAAATTTACCATCCCCCATCCATCTTCATATACTGAGTCGGTCATACTTGGCCATTACCTCAGTTGGGTGGTGCGCTAAATTTAGAATTTAGCAAAAAAAAAAAAAAAAAACACACCCGCTGGATGAGTTCTTAAAACTATTTACAATCTGCTTTCAGAGGTGTACTAAAACGCACACCTCTGGATCCCAATCTACACCATGTGGGCTTTGAACTCCTCTGCAGTTTTGGCATTTACCACAGAGGAGGGAAGACTATTCCACTGAGGAATAGTTCTAGGGAAGAAAGAATTCTTCAGGGCATCACTATAGGCCTGGTACCTACGATATTGACTGTTGTTTAGTTTTGATGCCCTTGTTTGAGTTGAAGTAGTCACAGGGGTCAAGTATTTATCTTTATTAAGAGACACTGTGTCAGAGTGTATCTTATAAAAGAACGTTAAAGAGGACTGCTCGCGACGGGCCTCCAACGATGGCCACTCCAGCTCATCGAGCATTTCACCAACACTACTTCTGTTCAGCCATCGCCTGCAGGTCCATCGGGCAGCCGTCCTCTGAACCTTCTCAACCTGTTGAACCTGAGTTTTAACATGGGGATGCCAAACAGGTGCTGCATACTCTAATTGAGGTCTAACAAAGGTTTTGTATGCAACATCCTTTGTCTGCCTAGGTGCAAAAGCCAAATTACGTCTAAGAAACCCTAATGTCCTAGTTGCTTTAGAGGTAATCTCAGAAATATGTTGACCCCAATCAAGATTATCAGTAATGGTGATACCAAGATATTTTGCGGATTGGACATGTTCTGACATTTACTGTCAGGTTAACAGGTTCAATTTTTGAATATCTCCAATCATTCTCCATATGAATCATTAGATGAGTGTATTTTTTCAACTATAAAGAAAGCAACTACTGTTACTAATATAAGTATTCAAACACCAGGCCATCACTATATCTAACCCGTATCCTGCTGAATATTCAATTTAGCCACACCCATTTCTGACTTTGAACCAATCAAACTACTTGATGTAATTTATTCCTACAAATTCATAATCTGAATGTAAAACAGTGTAGATCCTGATCAGATGGCTTCTGATCTGGATCTACACTGTTTGCAAAGATAGGGGTTGTCATGAACAGCAGGATAAGAGTTAATCTAATTTTCAAAACTAAAAGCACCAATCATTACTAGAAGATGGCATTTTTAAACTATTTTTTTTTTATTTTATTTTATTTTAACTTTTCAGAGTAATTAAGGATTGACATTAAATGTTAATCATCTGTCAGTTAGATGTATACGAAATGTCAAACCTTATTTCGACTGGAAAATATGAAAACAAATTAGAATGATAAATTGGTCCCTCTGGCATAGTGGTGGAGATGATAAGAGCTGCAGGTGATGCGGGTGCCTCGATGATCCGTGACCTTGCAGCTGCAATCATCCGTGATGGGAAGGTACCTTCTGACTGGGAACAGAGTTTCATTGTCTGTCTCTACAAGGGCAAGGGCGATGCATTGGAACGGGGCAACTACCGTGGTCTCAAGCTGACAGAACAGGTCATGAAAGTCCTGGAAAGGATTGTGGATGGCCTCATTAGGCAGTTGGTGTCCATCGACGATTCCCAGTTTGGCTTCGTCCCAGGAAGAGGCACAACAGATGCAATTTTTGTTGTCCGACAGCTGCAAGAGAAGTATCTGGCGGCCAACAAGAGACTCTACATGGCTTTTGTAGACCTGGAGAAGGCATTTGATCGAGTGCCTAGGAAAGTCATCTGGTGGGCACTAAGAAAACTTGGAGTGGACGAGTGGATTGTGAAACTGGTCCAAGGGATGTACGCAAATGCTCGGAGCCGTGTCCGCGTTGGTGATGGTTACAGTGAAGAATTCGAGGTGAAGGTGGGTGTTCATCAAGGCTCTGTTCTCAGCCCACTGCTTTTCATCATTGTGCTTGAAGCCTTGTCATGCGAGTTCCGCTCTGGAGTCCCCTGGGAGGACCTGTATGCTGATGACCTTGTCATCATAGCTGAATCCCTTGAGGAATGTGTCAGGAGGCTCTTAACTTGGAAAGACGCAATGGAGGCGAAAGGGCTGAGAGTGAATGCAGGAAAGACAAAGATCATGATCTGTGGTACAGGTCTGGACCTCTTGCAGAGTACAGGCCAGTTCCCATGCGCTGTATGTCGCACTGGAGTGGGCAGCAACAGTATCTTTTGTAATGGCTGCAAGTTCTGGGTGCACAAGAAATGCAGTGGGCTCAAACGCTTGATAGAGGACCCTGAGTACAGGTGTACACGGTGCCAAGGAACTGCACGCCCCTTAGATGGCAGACCACAGAGGGAAGTTCAAGTCGGATCAGACAAGCTGGAGGTTGTAGCTTCCTTCTGCTACCTAGGTGATATGCTCTCTGCAGGGGGTGGTTGCGACCTTTCAACTACATCACGTGTGAAAACAGCCTGGAAGAAATTCAAGGAGTTGCTACCAGTTCTCTCTTCCCGCCACCTCTCGTTCAAGACACGTGGCCGTGTGTATAGCTCTTGTGTGCGGAGCGCAATGCTCCATGCCAGTGAGACATGGCCATTGACAAAGCCAAACCTCCAACGTCTACAGCGAAATGACAGGGCAATGATCAGACAGATCTGCAATGTCAAGCCACAGGACACTGTCACCATCAGGTCCAGTGAGTTACTTGAGCGTCTTGGCATTGAGGACCTGGACCTCATCCTGAAAGAGAGAAGACTTCGCTGGTATGGACATGTGGAACGCTCCAACGGTGCAATCAAGACTGCCTGTGACATACAGGTAAGTGGAAAGCGGGGGCCAGGCAGGCCCAAGATGACCTGGAAGCAACTAACAGAAAGAGATTGCAGAGAATGGAAGCTCTCTGCTATCGATCCTCATGATAGACAAGCCTGGAGATCTGGTGTAAGATCTGCCATGCGTGCAGCAAGCCAGCTACCTGGAAGGGGGCCCACTTATGTGGACGTTGCCCCTGTACCTGCACGTTAATCAAAAATCCGTTGATGATGATGATGATATGCCAGTTTTTCTTGGTACTAGAAGCCTCCGTGGTGTAGTGGTTATGCTACTCGCCTTGTAAACCAGGGGTCGCAGGACTGATGCCGGGCTTCTCCAGAATTTCGGATGAGTCTTTAAACCAAGGTCCCATCTCCGTATGACCTTAGCTGTTGGTGAGACGTAAAACTCAAACACTCACTCACTTTTCTTGGTACTTTAAGGGTTAAAAACCTGTATTTGAGCCCCGCCAAGCGAATTTGTGTCTTCGAGCATTCCGTCATGACAAATTTTAACTGCGCATGCCCAGCCATTCAGAGGGGCCAGGGATATGGCTTTCTGTCTCAGGGCTATAGATAAGACTGTGTACCGCGTAAGTTACGAAAATATTTGGCAGGATACTCCTTTTTTCAAATCTGGTGCGTATCAGGTCCGAAAATCAAATTAGCATTACGCATTAAATATTTTAGGCGAGCGTATTGTATTTTTTTCCGCCGGTTGTTTACAAGTCAAAGAAAACAACAGAGGATATCCGAATGGATTGAGTGAACGATTGAACTGCACCGAATATTCATAGTGTAAGCCGATCGGTAAACGGCGGATATGTTGTTGTTGTTGCTTCGACTCTTCAATAAACGGCGTACACCACTCGATTACAATCATTGCGACCCGTCAAACCGAAAGTAGCGTGTATTTTCCAGAAATGAAATGCGTGAATTGAAAAAGCAGGAGACGAGGACCGCCTCCAAAACAGCCTGCAAAAAGGACTGACAATTCTTCAGCGACAATCCTCAAGTTCTTTGCAATTAATCAAGAGCCTATCTCTGCAGAACTTGTTGTTAGAAAGGTCCTAACAGATTTTTTGACCCAGTTAACATTGCCTACAAGAAAACACGATGGGTCCAAAGTTCAAACTGTAACAATCGAAGGGTCACAATAATCAGACATTAAAGTCCTGCTATCATCCAAGAGAAAGACTATAAAAGTTCTACAAAATGCTCAGAAGAGATTTGCATGTGGAATTGTGTTCAAATAATTCATTTGAATACAATTATACCATAAAATACACTGATTTATTGGACTGATTTTTGACCAGGCTTAGTGTAGTTTATATTTTCTTGTCCTTTGGGTATTTGACTGATTTGTGGCCATGCCGCCAGGCTTCCTGCTTGTTTTGTGATAGACACACATATTGAATATGTGTATCTATAAGAAAACAAACAGCAAACCTGACCAAATATCAGTCCATAAAACACTGTGTTGAGGTTGCAAAATAAAGTTTTTTTTTGTTTATTTGTTAGTACTCTTTAAAATTTCTCGTTACTCCTTTTTTAAATAAATGACGAGTACTGTACTCTTTAAAAAATAAAATTATCTAAAGCCCTGCTGTCTGAAGGTTCCTCTTGATTCACTGCTTGTATGAGCGAGCAGCGAAGGTTATGGTGAGACTGCGCAGATGCGCAGGCTTGCCTGAACCTTCGCTGCTCGCATAGGCGATAAGTACCAAAATCGCTTGACGGGGCCCATTTGTCACTGGAAAATGCAATGGAAAATGACAAACTGCAAAGACCCTGATCACACTGCTCTTTTGGAAGCAGTATGATCAGGGGCTACACTGTTTGCCCCTGGATTTTCTGTCTGAATATCTATGACAGGAAAAAAGCATATAATTATATCTGTAACAAACCTCCACTTCAGGTAGCTGTGTATCAGAGAAATCTGTTGCTTGATGTAAAATGCTGTTGAGATCCTTTTCAGGGACTGGGTCCCAGCTGACACTACTGGCCGTAAAGTGGTCAAGGAAGCTGAAAACAAGACAGAGCCAGTTATACAAATTACTGGGAAGACTTTGATCAACAATAACCACACATGTACAAAGTCAAACCCATTTCACAGCTCTAGAGAAGGAGCAGATATGAGCATAAACAAGTGATAATTTTCCTCAGTTCTTGCTAGAACCATATGTTTTTGGTACTCAATAGCATTTTCTTGCATAAATACCTATGCGCATGGCTGTTTGAAGCCATTGTCAAATGGACCGAAAGCCGTGCTCAAACAGTAAAAACCATGTTCAAATCATGAAATTCGCGTGCTGTTTGAACATGGATTTTGAGCTTTTGATATCACAAGACGGGCCTTTCTTTGTTTACGTTACGTTGAGCGACGTAATGTTATCGCCCTGAACATGGCATTTGAGGGTTCTATGATGACGTCAGAGGATTACTGCATGACAACGTCATTGTAAACAACACTCTGAACTGGCCGCCATTTTGGTTTGCCTGTCGCATTTGAAGAGTTTATAAGGAATTTATATGGAGTTTTGGGGCGTTTTCGTCAAAATTTGCTGTCGTAATCATAAGTTATGCAAGAACAACGATCATCCATGGTTATTTCATTGCATTAACATTTGTCGGATCCCTCGGAAGATATTTGAACATTCGGCCTAGCGGCCTCATGTTCAAACAGCTTCCTCGGGACCCGGCGAATGTTAATGCATGAAAAACCATGGTTGATCCCTATAATCTCGATAAGGCGATTCTTATAAGTACCCACAATGTATGTTTTTATGGTGAAATAAGTAAAAATTCCAAAAATTATTCTTGTTATTCTTCCTTATCAAAGCTCTTCCATTTTAGTCCAATCAAAACCTGCTTTGAAGGTGTAAAAGTCTGGCAAAAACAGAAATTAACCCTTATCTTACTGAATATTCATATAAGCCACCCCCATTTCTGTCTATCAACCAATCGAATTACTTATGTAATTTATTGCTACAAATTCATAAACTGATCTGGATCTACACTGTTTGCAAAGATAGGGGTTGTTGTGAACAGCAAGATAAGGGTTAATTTGACTAGGGATTATGTTCAAAATTAATGACCTTGTTAGTAAAATTATTGTTAAAACTTTGATTGTTTAATGAGGCTAATATGCTAATATTTTTGCTGAAAAAATGTGAGTAGCTTTTGCATCTGCAAAAGCTACTCACATTTTTCGAGCAAAAATACCAGAGAATTAGATTTTGTACTTGCTATAACTTTTAACATTTTGACCACTTATAAGCTCGCAAAGCTAATGATGCTTTGAACAACTGGCCCCAGATGTATTTGGGTCTGCATTATAATATGGGCTGTGCAAAGCTAAAAAGGTCTTCAAGCATGCATGCCAAGCAAAGATTCAGATCAGCATGTACATATGTCCAGTCTGATCAGAGTCTTCACTGTGCACTATATTGACACACAGCTTCTGCCGCCAGGCAGACAATTCACATGAAATCATCATTATCATCATCATCATCATCATCATCATCATCATCATCAGAGTTTTGATTAACATGCAGATACAGGGGCAACATCCACGTAAGTGGGTCCCCTTCCAGGTGGCTGGCTTGCCGCATGCATGGCAGATCTCACACCAGATCCCCAGGCATGTCTATAATGAGGGTCTATAGCTGAGAGCTTTCACTCTCTGTGATCTCCCTCTGTCAGCTGCTTCGAGGTCATCTTGGGCCTCCCAGGCCCATGTTTTCCATCCACCTGTATGTCACAGGCCGTCTTGACAGCCCCTTTGGAGCATTCCACATGTCCATACCAGCGGAGCCTTCTCTACTTTCAGAAGGAGGTCCAGGTTCTCAATGCCAAGCCGCACAAGTAGCTCACTGGACCTGATTGTGACAGTGTCTTGCGGCTTGTTTGGTTTGTTTGAATTGAGGTTTAATGTCCCCCTCAACACTATTAGGTAATTTTGCAGACGTAGCTTCCAATTTTATGGGACCTTTACCGGACATTGATGATGAAATGACATCTCGAGCCCTGCCGCATAATGAAACCAAAAGGCTTATATGCATTGGACAGTCTGACTTACACCACTGCAGCCCTGTCTGATCATTCCCTGTCATTGCGCTGCAGGCATTGGTGGTTTGATTTTGTCAAAGTTTAACTTGATTTCCTTTTCAAAATCAAGAAAAAATTCTAACTCC
Source organism: Lucinisca nassula (assembly GCA_963580285.1). Classification (NCBI taxonomy): domain Eukaryota; kingdom Metazoa; phylum Mollusca; class Bivalvia; order Lucinida; family Lucinidae; genus Lucinisca; species Lucinisca nassula. The sequence goes on from OY757010.1 coordinate 30,879,801, forward strand.
ATAACCCTTGTCCTGCTAAGCCCGGATATGCCTTATTTTCCAAACAATGAAGATCCAGATCAGATGGCTTCTGGCGAAGCCATCTGATCAGGATCTACATTGTTTGCCATTCAGATTGTGAATTTGTTGCAATAATTTGCATCAAGTAATCTGATTGGTTAATATTTGGTAGTGGGTGTGGCAGATTAAAATATTCAGCAGGACAAGTGTTTAGTTGTGATTGTTGCAATGAGGGTTAATCAGTACAGAGAGCAATCACTTTTAAATTTTAAGAGTAAATAGTGCAGTTGGCTTTATCCTTTAAAATGCATCAAGACTGACGAAACAAATATCTTTTGGAAAGGAGGTACAACAATAATCCTCAATTGTGGCAGTTTGGAAGAATCATCAGCCGAACTGAAACCTCGACTTTTCTTGGTGATTCTATGATAATATTAAATCTCTTGTGGAGCTTTGAATGGTTCACTCTGTTTTTAAGAGTTGTTGAACCAAAGTACACTAAGGACAAGTTAAATATATCAAACCATGAATAGTCTCCACAAATGTTTTAATGAGGTCTAAATGGAGTTGATGAATCTGTGACAAGTGATCTTTCTTGCAGATCTGTGAAATACAGTCAACCCTGTCATAGTGGTCACCTCTATTAAGCAACCAACCTGTCTTAAGCAAGCAAGCATTTGGTTCCCCAAAAAAGGCGAATGCATTAAAATTAACCTGTATTAAGCAAGCACTTGTTTTAAGCAAGCACATTATGATTATCCCTGAGGTGCTTGCTTAACACAGGTTGGACTGTATTCACTGTAACTGTTTGAAGCAGTGGTTGATGATTCTTTTTCCATTGGTTGATGGTTCTGCAACAAAGTGAACTTACTGAACACTAGAAGATTTTCTGTAGCTTTCTGTGAAGTTGTCTTGACTTTGGTAAATGACATCTGTGACAAAAGTGAACTTACTTGCTAAATAGGGGAAGATTTTCGATAGATTTTGTAAAGATGTTTTGACTTTAGTTGATGGTTCTGTGACAAAATAAACTTATCAGATGTTTTGACTTGAGCTGATAATTCGGTGACAGTGAACATACCTGCTAAACAGTGGAAGATTTTCTGTAGCTATCTGCAAAGATGTCTTTACTTTGGTTGATGATTCTGTGACAAAGTGGTGTTGAAGAAGACCATGTCTAAAAGGGAAACAAAATAAACAATTTGCCATTACAGTCAAACCTGTAATAGTGGCCACCTCTACTATTTTAAAGTATGTATTTTGCACCTCAATGTACTGCAACACTATGTATAAGACACTCAAATGAATGGTACTGTTCATTACCTTGTGTATCTTCATTCCTATTTCTAGCAAATAAATTATTACCTGTGCATGGACATAGATATATGCTACTTTAATATGATTTTTTTTGTTCCTTGTATATTTACTTCTTAGACTTGTGTCATCTTTACTGTTCCTTTTGTCTGCTCAATATATCATCCCATATTCATATTTTTGTTAATTTATTCACTTACAGTGTTTTTGAGTACAAGTAAAGCTCTTTATAACACTGTTCAACATGGTTTAGGATATAACATGGTTTAAAGATGGATCCCAAATACAGTAAACTTCTGCAATAAGACCATCTAAAATTAAGACTAATTCTGCTTTAAAAAGCTTATTTTGAAGAATGCACTTAATCTTTCTGTGTGTTTTCTGCCCACAGTGTCCTCTGGTCAGGGATCACCTTTGGTACTGTTCAAAAGTGGTCTTAAAGTCCCAAAGGTTGTCTTAATATAGGAATTTTACTGTATGTATAGATTATGATCTATACATTTTTATTTGATTGTGACACAGTCATTTACTTAACATGGTTCTGGTTGTGGACACCAACAGTATTTTTACAAAGAGGTTAGGGTATATTTATTTACAATAGGTGCATAGACTTATATATAAACTTTTAAACCTCAACATCCAATAAACAGACATAAAGCTGTTGCATTTCAGATATTGTAACTTACATACGAACAGCCTCTTTTGGTAATTCTTCAACCCAGTTAACTTTTGGTACTTTAGAATCTTCCTTCCAATGATGTAATACCTATAATGATTCGTGAGGCCAGTTAGAACAATAATAAGGATAAGTTCAAGTTATCAAACCTTCACTACTGAACTTCTACGGCTGGAATAAAAAGATGTGTACAAAGGACATGGATGCCCCAGATAGTAGCTCAATAAAGAAAACTTAAACGCAATCTTAGACACGGACATAGGTGCAAATGGAGATGCAAACGGAGAAGCGGATGAAGAGAGGGATGGACAGACAGGGATAACACAATATGCCCTATCCACCATTCTTCGAATGGCAGGAAAATTTTTCTTATGTAGCAAAAAGTCTCAAGTGGATGCATGTGTGTGTTTGAGTTTTACATCCCACCAACTACAAAGGCCACATGGAGACTGGACCTTGGTTTAAAAACTCATCCATAGTTCTGGAGAAGCCCAGAATGGAACCCATGACAGCTGATTTATGAGGCGAGTATCCTGAGTGGATATATGTATTGAACACAGATAAAGTGCATTGTAATACTGGAAAAGTACTGCCTCCAAGACATATACAGGGTAGGCTAGCACCAACTTGAAGCTTATGGTTTCAAAAAGTTACAGGTTTGGCAAAAGGACTGGAGAACCAAAACTCTAGATAAGTAGGTGGAATGAGGATAATTTAGAGATCATTTTTCTTATTTCTCGTTAGAAATATATGCTGTTGGTACTCGAAAGAAATGTCGCATTCAGGAGATTCTAACAAGTGCCCCTAACATATATGTTTATACATGTGCACAGAGAATTAAGAAGAAGAATCCCAAAACTTTCTATCTTCATCACTTTTCCTTATCTCATTTCAAACATCTGCAGGGGTGGTTTGGTGACTGTGAGGCAAAGGTGACCTGTATTTTGTGGCACAGGGGCTTCCATTTGATATTAGCTTACAGTTGGGCCAGGACTGTTTCTCCCTTTCTCTGGGAGACACCTCAAAATGACCCACAAGGGTTGACGTGTCATCAAACCCCAACACAATCAATCAATCGAACATCTGTTGTGTGAACTTCTTAGAATCCCTTCTCTGAGGCGATTCTAACAAGTACCCACACCATACTTATAACTTTTATAGAGAAATAAGAAAAATTATCCAAAAATATTTCTCATTACTCCCTCTTACTTTGAGATACGCCGGAATCTCTTATCTATAAAATACTATATACCACAACCTCAGCAAACTCCCTAGAAATAAGGTTACTAAAAATAGCTCAATGGTATTTTCAGTGTTAGAGAGCTACCTGTGATGACTCATTCTGCTGGCCAGTGTAGGTTGTGGTATAAAGTAACAAGAGGGCCCATAGGGCCCTGAATAGCTCACCTGAGTATCAATGTCTCTAGTGCATTCTTGGCCCAAGGGCTATAATTTGAATAAACTTGGTAGCGGCCCACTAGATAAGGCTTCAGACCAAATATCAAAGACCTGGGCCTTCTGGTTTCAGAAAAGAAGATTTTTAAAGGATTTCCCTATATAAGCCTATGTAACACCACCGGGCCCTGGCGCGTGGGCATTTTTGGCACCAGGGCTATAATTTGACCAATCTCAGCAGAGGTTGACTAGTTGAAACTTCACACCATATATCAAAGACCTGGGCCTTCCGGTTTCGGACAAGAAGATTTTTAAAGGTTTTTCCTATATATGCATGCCTATGTAAAACCAGTGGGTCGCAGTGCAGGGGGATTTTTTGCCAAAAGGCTATAATTTGAACAATCTTGGTAGAGGTCCATTAGATGAAGCTTCATACCAAATATCAAAGACCTGGGCCTGGCGGTTTCAGAGAAGATTTTCTAAAGATTTTCCCTATATAAGCCTACGTAAAACCAAAGGGCCCCGCCCAGGGCCCCAGCACTATAATTTGAACAATCTTGGTAGGGGTCCACTAGGTTAAGCTTCATACCAAATAGCAAAGACCTTTGGCCATGCGGTTTCAGAGAAGAAGATTTTTAAAGATTTTCCCTATATAAGCCCATGTAAAACCAAAGGGCCCGGGGCGGGGCATTTTTAGCCTGTGCACTATAATTTGAACAAACTTGGTAGAGGTCCTCTAGAGGAAGCTTCACACCAAATATCAAAGATCTGGGCCTTGCGGTTTCAGAGAAGATTTTTAAAGATTTTCCCTATATAAGCCCATGTAAAACCAAAGGGCCCTGGGGCGGGGGCATTTTTGGCCCCAGCACTATAATTTGAACAATCTTGGTAGGGGTCCACTAGATGAAGCTTCATACCAAATAGCAAAGACCTGGGCCTTGCGGTTTCAGAGAAGAAGATTATTTTAAAGATATTCCCTATATAAGCCCATGTAAAACCAAAGGGCCCAGGAGCGGGGGAATTTTTGGCCCCAGCACTATATTTTGAACAATCTTGGTAGGGGTCCACTAGATGAAGCTTCATGCCAAATATCAAAGATCTGGGCCTTGCGGTTTCAGAGAAGAAGATTTTTAAAGATTTTCCATATATAAGCCCATGTAAAACCAAAGGGCCCCGGAGTGGGGGCATTTTTGGCCCCAGCACTTTAATATGAACAATCTTGGTAGGGGTCCACTAGATGAAGCTTCACACCAAATATCAAAGATCTGGGCCTTGCGGTTTCAGAAAAGAAGATTTTTAAAGATTTTCCCTATATAAGCCTATGTTAAACCAAAGTGCCATGGAGCAGGGGCATTTTTCACCCCAGCCCTATAATTTGAACAATCTTGGTAGAGGTCCACTAGATGAAGCTTCATACCAAATATCAAAGATCTGGGCCTTGCGGTTTCAGAGAAGAAGGTTTTTAAAGGTTTTCCCTATATAAGCCCATGTAAAACCAAAGGGCCCCGGGGCAGGGCCGTTTTTGGCCCCAGCACTAAAATTTGAACAATCTTGGTAGGGGTCCACTAGATGAAGCTTCATACCAAATAGCAAAGACCTGGGCCTTGCGGTTTCAGAGAAGAAGATTTTTAAAGATTTTCCATATATAAGCCCATGTAAAACCAAAGGGTCCCGGAGTGGGGGCATTTTTGGCCCCAGCACTATAATATGAACAATCTTGGTAGGGGTCCACTAGATGAAGCTTCATACCAAATATAAAAGATCTGGGCCTTGCGGTTTCAGAGAAGAAGATTTTTTAAGATTTTCCCCATATAAGCCTATGTTAAACAAAAGTGCCATGGAGCGGGGGCATTTTTCACCCCAGCCCTATAATTTGAACAATCTTGGTAGAGGTCCACTAGATGAAGCTTCATACCAAATATCAAAGATCAGGGCCTTGCCGTTTCAGAGAAGAAGGTTTTTAAAGGTTTTCCCTATATAAGCCCATGTAAAACCAAAAGACCCTAAAATTTGAACAATCTTGGTAGGGGTCCACTAGATGAAGCTTCATACCAAATAGCAAAGACCTGAGCCTTGCGGTTTCAGAGAAGAAGATTTTTAAAGATTTTCCATATATAAGCCCATGTAAAACCAAAGGGCCCCCGGGGCTGGGGCATCTTTGGCCCCAGCACTATAATTTGAACAATCTTGGTAGGGGTCCACTAGATGAAGCTTTATACCAAATATCAAAGACCCGGGCCTTGTGGTTTCAGAGAAGAAGATTTTTTAAGTTTTCAGTGAAAAAACTCTATTTTTGGCTCCTGTGACCTAGATGTGCAATAGACCGGAACCATTTGAACAACTTTTAAAGGGGACCACCTAAGGATCATTCCTGTGAAGTTTGGTCAAAATCCAATCAGTGGTTTAGGAGGAGATGTCGTTTGAAGAAAAAGTTTACGGATGCACGCACAGACGCACGACGGACAAAAAGTGATCCCAAAAGCTCACCTCGTCACTACGCGACAGGTGAGCTAAAAATAGGACTGACAGTTTTCATACAAATAAGTTAATCTTTGAAAAGGACATTTTAGCTATGAGTTGAAGCTACAGTCAACCCTCTATATAACGACATTTGCTACAATGGCACAACTCGTTATAATGACAAATTCAATGAAATGAATCTTTAGGTCAAGGCTTAGCCTACATTCCGATCAGCACAGCCTTCCGTCAGGTTTGAAATGCCGACATGAACCCATATTCATGAAGGTTTCTTATAATTTTATACTCAAAGAAACAAATGTTGTGGATATTTGTTAGAATCGCTGATGTTGTGGATATTTGTTAGAATCGCCTCAGAGGCGATTCTAACAAATATCCACAACATTTGTTTTTTGGAGTAAGAAGGAACGGTAGTTTATGCACTACTTCTTATTGGGCTTCTGTATAGTGGTAAATTCTTTAAAGCTGTAATCTAAGGGAACAAATTCTCTCGCTATAAAGAGGGTCCTCTGCATAAAGGTTTCCTTTAGAAACAAACAAAATAAAAATCAAGGATCAAGTTTTCTGGGCCAGACTAGCTAGTTTTGGAAAAAACTGGCCTCATCAGTGTCACTGTCACATATTACTGAGTGTCTGATTTTGATGTGTATCAGATTTACTCACCTCTGAGTAGAGTTCCTTGTAGGCTTGTCCTGCTGAATATTTAAATATACCACACCCACTACTGAATATCAACCAATCAGATTACTTGATGCAAATTATAGCAACAAATTCAGATACTGAATGACAAACAATGAAGATTGAGATCAGATGATTGGATCTACATTGTTTGGAAGGTAAGACATATCCAGGCTCAGCAGGAAAAGGGTTAATGAGTGTCAAATTTTGATGTGTATCAGATTTACTCACCTTTGAGTAGAGTTGTTTGTAGGCTTTCGATTTTGGTCTGAACAGTAGCACCAGAATACACTCGTCAGTTTGAAGATGGTAAGTAATGTACCCAAAGTACTACTTTAAAGGTTTCCCGCATGCAATGGGTTAATAGATTTACTCACCTCTGAGTAGAGTTGTTTGTAGGCTTTTGATTTTGGTCTGAACAGTAGCACCAGTTTGCACTCATCAGTTTGTAGATGGTAAGGAATATATGGTACAAACGTGGGATGGTATTCTAGCACTAACACTGCTACAGTGCTATAGGAGTCCTGGAAACAAAGGCAACCTCTAAACCCTTATCATAATGAATTATCTTGCTGAATATTCAATTTAGCCACACCCATTTCTGTCTTTTAACCAATCAGATTACTTGATATAATTTATTGCTACAAATTCATAAACTAAATGCCAAACAGTGTAGATCCTATCAGATGTCATCTTCAGAAGTCATCTAATCTGGATCTACACTGTTTGCAAAGATAGGGATTGTCGTGAACAGCAGGATAAGGGTTAATTTAGCCACATCCATTGATATGGATCACAAGCTAAAAATATCCCATACCAATCAAATTACATAATATAATGTATTTGTTCAATTCACAAATTCCATGACAAACAGTGTAGATCCAGATCAGATGGATTCTTCAGAAGCCATCTGATCTGGATCTTCACTGTTTGCAAAGATAAGGGTTGTCATGTTCAGCTGGATAATGGTTAAAACTCTCAATAAAATAAAATCCTCAAAAGTTTTATAGTCACATGCATAGACAGATCCAGCACTTTCCAGGCTGCATACAATATGATGGTCTTGTTCAACCTAGCAGCAGTTACTATTTGAAGTGCTATAGGAATATTTAGAGCAGGTGGCAGTTTTATTTTTCAAATCATTTTTTTTAGAAAAATAAGGCATGACATTTCAAGTTAATCATATGCACAGCAGATGATCCTAATAAATGTCAAACCTCATTTTCTCCGAAAATCAAGAAAGAAAATACATGTACTTGAAAGCGAGGCATACAAATATTGTGATTGGCAGTTTATGGTTAAATTGGTTGCAATAAGTTTAACAGCTTTTAATCAAATTTCTGTGAGCCAACTAAAAAGTAAAAGTTGGGGTATTTTACTGCCATCCTGGTTACAAGATGCAGAAAACAATGTAAAAATATGTGTGACATGAAACAGTTTATAAATAATCTTAAACTTAACAAGGGGGCCATGATGGCCCTGTATCACTCACATTAGCTAAAAATATGCCACAGCTTTTGGAACAGATGGCATCACCAGATAACAAGAGCTGTCGCCAGACAGCATAGCTCGCCTGTTTCGCGACTTCAAGATATAAGGAAAAATTTATGAACCATGAAATATAGGTCACACTCACCTTGAAATATTTGAGATCAATAATCAGGTCACATGGAACATATATTCCAGATATTACATTTCAGGATCAAATTGTATCTGAATTATAAGGCAAAATCATTGAACCATGAAAATAGGTCACAAGGACCTAGATATATTTCCATGTCAATCATCGGGTCACATGGAACTAAGACATTTCTCCATCAAATAGTATTCAAGATAATAGGAAAAATCACTGAACCATGAAATATAGGACACACTGACCTAGATATTAATTCAAGCTCAATCATGGGGTCACATGGAATAAATAATCCAGGTATGACATTTCTCCATCAAATAGTGTTCAAGATAATAGGCAAAATCACTGAACCATGAAATATAGGTCACACTGACCTAGATATATTTTGCGGTCAATTAGAGAGTCACATGGAACTAATAATCCAGGTATGACGTTTCTCTATCAAATTGTATTCAAGATAATAGGCAAAATCACTGAACCATGAAATATAGGTCATACTGACCTAGATATATTTTGAGGTCAATAATGGGGTCACAGGCAACTAATAACCCAGGTATAACATTTCTCCATCAAATAGTATTCAAGATAATAGACAGAATCACTGGATCATGAAATGTAGGTCACACTGACCTAGATATATTTTGCGGTCAATTAGAGAGTCACATGGAACTAATAATCCAGGTATGACGTTTCTCTATCAAACTGTATTCAAGATAATAGGCAAAATCACTGAACCATGAAATATAGGCCATACTGACCTAGATATATTTTGAGGTCAATAATGGGGTCACATGCAACTAATAACCCAGGTATAACATTTCTCCATCAAATAGTATTCAAGATAATAGACAGAATCACTGGACCATGAAATGTAGGTCACCATGACCTAGATATATTTTACGGTCAATTATTGGGTCATATGGAACTAATAATCCAGGTTTGACATTTCTCCATCAAATAGTATTCTAGATAATAGGCAAAATTGCTGAACCATAAAATATAGGTCACAGTGACCTAGATATATTTTGAGGTCAATAATGGGGTCACCTGCATTTAATAACCCAGGTATAACATTTCTCCATCAAATAGTATTCAAGATGATAGACAAAATCACTGGACCGTGAAATGTAGGTCACCATGACCTAGATATATTTTGCGGTCAATTATTGGGTCATATGGAACTAATTATCCAGGTATGACATTTCTCCATCAAATAGTATTCGAGATAATAGACAGAATCACTGGACCATGAAATGTAGGTCACCATGACCTAGATATATTTTACGGTCAATTATTGGGTCATATGGAACTAATAATCCAGGTTTGACATTTCTCCATCAAATAGTATTCTAGATAATAGACAAAATCGCTGAACCATGAAATATAGGTCACAGTGACCTAGATATATTTTGAGGTCAATCGTCGAGTCACATGGAACTTATATCCCAGGTATGACATTTCTCCAACAAATAGACTTCAAGATATAAGGCAAAATCACTGGACCGTGAAATGTAGGTCACCATGACCTTCACCCTTTTACAATTGAACCAATGTCACTTGATTGGCTGATGTATAACCAATTGTGTCTATAACTCGTTAGTATAATGGAAAGGTATACAACAAATTACAAAGGTGTCCTAGATTTTGACCCCCAGCCCCACCCCATCCCCAATCCCAGGCATGAACCCAGGGGTGTGTTGTCTTGGAATCTCAGAAGACACTCCCAGGTATTCAAGTTGTAAATATGAATGCTTTGTGATGAGTGACTGTTGAGATATAAGCATTTCAAAAACTTTAACACAGAATTACAAAGGTGTTCTAGATTTTGACCCCTAGCCCCACCCCGGGGCATGAACCCAGGGGTCTGTTCTCTTTGAACATCAGAGGACCCTCCCAGGTACTTAAGTTCCAAATATGAGTGGTCTGTGATGAGTGACTGTTGAGATATAAGCATTTGAAAAACTTTAACGCAGTGTGACGGGAACGCAAACGCAAACGCACACGCCATCCGAGGTGACAACAATAGCTCTCCTTGTACTTCGTACAGGCGAGCTAAAAAGGAAATGCTGATTAAAGGTTGTTTTTTTTTTTTCCTATTTTTCATCTCTGTTTGCCATTTTGTTCAGCTGAATAGGCCATTTGTTTCTAGACAGTCATGAAAGCAATATTTCTGTTAAATTATTCTGGCTACTGGCCTATTTGAAGGCTTTTATGTTTTCCGCTCTGGTGGAGCAAAACCATTTTAGGAATCTTGATAAAGAGGTATAAGAGGAACATTGCTGTGAAATTATTTTAAAATTTGGCAACTCACCTAGGAGGAAATTTTGTGCAAAGATTTTTTTTTATTTTAAGCCCTGGTTTTTGTTTTGTTTGATTTGAGGTTTAACTTCCCCGTCAACACTGTAAAGGTCATTTTGGAGACGTTGCTTCCTATTTTGTGGTACTTTTACCCGACATGGAGATGAAATGACATCTCAAGCCCTGCCGCCCAATGAAACCAACAGGGTTTGTAAGCATGGATGGTCCGACTCTCGCACCACTTTGCCTGGGCCATATCAGTTAGTGGAGCAGAACCATTTTAGCAAAGCCCTGTAAGTGAAGCATTTCTGTAAAGTTAGATGAAAACTGACTCGGTAGTTTAAGAGAAAATGATGGACACAGGGTGATCACAATAGCTCACCTTGAGAAAATTGTAATCAGGTGAGCTGAAAACAGGATCAAGAATCATAATATTCAACACGTAAATAGCCAACAAAACTTAACATTTATAACGAAACACTTCAATCAAATTGGCAAAAACAAACCACAACCTTTTCCTCCCCAATTTCTTCCATAAGACTCTGAAAAAGGGTGGATTCGGTAAAAGATGAATAAAAATGACAAAATTCATAATGAGTTGTCAATGAAGCCTCTGATAAGTTTGACCAGAGTCTTTTTTATCCACCAGTTGAATGCCTGTTGACCATGTGTCTCCTCATCTAGAAAAGGAAGGCTGTATTCTAGCTGAGTGAGTTGGTAGGCTGATTTGAGTATGCTAGGTTCAAAGACATGCTTTCACTTGTCAAAGATCATATGAAAAAGTGTACATAGGGTTTATTTATTCTCCTATTTTAAATATGGTATTTATAAACAGAGGGCAGGGCTCAAGCTAGAGGGCGACTCGGGCGAAGAAGTCGCCCTGTTGGGGCTCACTTCGCCGACTTTGGCGATGAAAGCGAACAAAACTTCGCCCTGAAATTTCGCCCGTTTTTTGTGTCTTCCTTGTGAACAGTAACGGTAAACTGACATGGTGACGATAATCCTTCGATCCACTAGTGTCAGAAATCTCAGTAATTGCACTGAACAAAGCTAACTGTTTATTCTGCACTTCGTCCCAGTTGCAGTTTGGTACTGTTATGTAATTTAATTCTAACCGTTACCTCATGCAGCTCGAGCCACTTGCAACACGCTTAGTAGTCTTGTACTGTCATAAATCTATCTCGGTTGATTGCACAAAGTTTTTATTGCATTTAGAGCCAATTAAGATTACACAAGATTATGTAACTTATACAGGTATAGTTGTACCGTTAGCTCGTGCCAAAGTCCGGGTGCGGAAGTACTTTGTTAAGTACTGTTGTATGCAGTAATAAGATTAATCTGACCGGTAACATTGACACTGAATTAGGATTTAATAAATTTTAAATATAGATGGTTTATTTGCCATTGATTTGTTTGTACATTACTTTTGCATCCATCAATCGTTTTCATTTTTTTTATGGACAACAACAAAAGTAGGTAGCAATTTTTTATTTTGTTAGTGAAAATAATTATTACTTGCCGGTAAATATTCAGTTACTCAGTAATTATCCAAATTCATAAAAAATAACAACTGATTTTCATCTAGCGAGGTTGTTCCCCCTTGTTTCAAATACAATTGTGACAGGTACTTTGTGAACTGATCTACTTTACTTTATAACACCTTTCATTATAACATGGTTTGATATAACAAAAGTTACAGCTTGCCCAAATACAGTAAAAGTACTATATTAAGACCACCTTTGGGACAGTTCAAAAGTGGTCTCTAAGACCACTTTTGAACAGTCCCAAAAGTGGTCTCTGATCAGGGGCCACTGTATGCAGAAAACAGAAAGAATAACTGCAGCCAACCAAATAAGCTTTTTAAAGCAGAATTAGTCTTCATTTCAGGTGGTCTCAATAGTGGAATTGATTGATACCCCTATAAAACACACTCTCCAAATAGGGGTTTACAGGAGAACTCATTACATTGTTGTTGTTCGGCGTTAAGCCACACCCACTTCTCCCTAGAACCAGCAAACTTCTCCCTATTTTCCCAGGAGGGAGAAGTCACTTCTCCCAAATTTTTTGGGCTAGCTTGGGCCCTGGAGGGAGGTGAAAAGAACCAATAAACAAGAGGGCCGTGATGGCCCTGGATCGCTCACTTGTGGTTTGTTCATTTGTGGGGCCTGGGGAGGGCCTGGGGAGGGCCATTATTGGCCCCAGGACTAAAATTTGCATTATCTTGAGGGAGGTCTAAAAGGTGAAGCTTCTGGTTTCAAACAAGAAGATTTTTAAAGCTTGTCCTTATATAAGTCTAAATAAAAACTGGCCTCATTTATGTCAGACGATGTGTGCTATGAGGGGGATGTGCTGTGTTTGCCAGGTCGTGTCCATCATCTTAAAACTGTGGGCCCTGGGTCAGGGCCATTTCTGGCCCCAGGGCTATAATTCGAAAAGTCTTGGTCTAGGTCCACTAGACAAAGCTTCTTACCAAATATCCAGGAACTGAGCCTTCTGGTTTCAGACCACAAGATTTTTTAAAGGTTTCCCCATATAAGTCAAGGTAAAAACCTAAGGACCCCGGGACAGGGGCATTTTTGGCCCCAGAGCTATAATTTGAACAATCTTGATAGAAGTCCACACGACGAAGCTTCATACCAAATATCAAGGGCCTGAGCCTTCTGGTTTTAGACAAGAAGATTTTTAACGGTTTTCCCTATATAATCAATGTAAAACCAAAGGGCTTCAGGGTGGGGGTATTTTTGGCCCTAGGGCTATAATTTGAACAATGTAATTTGTCCACTAGATAAAACTACACACCAAATAGCAAAGACCTGGGCCTTGTGGTTTCAGAGAAGAATTTTTTTTTAAGATTTTTCCTATAAAAGTCAATGTAAGAACAAAGGGCCCCACGTCGGGGGCATTTTGGCAAAAGGGCTATAATTGGAACAATCTTGGTAGAGGTCTACTACATGAAGGTGCACACCAAATATCAAAGACCTGGGCCTTGTGGTTTCAGAGGAGTAGATTTTTAAGATTTTTCCTATATACTAAAGTGGCCCGGGGCGGGGGCATTTTAGGCCCCAGGGGTATAATTTGAACAATCTTGATAGAGGTTCACAAGACAAAGCTTCATACCAAATATCAAACACCGGGGCCTTCTTGTTTCAGACAAGAAGACTTTTAAAGGTTTTCTCTATATAAGTCAAAGTAAAACCAAAGGGCCCCGGGGTGGGGGCATTTTTGGCCAAAGGGGTATAATTTGAACAATCTTGGTAGAGGTCCAATAGATGAAGCTACCCACCAAATTTCAAAGACCTGGGCCTTGCGGTTTCAAGAGATTTTTTTAGATTTTTCCTATATAAGTCAATGTAAAATTTGATTTTGTTTGATTTGAGGTTTAACAGCCCCTTCAACACTATATAGGTCATTTTGGAGACGCTGCTTCCAATTTTGTGGGACTTTTACCCGACATTGAGATGAAATGACATCTTAAGCCCTGTCACCCAATGAAACCAATAGTGTGAATAAGCATGGACGGGCCGACTCGCACCGCTTTGCCTGGGCAAGCTTAGATTCTCTAAGCGGTTTACCAGTACTCATGTGCGGTCAGTTTCAGCTCTGCATGGAAGTATCATGCAGCCCATCTATTTCTTCAAGCCCGGATGGGCGGGGGCCGAAGTCAATGTAAAACCAACGGGCCCCAGGGCGTGAGCATTTTTGGCCCCAGGGCTATAATTTGAACAATCTTGATAGAGGTCCACAAGACGAAGCTTCAAACCAAATATCAAACACGTGAGCCTTCTGGTTTCAGACAAGAAGATTTTTAAAGCTTTTCCCTATGTAAGTCTATGTAAAACCAAAGGGCCCCGGGGCAGAAAGTGATCCCAAAAGTTCATCTCGTCATTACATGACAGGTGAGCTACAAACGAGTGTGAAGCAGGAGTTTCTTAATGTCGTTTGTCTTACCTCCTGAGGTTTATAAATCCTACATTCAAAATAGAAGAACCCAGCCTCGGTAGCTCTGTCGGATGTGCGTCTGACTGGTGATCAGGAGGACGTGTGTTTGATGCCTGCCGGGGTCTGCAATATCCTTTCATGAAAATTGATCATGAAATCTTTTCTAGGGTCATTCTCTCCCTTCCACTGATTCAAGACGGGCAGTTGTCAGATTCTGGCGAAAGAATGTGCACTGTACTGGTTAACCGCTTAGGTATAAGGTTGCCCATGAAAAATGTAGATAGGTAAACTGACCGGCTCAAAAATGACCTAAAATAGTGTTGACTGGGCTGTTTAACACCAAAACAAACAAAACAAAATAGGAGAAATGAATAAATTGTCTTTTACGTGCAATTTGAAAGACTTTCAGAACCATTTTACTTCTCAATTTTCAAAACGGATGTCGGTACAATAGGTACAGTTAAATATTTGAGGTGACGTCAAGAATAACATCAATGTGACAGAATATTTCCTGAATTTTAATACAAAAACAATATCTTGTATCTTGTACAAAAAGTAGTTCCAGCCAGAGATAGAGAATTATTTCCCCGGCTAAGAGGAAATATTTCTTCATAGAAAAAAGAAAATATCAAATCTATGACTAGTGGAAATCATGGTACTTCTCTGTTATGCATGTAATATAATTGAGTAATCTCCTGTATAAAGAAGAAGAAACAACTTTTGTTCTGTTAGAGCTATCTTTCATTCTGTTCTGTTAGATCATTCTTGTAAAATGTAGGCAAAAATGTTCAGGCATGTCTTTTAACATTAAACTAAATTGCATCCGACTAATGTACTTATCACAGCTCTAGATAAGGAGACATATTGAGGAAAATTAAGGAATAATTCTCTATATTTATATTCCCGGTGCATTTACAGAAAACTCCTATAGTTAACTATAGCCCACTATCAAAACCCGGTTTATCTCCCTTGAATACTCTTTCGTAAAATTTATCGATTTTTACTTCCGGGAAGTATCCACACAACAATGGTCGCGAACAAAGAGTGGGTTAAAATAAATGTACCCTTGCAAACCCCCGAGAATGTCATCGGGGTGTAAACTGCTAGCCCCCTGTGCAGGGAGAACCATCCCCGGCGCAAGTAAAAGAACCCTACCATAATTTCATTATTACTGTGTAGGACTTTCATTCTGCAAACCTGGAGTGTATGTAATATACGCCGTCTGTGTCCCCTACTGGGGTTAAGGCGAAATCGGAAGAACAGAAAACACCCATCTCATGTAAGCAACCTACACAAAATTTGGTTGGACAGTATCGGGACTTGAAAAATAGATGGGCTGCATGATGCTTCCACGCAGAGCTGAATCCGACTGTACACAAGCACTGGTAAACCGCTTAGAGGATCATTCTAAGCCTGCCCAGGCTAAGCGCTGCGAGACGGACCGTCCATGCTTATAAACTGTAGTGGTTTCATTGGGCGACAGGGCTTGTGATGTCATTTCATCCCAATGTCGGATAAAAGTCCCACAAAACTGGAAGCAACGTCTCCAAAATGACCTATAAAATGTTGACGGGGGCGTTAAATTTCAAATCAAACAAAAACCAATTAACACTTTAGGAGGAGATAGCAAGACTGCTTGGTGAAATGAGGTGGTAAACTGCGATATCTGATCTGGGTGTTGACAGTGTAGACCCAGATCATACACAGCAGAGTATGGCCTCTGATCAGGATCTACACTGTTTACATACGCAAAGGTATTTATGTGCACTACAGAAGTGTGTGTGTGAATTCCGGTTTAACGTCGCTTTCAATAATTTTTCAGTCATATCACGACGGTGTCTGGTTGCGACAGGGAGCTCAATGCTCACTTTATAGTGCTGCCTCACTGAAGTATCATGTCCCAGACACATTGCATGATACCACACCCAGTCACATTATCCTGACACTGGGTCGACCAGTCCTAGCTCTACCCCGTAAATCTGAGTGCCAAGCGAGGAGCAGCTAGTACCATTTTTAACTTTGGTATGTCGTGGCCTGGGATCGAACCCGTGACCTCCCATTCCCCAGAGCGGACATTCTACCAAATGAGCTATCGGGGCCGGTACAACAATAAAGAAGTAAGACCCCCTTCAGGACGTCAAGAAAACACACCTCCCTTAAACCCCTCTTTTGTAAAGTAAAACGGCACCATTTGCTTATGCCTGACTGTCATAAATATGTATACATTAATTGTTTATTCTAATAAAAACATAGATTGTGGGTAATCCTTAGAACTGCCTCAACAAGGCGGTTCTAACAAGAACCCATAGTCTTATGGTTTGTGTAGAAATTTAAATAAAGATTGTCCAAATCTTTGGTTTAAAAGCGTTTTTGTGGTTTTTTGTTTGTTTGTTTGTATAAGAGTTTAACGGCCGGGTCAACACTATTTAGGACATTTTGAGTCGGTTAGTTTACCTATCCACACTTTGCCCGGGAAAGCTTATTCGTAAGCGACTAACCAGTACAGTGCACATTCTTGTACCAGAAACTGCCTACTGCCCTTCTTGCGTCAACTTTTTGGTAGTAAAATTTTCAATATTTAAATAGGCATGCTTTTTCCGCAAACACTTGGAGACAATCAATCCACAATTTCTGTCAGTGTTTTGATTTATAAATTGCATCCAAAAAAGGAGAAGATAATAGTCAAATTCCAAAGAGAATTTCAAAGCAAGTATACTGCTGACATCAGGTCGTCGGCCGACCATGAGACTGACAGACGAATGCGATTACAGCATCACTTAAGCTTTTTTAAATTTGCAGGGGATAATAAAGAGTGCTGTGTGAAATGTGTTGCTAAACTGTGAAATCCTCAGCGGGCGTTGGCAAACAGTGTTGGCCCAGATCAGGCACCGCAGAGTCCAGTGTCTGCATGAACAGGATCCACACTGTTTACATACTCAAAGGAATTAATGTATTAAATGGAGGTAAATGGAAGTAAGACCCCATTCAGGACATCATGAACACACGCCTACATAATTTTTGCCCCATTAAACCCCTATTTTGTAAAGTAAAGCTGGGGTTTAGAGGGGTACCATAAAAATTTGCACAGCTTGATGTCTTGGGGTACTTCTTTAATTTTCTTGTCGCCGTCCCGTTTCTGCGCATGGTTTCTACAAATGCAGCAATAACGTTGTTTCGTCGGCATCACTGATACAGTTTTTTTAAATAAGAAATCTCACTTTATCTGTGTTGCACTACGATCATGCAAAGATAAACACTTCCCGGAAGTTGGTTGTCGATATTACGCACGTGTGTTTAGGGCGTTCAAGACCGATAATCAAGAACAGATAACTGGAGTTTTGATAAAGGGCTATTGGGAAGTAATGTTGAATACACTGATTCACGCGGCATCAGTGATATCGAAATAAACAATGGTTCTCTTCAATATGATTGGTCGATGGCTACATTATGGCACCAACGATGCTGTTCCGCTCCATACACAAAATTTCAATACACTAGCATACATGGATCTAAGTTACGCTATGCACAAGAAAGCAACAGGATTAAATGGCCAGAAATTGCAAAGGGTCGTAACTCCAACAAAATTTCATAAAATTTGTTGAAAATTAAATCAAGTCATCTCCTCATCAGTCGCAATCATTATATCAAATATCAAGGCTCTAGCTCAAATACTTTTTCAGATCTCTTGCTAACAAGATTTCAATGATATTTTAACAAAAGGGAAATAACTCTAAAATGGGAGATAATTCGGATAAGAAAAAAAGTATGGGCCACCTATTTTTTCATGAAATTTCAAAACAATAGCATAAATGGTTCTTAAGTTATGCTATGCACAAGAAATTGTGATGTACAAACCAACAAACAAACAAATGAACAAATGGACAAGCCAGAAGCAATATGCATGCCCCACAACTTTTTCAAAGTTGGGGGGCATAATAAAAATATTGTCTCTCGATACAGTATGAAGTCAACTAAGAAAACAAAATGACTGATGATAGTCCATCAGCATGCTATGGCTGTGCTTTATTATTACCTTTCAGGAACTAGAACTAACTAAACTGAAGTACATGAAAATGCTATTTGTACATACCCCATCATAAAATTCTGCAGATCTAATATGGTTCCCATGAAGGACAATGGCCCCATTGTGTTGGTTCAATAACACCAGACCATTCTCATAGGCATACAAACTCCCTGAAAATATCACAGAATTTAAGTCAAGTCTAAGCAACAAAACGTCTATTAACCCTTCTCTTGCTGAATATTCATTTAAGCCACACCCATTTCTGTCTATCAACCAATCAAATTACTTGATGTAATTTATTGCTACAAATTCATAAACTGAATGTCAAACAGTGTAGATCCTGATCAGATGGCTTCTTCAGAAGCCATCTGATCTGGATCTACACTGTTTTCAAAGATATGGGCTGTCGTGAACAGCAAGATAAGGGTTAAGTTGGTTTAAGACCAATTTAACAGAAACCTGTTTGGGATCAAGTGTGGCCTTCAAGAAAGCAATACATGCCCTGAAAGTCCACAACACAAACTTTTTATAAGGACACAACCTCTTTGTAACACTACCGCTAGAGCTCATTGCAGAAATCATCTAATTTAAAACAAAAATGTACAGATTATATAATCTAAACATTTTTGGGAACATTTTTCTAGATAATCTATACATTTTTTGGATCCATCTTTAATCTTTTTTTTTCCAAAACTGTGATATCAGCCGCTGCCCATCGGGGCTTGAAGAAATAGATTGGGCTGCATGATGCTTCCACGCAGAGCTGAAACTGACCGCACATTAGTACCGGTAAACTGCTTAGAAGTTCTAAGCCTGTCCAGGAAAAGTCAATCGAGTCGGACCATCCATGCATATAAACCTATTGGTTTCATTGGGCTTGAGATGTCATTTCATCTCAATGTCGGGTAAAAGTCCCACAAAATTGGAAGCAACACCTCCAAAATGACCTATACAGTGTTGACAGGTATGCTAAACCTCAAATCAAACAAACAAAAGCTGTGATATAAAGAATAGTGTTATTAAGAGGTTTCTGTGTTGCAGAAACACACCCATTTAAAGTTGTTTAATCAGTCTGAACTGTCAAAGGCTTTGGAAGGTACTAAAAATTAAATGATCTATAATGACCGTAGTGTTTCTTATACAGAAATTTCTCATGTCAAGCTATATGTTGCCGGGTGCAATTTGAGACGGAAGATGCCTTCCTGAAGCAGAAGCTTGTATTTTCTGTTCAATTTACGGCTTCTGAAAACAGAAGTTGAAAAATTCTTCTGCTTCTGTCAAATCGACTGGCTCACTTCTGGTTTCAGAAGTTCTTCTGCACCTTCCGAATTTTGAGCAGAAGATAGAAGATGGTCACGTGATCTTTCGCCCTAACAACAATGACGTCCTACTTGGCGATGAAAAATGAATGAAATTGTGAAAACAGCCAAAACTGAGAGTAACATGTATTTGAATCTATTTAAGTGGCATTTAAATAAATGTTACCCTCTGTGAAACTCCCCCAATTGGACTGGAGGAAATAGTAATGGCTGCCGTCATGAACGTAGCATTCCATCGTTCTGCATATAAAAATCTGTCACAATGTGGACAGACATATTACAGCTATTCAATTTTATCTATTCAAGTAAGAAAAATTGAATTGCTGTTGTATATTTGTCCACGCCAAGACAGATGTTTATGTGCAGAAGGATGGAATGCAACGTTCATGGGGGCAGCCATTACTATTTCCTCCTTAAGGGAGAGCTTCCTTTGATTTTTGTTTGATTTTTGACCGCACATGAGTACTGGTAAACTGCTTAGAGGTTCTAAGCCTGCCCAGGAAAAGTTGTGCTAGTCGGACCGTACATGCATATAAACCCTATTGGTTTCATTAGGCGGCTATACCGGCCTATAGCTCAGTTGGTAGAGTGTCCGCTCCGGGGAACGGGAGGTCTCAGGTTCAATCCCGGGCCGCGACATACCAAAGTCGTTAAGAATGGTACTAGCTGCTCCTCGCTTGGCACTCAGATTTACGGGGTAGAGCTAGGACTGGTTGACCCAGTGTCAGGATAATGTGACTGGGTGTGGTATCATGTAATGTGTCTGGGACATGATACTTCAGTGAGGCAGCACTATAAAAGTGAGCATTGAGCTCCCTGTCGCAACCAGACACCATGATATGACTGAAAAATTGTTGAAAGTGAGGTTAAACCCGAATTCACACACACACTCATTGGACGGCAGGGCTTGAGATGTCATTTCATCTCAATGCGGGTAAAAGTCCCACAAAGTTCGAAGCAACACCTCCAAAATGACCTATACAGTGTTGAAGGATGTTTAACCTTAAATCAAACAAACAAAAGCAGTGATATAAAGAATAGTGTTATTAAGAGGTTTGTTTGTTTCCCACTTCCGTTTTATTCGGCGTGTTCAATTTATTTTCGTTCTTCCATCTTCTACATATCTACTGTCACGTGGTTTCACGTCTTCTATCACGTGATCTTCTGCTTCCAGAAATTCTAAACGGCATATGAAATTCATTTCTTTCAATCAAGGTCTCTGTAATAATATGTATCACTAACAAACTACTTAATTACAGCCTGTGCTTTATTCTGAGAAAATTCTGCCTGATAAAAGTATCAGAATCTTACATGTGCGGGGGTGGATCGAAAAATCCATTCCTGCATCAATGCCAGGCTGTGATCCCAAAGATGATTTTTTCTATCTATCCCTCTTAGCCATGAAAGATTCTTATGAATCCTTTTCTTTTCTGAATGTGACTTTTCAATAATGCAGTCACTTTGACTGCTATGCCGGTATCTGTCAAACTGTGATGATGTTTACTGGCATTAAAGAAAATACAGTGACAGCAACCATAACCCCGGAATACATGAGGTCATATTCAACTATAGCTAGTCATGCAATCAAACAGTAAAGTGACGTCAACCTTAACAACGTAATACATAAGGTCATATTCAACTAGTGCAATCAAACATGAGAAATTTCAATTTTTATCCTATCCCTGGGTAGGTTAACCTGGGTTGGATAAGAATTTCTATCCTAGAGTAAAATCTGGGATATCCTAGCTTATCTGGTGTGCAGAAAAAGCCTATACCTTCATCTGGTGGGTATGACAACTTGGAAGAACAGCCAATACTGATTGGGTCACCAGATAACAACAACTTCCCAAAGTTCACCTCTAGACTGTCGCCCTCTAATTTACTCTCAATAAGCTTCCTGTCTTCTTCTTGACTGGACCACTGTCAGATTATATCAAATTAAACACTCAAATCAAATATTTACTCAGAAAATATGATAACAAGTCTATGAAAGAAGCACCCTAACATTACAGAGACTTCGGGTTTGTCGGCTGTACAAAATTTTCTTTAAAAATACAGTTTGTGAGTACCGTAAAATCTCAATTAGAAGCCCATGCATTAATAAAAGCCCACCTTCTGATTTGGATGTTAAAAATGTTGATTGTTTTTGCAATTCTCAGAAAAATACCAGCTTCCAACTAGAGCTGTCAGAGGATCTGACTATAGCCCCGCTTCAGCGCTGTCAGAGAAGAAAGTTATTTAAGCTGCAGAGAAAACAGTTATGAACAAGAAATAACTGTTGAAAATTTTACATTATCTGGAAAAACTCTAAGAGTTGTGAGCCCTTGTCCCTCATTTCAATGAGCATGATACATTACCAGAATGTCCATGTTTATACTAAATTTCATCTTCCATTTTTCAATGTTCAAAGGGTAATAACTCCTAAAGTAGGCAAATCAGAGTCAGGGTTCCTGCGCTCTGCACATTGTCTCATGGTGCTTTACACTTGTGTGAAGTGTCATGAAAATATCTCAAATGGTTTGTGAGTTATGGAGCCGACACAGTCAAAATTGCCTTTTTAAATGTTCAAAGGGCAATAACTCCTAAAGTAGGCAAACCAGAGTTATGGTTCCTGCACTCTGCACATCATCTCAAGGTGCTTTTCATTTATTTGAAGTTTCATGAAAATATCAGAAACGGTTATGGAGCGGACATAGTTAAAATTGCCATTTTTTAATATTCAAAAGCCTATAACTGAAAAAGTAGACAATCCAGAGTTTGGGTTCCTGCGCTCTGCACACGTAATATGGTGCTTTACATTTGTGTGAAGTTTCATAAAATTATCTCAAACGGTTTTTGAGTTATCGAGCAAAGACGGCTAAAATTGATATTTTTCAATATTCAAAGGGAAATAACTAAAAAATTAGGCAATCCAGAGTTATGGTTCCTGCACTCTGCACACCATCTCATGGTGTTTAATGTTTGTGTGAAGTTTCATGAAAATATGTGAATGGGTTGTAAAGTTATGGAGTGGACACGAAAATTGTTAACAGACACAGACAGACACACAGACAGACACACAGAAAATACGAAAACCAGAGTTATGGTTCTTGTGCTCTGCACATTGTCTCATAGTGCTTAACATTTGTGTGAAGTTTCATGAAATTATGTCAAACGGTTTTCGAGTTATGAAGCGGACACTGTTAAAATTGCCATTTTTCAATGTTCAAAGGGCAATAACTCCAAAAATAAGCAATGCAGAGTTATGGTTCCTGCGCTCTGCACATCGTCTCATAGTGCTTAACATTTGTGTGAAGTTTCCTAAAAATATCTCAAACGGTTTTCGAGTTATGAAGCGGACACAATTAAAATTGCCATTTTTCAATGTTCAAAGGGCAATAACTCCAAAAGTAGGCAATCCACAGTTATAATTCCTTCGCTCTGCACATTGTCTTATGGTGTTTAACATTTGTGTGAAGTTTCATGAAAATATGTTAAGCAGATACAAAGTTATGGAGCCAACACAAATTAACGGAATCACGGAATTACGGAATTACGGAAAATGTTCAAAGGGCAATAACTCCAAAAGTAGGCAATCCACAGTTATAATTCCTTCGCTCTGCACATTGTCTTATGGTGTTTAACATTTGTGTGAAGTTTCATGAAAATATGTTAAGCAGATACAAAGTTATGGAGCCAACACAAATTAACGGAATCACGGAATGACAGAAGGACATGGCAAATCCAATATAGCCCCACTTTTTCAAAGCGGGGCTATAATAAACACCCACTTTACTCCGATGTTGATTCATAGGAACTTTTGTGACATTGTGACAGGGTTGGAAATTAAACAAGTCAAACAAAATGACTTCAGGTTTTACGTATCTTCCCATGTTTGACATGAAATGAGAAAAATGATAATGATATTCACTTCAGTGAAGAAAGGGGAGCTAACTACTATTCTATTCTAAGACAAGGCTATTGTCTCACCAGTAGAAGAAACAAGATCGCAGCCATAAGAAAGAAAGTGGGTGTTTTGGACCGACGTATGCGAATTGCAGGTTTCTATAGCCTCTAGTAAACGCCCACCTCCCTCTTCAGGAAAAGTAATGATTCTGATAAACGCCCTGGCGTCTATTAGAGATTTGACAGTACTCCTGTTTTATGAGACAGTTATAATAAAGCTAAGCCTTGCAAAATCTTGAAATACCTTATTTCATATGACATGACCATTCAAATTCAGCTTTGGTCATAACTTATAGTGTAGTAGAATATAGTAAATAAAATGGTTAGTGTCTTTAATAATAAAATATAATCAGTGAGCCTTAGACAATTTTATAGGGGAGAGCTTCAGGAAGCCCCTATAAATTTGTTGTGGTGAACCAATTATATTTAATTATATAAAAGACACTAATCACATTTAGTTTATACCGCATTTCAATCAATCAAGGGGTTTGCAATAGTTTCGCAAATTTAACCCATTGTATGCGGGTATCTTGACCAACAGCCCAGGCCCAGATCAGACGCCGCATAACGCAGCGTCTGATCAGGGCCTGCACTATTTGCTAACAGAGTTTGCCGTCAAAAATAGAATAAAAACTATAATATAGGCCTGACACCCTTTATATGACAAATGGACTTGTCCCGCATATAGCAATGGAAGAGTCCACTAGCATACAATGGGTTAAGCAAAAAAGACAGCAGACAGTGTGGCATGTAAAACCACATTCAGTGCCATGGCGTGCACACGTAGTATAACATGATGTCAATGAGTGCAAAGTTTCTGACGTCACCGTGCCACAGAGACGTAGGAAACAACAAAGACACTTGAATAAAATTTTCTCAGCGCTTTACATTCTGTATGAAAATCTGCAAATAATCAGTTTGTTTTGGCTTTAGAAATTATTTTCGAGGTTCAGACACAACCACAGTAGCATTGCCCAATTACTCCAAGAACCATTCAAACAAGGAAAGCCCGAGAAGGTAAGAATTTAATTAAACTTTCTGCAAATCTGTTTAAATAAATACTGCAAAGATTTATGCTTGCAGTTTTGGTTTTTTCCCATGTCTAAAAGGTTGCATGTTATTGTTTACACTTGCAAATCAGGGACGGGTGAGACTAAAACGCTGAATTATTGGCTGAATTCAGCAACAAGCTGATCAGCTTAAGGGGACTAAAACGCTGAACTGCTGATATGCTGAATTTTTATTTAATACCCTATTTTGTTTAAATTTTAAACAAGAATGTGTATAAAATCTAGAAATATATTGGTTATAAGAAACATATCTGTCTGTCTGTCTGTCTGTCTATCCACCATCCATCCGTTTTTGTCCTCTGTCTATCCACCATCCGTCCGTTTTTGTCTTTCGACCCCCCCCACACCCCGGACCATTTGAGCTTGAAGAAATATATGTGCTGCATGATGCTTCCATGTAGAGCTGACACCACGAAAACATGCCTTTATGATTCTGGCCCACTCGAACCCCACTTTTATATAGAAAAACTGGGGTTTGCAGGGGTAAACATTATTTTTGTTATTTCTGCTCTAAAATATAGATTGTGGGTTCCCGTTAGAACCGCCTCATCGAGGCGGTCCTAACGAGTACCCATAATCTATTTTTTTCTAGCAGAAATAAATAAAACCTCACAATTTTTCATCTAAAAATTTCATGTTTTTTAGGTGGTAAAATTTTACATTGTATTTGTATAGGCGTATTTTCTTAATAGAAACCAACCGCACATGAGTACTGGTAAACGGCTTAGATGTTCTGAGTGTGGTGGCAGGGCTTGAGATGTCATTTCATCTCAAGTCCCACAAAATTGGAAGCAACGTATCCAAAATTACCTATACAGTGTTGACAGGGATGTTAAACCTCAAAACAAACACACAAACAGTCTTTATCTTTACATTATTTATCCCCAAAAATGAAGGCAGGGTGGATGAAAGGGTGGATCAGAGGACAAGTGTGTCTTTGGTCTCACAAAGATCTAACACTGATTTAATTAAAAGAATCAGTGAAAGCGGAATTCATACAATAAATACTGGGGATATTCTGCCATTTAAGCATCCTGGTCAGGCTTTTGCGGATGCACAGGCTTATCAGTGTCTTTGGTGATCGGTATGCTTGAATCAGTTTTTATTTATTTATTTGATAAATAAATCTTGACTTATAATTAATGACAACCGCTCTGTGACTTCAGGTTTGGATTTCAATAACCTATAGCTTGATAATCGATTAACGAAGGCGTTGAGTGGTTATTGGAATGTCAGTTGTTGTCGATAATTACTTTATAGGATTTCAATAAACGGTAGCCTGATAATCGATTAACGAAGGCGTTGAGTGGTTATCGGCATGTCATTTATTATCGCTAATTGCATTACAGCTCTACAATCACAACCACTAAAAGGTATACATGTCTCTGTGGCTCACGTTCAGAAAAAAGTAGGAATTGGATCCCAAAAACTTCCCTTTATGCATTTAAATTCCTTAAATCTCACTTCGATACAGTTAAACTGGGGTTTACAGGGTATACACTTTTTCGTATATTTGCTCACAAATGGATTGTGGATACTCATTAGAACCGCCTCGCTGAGGCTGTTCTAACGAGTTCCCACAATCTTTGTTTTGAGCTGAAATGAATAAATTTCAATTGGTGCACGGCAGTCCCGAAGGTGGTCTTCATGAAAGAATTTTACTGTATTTTGTCATTGAATGAACATTTAACATGTAAGCAACACCTTAACAAATCAGAAGGGGGGTCCTTTTAAATCCGTTACTTTGTTTCCTGTGATTTGTTTCCGCGAACCTTGGAAATTATGTAGACGAGGATGAGGCTGTTTGCTACAAGAGCATACACTTTATTTTGTATACTTACCAAAACAAACCTGACACCCCACATTAATTGGCAATGTAGCACTCAAAAATTATTATTGGAAAGATAGCATTGTCCAATACACGTTAATTCCATTAAGTATTAAAGTGTGCGGAGGCCCTCACGGTACATCACACCTACAAGTAGGACAATTCACACCTACAAGTAGGACAACAGTAGTTAATCCAATCATTTAGATAAGTGTGTGCACAGAGTTGTTAACTCACGAATACAGTAGTTAATCGAATCGATTAGAATAGTTTGTATGTACTATGTTTGTTTGATTTGAGGTTTAACACCCACCCCCCCCCCCCCCCCCCCCCCCAGGCCAACACACCCTCACCCAGTCGCCAAGTTATATTTTGGAGACACTGCTTCCATTCGTGTGGGAATTATACAAAAATATGTTTGTTTTTTTGTTTGATGCCTCTTGCCTGATGCCTCCAGTTGACCTGTCTCATGGGCCACGTCGGTCGGTGTGTGCTCGGAGGGGGATGTGCTGTGTTTGCCGGGTCTTGTCCATCATCCGTTTCGGTTTCATAACATTGGGGTTGAGACACACTGATGAAGATTAAATATCAGAAAGGCCTCTGTGCCACTAAATTTGGTATAGTTACGCATTAATTTGATCCACATCAAAACTGTTGAACGAACATTTTTTTTCTATCAGAAATGTTTGGCATAACCGTGAGATATTAAGCTAAAGCTGGCACATTAAAGTTGACAGAGTGAAAATTAAGTAAGTACATACAGTATATTCAGCCGGAATATATGTTGTGGTTTTATTTCTGTTTTACGGCATTTTCAAGAATATTTCACTAAATTTAAGCCGATTGTTCATCGAACATGGGCGAGATCTGATTACTATTTCTTTTCTAGCCCTTTGGAATATAGAAATACTTTGGAGGCAGTTTCAACGAGTACACACAACCTATGTTTTAGATCAGAAATAAGAAAAATAATGATTATCCATCCAACCCCCGAATATACTACTTAAAAGTGGGGTTCAAGGGGGTATATAGACATGTTTTCATGATTAGCATCCATGCATATTATGAATAGACTGCTTGAATGTGCCGCCTGATCCGAGTCTTCGGTGGCGCACATGTAAGTTGCAGGAATATAGAATGACCACAAATAGTTATTTAACCCTTTACCACTCAGATACGTGTTTTTACGTGTCTGCACCCCCCCCCCCCCCCACCCCACCCCCCCCCCCCCCCCCCGATTTTAAGCCCCAGAAGCACCTGAAATCTGTATTTCTACCCCTGGATAGTTATGTTTTCTTTAGGATTTGTTGGGCAAAAAAGTGACCTGTTTTTTCGCGCGCCTCCCCACTAAAAATATTCTGGGGGGGGATTGAAGGGGGACAGCGCCCCCCTCACATCCCGAAAATTTTTGTGTTTATGGCCCAACCGGCCGCTAAAATTTATATCTGAGGGTGTCTGGGGTCAAAAATGCCTGAAAATTGATGCTGATAAAACATGCTGCAAACAGTGAAAATGGCCAGTGCCAAACACCTTTATTGTTGCCTTGACGGCTGTGTGAAGATTAAAATGTGGTCAAAAATTCATGTGAAAACACACTTTTTGCCAACTTTGAGATGCCCCCTCTTTACCATGACAACATGATCAAGTCATGAAAGGTTGCATTTGAAAGGCTACTGTCCAATGAACATTCATACCGAGTTTGGTGTAAAACAGACCACCCATTATGAAACTATGGCTAGTTGAAGTTGGTGTCAGGTGCAACACTGTGAAAATCAGCGAAATTCACAAAATCCCTGAGTGGTAAAGGGTTAATGAAGAAAATCCCAAATGACCAAAATAAAGTTTTTTCATCATTTAATTACAAAAAAAAACAATATTTCAGATATAATTAATGCATTGTAGGCTAAAATTCAGTATGTTCCCAGATTTCAGTTAACCCTTTACCACTCAGATACGTGTTTTTACGTGTCTGCACCCCCCCCCCCCCCATTTTAAGCCCCAGAAGCACCTAAAATCTGCATTTCTACCCCTGGATAGTTATGTTTTCTTTAGGATTTGTTGGGCAAAAAAGTGACCTGCTTTTTCGCGCGCCTCCCCACTAAAAATATTCTGGGGGGGGATTGAAGGGGGACAGCGCCCCCCTCACATCCCGAAAATTTTTGTGTTTATGGCCCAACCGGCCGCTAAAATTTATATCTGAGGGTGTCTGGGGTCAAAAATGCCTGAAAATTGATGCTGATAAAACATGCTGCAAACAGTGAAAATGGCCAGTGCCAAACACCTTTATTGTTGCCTTGACGGCTGTGTGAAGATTAAAATGTGGTCAAAAATTCATGTGAAAACACACTTTTTGCCAACTTTGAGATGCCCCCTCTTTATCATGACAACAATGATCAAGTCATGAAAGGTTGCATTTGAAAGGCTACTGTCCAATGAACATTCATACCGAGTTTGGTGTAAAACAGACCACCCATTATGAAACTATGGCTAGTTGAAGTTGGTGTCAGGTGCAACACTGTGAAAATCAGCGAAATTCACAAAATCCCTGAGTGGTAAAGGGTTTAACATTTTGTGGGTACTTGCAATTGACTGCATTTTTTATGGCTATTTTCAGTAGCTCTTCCGTAAAACAAAGTAAAACAAATAAAATCATTTCTCTTAATCCTTGCTTCCTATATTTATGGACTGCACAATAACAAAATTCCAAAAACCAAGCGAAATACACATTGGAAAACATGTAAATAATAAAATTCAGCATATCAGCAATTCAGCGTTTTAGACCCCTTAAGCTGATCAGCAGGCCGCTGAATTCAGCAAGAAATTCAGCGTTTTAGACCGACCCATCAGGGACCTGAAATGTAGGTCTGGTCTATAAATGGTCACTAGACCTATTATAGGTTATAGAATGTATTATAGGTCACTAATGATTATAGCATGCAGTAATTCAACCCCCTTTATTAGGTTACTAGAATGCCTGATTGGGGTATAAATTAGTACATCTTTACATCATAACTTCTCAATCACACTGTGCACTATAACATGCTTTACCGTAATTCCCTGTGTAAACCACGCACTTTTTTCACCCAGAAAACGGTGAAAAAAATCCCCTGCGTGTAATTCAATGACATAGAAAAATGACATTGTTTTTCTCGAAAAGTCGGCAGGTCACGAAAACCCATTACAAATACAATGTGACACTTTGAGACCCTCATAAAGTTCGTTTGACATATTAATTCATTGAATCATTCATACCATTAAAAATGCAATCAATATTCCTATCTCAGACATCAACCTTTCATGCATATTACCTTTTATTAGCACAAAAATAACTTCCATATTTTCCACATTTTCACAGGGAGGTATACCCAATTTACGTAATGAACTAATTTGCTGAATCTGAATAGACTGGTCACAAAACAGTGGTTTGTTGGAAATACAGAAATTCTGCATTTTTTTAAAAATTCTAATAATAATAATAATAAAAATAATAATATTATTATTAATAAATATACTTATAGTATTAATTATGATAGTTAATGTATGTCAACAAAGTTCCAAATTGCACAGGACATCGGGTTCCTTGAAGTCAGGCATGAAATACCGTTTTATTAACAGTAAATGCAAAATGGGCTTCTTTAATTGAGTGAGATGTTTGGCTCATGCTGAGAAGGTGTTAATTATGGGATTAGCATAGAGAACGTGTGAAAAACCAGAGGTGTCAAGCTACTCAATCTACCTGTAGATACCTTTAATTTCTGTCTATAACGCTATGGAGCACCTGCCTTGGAGGCATGTTGTCACAATTTTACCTTTGGAAAGAAACCTGTTTATATCTTTCCTTGTGAAAGAAAACTGGGAAAACGCATTGTCATTTTTCATTACAAATGAATAACCGCAGACTTAAAATGTCACCTTGTCACACACCACCGTTATGGGTAAAGGGAGAACTGCCGATGCTACAAGAGAGAAACTAACCACTATTCTGTTCTGTAACTACTGGGAAATATACCTATAACCAGTCAGGCTATTTTGATAGTAGCCAATCAAAATTCGTGTACTTTCATTTTCAATCAAAATGGCGTCTGAGAAAAGCATTCTTTGATACTTGGGAAAAGCATGTGCGTGTTTTAGACTGGAATATCTTTTTTTACCCACATCTTGGGCTCAGAATTGAGGTGCGTGTTATAGATGAGTGCGTGGTATACACAGGGAATTACGGTAAGTTATAACATGGTTTTAAGACCGACCCTAAAAATGTATAGATTATATAGAAAAATTTATGACCATTGTTCTCCCAAAAATGTACAGACCATTTTTCTATTTGATCTATACCTTTTTGCTTGAACATAACATGGTTGTTGTTGAGGGCTGTGGTGCAGTGGTAAAGTATCAGACTCGGGATCGAGAGGTACTGGGTTCGATCCCCACGAGCGCCTAGTGTTGTTTCCTTGAGCAAGAGACTTTATCCACATTCAGTAGTACTGGTTTCTACCCAGGAAAAGAGGGCCACATGGAAGATTAGTACTAGTTTACTAAATGTGTTACCCTCTATAAATAAGGTCTATTATTATTATTATTATTATTTATTATATTGTTTAACTTATACAGTCTCTGTCATGTGCTGTATTTGGAAATACACTTAGTGCAAAATGATACTGTATGATGGTAATACAAATTGAGAATTATTGTTTCTGTTTTTTTAGGGGTGGGGGTAGGAGGGAGGGGGTAGGGGTGGGGTGGGGTTGTTTTACAGCCCTTTCAAGATTATTTCACTTATTTTGAGCGGATAGTTGATCAGAGGTGGGGAAAAACTTGAGTGTCACAAGAAAAAAAACATCTGACATTCCATTGCAGAGCTTGGTGTCTCACATGTGACCTGAACAAATTAATGATGTTATGGTGAGTAAATGTGAATAAAATATAATCTGTGTTTCATGTTATAATAAGAAGCATCTTATGTTTTGATTCTTTACTCTTCTTAGTTTAGTTTGTCAAAGCTTTCAAAATAAGAGAAATCATGAAACTTATTCAATCATGTCACATGAAACTACAACTTAAAAATTCCCAATTTTAAGTTCTCTGTATCTATAATTCTGGTTCTACTTACCGCCCAGATCTGATGTCTTGGTATATGGTCTGTGAGCAATAAATATTTTCCATCCAGACTGATACTAGAATCTGCAAGTAAACATCTCATAATGTTTACAAGTCAATGTAATGATCAACCTAGCAGACTCCACTTTACGGAGAAGAAAGTCAATTGTGGTGTAACATACACTATTTTTTCTTATTCTTATCCCCACCACTTTACAATGTAAAAATCCTAAAAATTGGGACATCTTGTTACACAATCTGGCAAGGGTCCAAAAAGTATGTACACCTTGTACAATGTACACCCTGATCAGACTGCTCCTTGAGGAGCAGTCTGATCTGCATCTGCACTGTTTGCTTAGGCCTGTTACAGCAACACTTTTTGTTATAACATAGTTTTGGAGCTGACAGGGGATGACTCACCATGCACAGAGGGCCTCCAGTTAACTTTCCAATCCAAAGGATGACACACTTTATGACATTCATCCCAACAAATGATAGAAGCCTCTGTGGTGCAGTGGTTATGCTACTCGCCTTTTTATAAACCAGGGGTTGCAGGATCTACCCCAGGCTTCTCCAGACTTTCGGATGAGTCTTTAAACCGAGGTCCCGTCTCTGTATGACCTTAGCTGTTGGTGGGACGTAAAACACAAACACTCACTCACTCCCAACAAATGATGCCAATGGAGCATGTTCAGCTGCCGAGATTTTATCACCGCTTCCGGGGATAGAACCTGGCGCCTCAAGCAGCAAAGGCAAGTGAACTTACCACTATTGCTATAACACTCTTTTTGACATAGTATCAGAGAGTGAAACAACTTGTCCAACTTCTGCACACAAAATCCCTTTCCCCTACCCCCACAAAAACACAAAAATCTAACGATACTTTGAACAACTGGGACCAGAATGCAACCTGCTTCCTATCTTACTGAACAGAAATAAAACTGATGTATGTCTTGACTTTTTAGAAGGCTCAACAGATATGTTTCCCTGCGACACAACTCTTTGATGAACCCTGTATTGAGAAAACCTTTCTTCAGGTGTTTGTACCCAGGTAAGAAATTAACATGCTTGCTTAGCTTCACAGATTAGCATGAGTTCTAAAAATTTAGATTATAGACTAGAGGTATTGTACTACACCAGATGTGCAGGCTGATCTGCACCTTTTTGTTTGCACATGGAAAAAAATGTTTCCTCATGATGCGGATCTTATAATAATTAAAGACTTGATTCTCACCTTCCCCTCTGAGTCGTAGAACAGAATCCAGGAATGACTCTGAGAAAACAAGTGATCCAGCAGTTTGACCGTTCTTCTCACAACTTGGAATATCATACATTGTCATGGTAGCGCACTTCACAAGAAGACTTCTCTCCCCTTCACGTACTGCCTCAAACCTATAACAGGAAAATTTATGATATTTTTTTTTTATTTTCTTCGGTATTTTACAGCCCAATCAATGCTACTAAGGTCATGACAGGTGGACAAAGGAAAATGCTGGCAACACAGATATGGTTTTACTGGCTATAGAGAAACAGAGACTTTTTGTTTGTTTTTGCAAATATTTTTGTTTGCTTTTGTGAGTAAGGAACTTTTTTTTTTTATTTTCTTAACATATAAACATCTGCGGGTCTCAACATAAGTTACATGAATCCCTTTTGGTTTTTTATACTCTCGTTCACCATTTGTATTTTGAATGAACCCATAAAGTTTCTGCACACATGATTAGAAGCCTCCGTGGTGTAGTGGTTATGCCACTCGCCTTGTAAACCAGGGGTCGCAGGATCGATCCCGGGCTTCTCAAGACTTTCGGATGAGTCTTTAAACCGAGGTCCCGTCTCCGTATGACCTTAATGTTGGTGAGATGCAAAACTCAATCACTCACTCTGAACACATGAAAATTTTGTTATTATTCCACAGAAAATCAGGCTTGAAATTTCAGGTGAATCATCACTAGCAGATGATTCACATGAATGTTAAGCCACATTTTCTCTGAAAAACAAGAAAGCATATTTGAAAAGGCTATCTCCTATTGTCATGATTGATGTTTAACCCTTATCCTACTGTTCATGACAACCTATACCTTTGCAAACAGTGCAGATCAAGATCAGATGGCTTCTGAGGAAGCAAACAGTGCGGATCCAGATCAGATGGCTTGAGGAAGCCATCTGATCAGGATCTACACTGTTTGACATTCTGTTTGTGAATTTGTAGGAATAAATTACATCAAGAAATCTGATTGGTTCGAAGTCAGAAATGGGGGTGGCTAAATTAATTGGGTTAAAGGATATAATAAGCTGCATCGTGCCTATTAAGATCTTTAGTGTATCTAGAAACAGTAATTTCTCTAACTTGCATGCATGGCCACTCCAAAGGCCACAGCTTTTATTCTTTCTCTGAGGCTACATCTATCTCTGTTAACCCTTCTCTTGCTGAATATTCATCTAAGCCACACCCATTTAGTTATATCAACCTATCAAATTATTTGATGTAATTTATTGCTACAAATTCATAAACGGAATGCCAAACAGTGGAGATCCTGATCAGATGCTCGGATCTACATTTTTTGCAAAGATAGGGGTTGTCGTGAACAGCATGATAAGGGTTAATTGTGTGAGGGATTAGAAAAGGATCAACTAGACTGCAGTCTATCTAGAATCATACAGCTCACATCAGTGCTAAGGAATCTCTACATAAAGTAGTCTCTAATTAACATGGTTTTTGATATAACACTATCATGTCATTCCTCCAAAATGATCATTTTACTGTATATTCAACTATGCCTATAACATGATCTCATTTTAACTCTTTACACCTAAACTTCTTTATAACACTCTTCATTACAACATCACTCTGGATATAACATGGTTAAAGATGGAGCCAACAAATAAATAGATTATATTCAACAAGAATTCCACTGAAGGCTATGTCATGCCTTTGGGAGCAAAATCTTCATTAAGTCCGTGAACCATGAAATGTAGGTCAAGGTCTAATATGGATGCTTACATTATAAAGTTGCCATCCCTAGATGTAAGTTTGTACCATGTATCATTAATGAAGCTCTAACAGTTCTTGAGAAATGGTCTTTTACATTAGGATGAATGTTAGGGTGGTCTCAACAGTTCACAAAGTCAGTGAACCATAAAATGTAGGTCAAGGTCAAATATGGATGCTTCAATTAAAGTGGTCACAATAGTTCATAAAGTCAGTGAACCATGAAATTTAGGTCAAGGTCAGATATGGATTTCCTAGATGCAAATTTGTACCAAGTATCATTAATGAAGCTCTTATAGTTCTCGAGAAACGGACTCGTACATTAGGGTGAAAATTAGGGTGAAAATTAGGGTGGTCACAATAAATCCCAGTCAGTGAACCATGAAATGTTGGTCAAGGTCAATATGGATGCTTGCAATAAAGTTGTTATTCCTAGATGCAAGTTTGTACCAAGTATCATTAATGAAGCCCTTATAGTTCTCGAGAAATGGACTCTTACATTAGGGTGAAAATTAGGGTGGCCTCAATAAATCCCAGTCAGTGAACCATGAAATGTCGGTCAAGATCAATATGGATGCTTGCAATAAAGTTGTTATTCCTAGATGCAAGTTTGTACCAAGTATCATTAATGAAGCTCTTATAGGTCTCCAGAAATGGACTCTTACATCAGAGTGAAAGTTATGGTGGTCGCAAATGTTGACAGCTTGACAAACTAATGGACGCGGACACTAACAGACGAACAAACGGATGGAAATCCAGACTCGTATATCGTGCCATGTTTAAAGCAGGCACGATAAAAATGACCATAAATGGGCAATTTTTCTTCACAATCAATATAGTATTGTTTGGATATTACACAATTGTTTTAAGATCTCAGCTTTGGACCCCAACGAAAGTGTTATAAGAGGGTTGGGATGTAGTCTGTATGACTCACAACAGTATTGTTATAAAGCGACTGTTCTTTGTGACACAGCTCAACATTTCTTTTCTAAAGCATCATTAAAGTTTGAGCTTAGAGAATATAAATAACTAACCTGCCATAATTGTCCACCGACTCCATCGTAAATTCTATCTGTGGTCTGAAAAAGAGACAGTATTGTAAATGGTAAACATGCTTTATAAACTGTGTTTAAGGGAAATATAAAACTCCACAGAAAAGAAAAATAACAAATCGCAGTTTCATTTTTATTCTAAAATATGACAAAATTCAGAAAACTTGTATGATAAGGTCAAAGGCGTGATTTGACCCATATTCTACCAGAAACCCCAAAACAGGTATTTGGCAAAACAGAGCAGGCCCAGATCAGATGCCGCAGAATGCGGCATCTGATCAGGGCCTACACTGTTTGCATTTTTTCAAATAAATTTTGAAGAAAAACACAACCTGACACTCCTAAATTTTGAAGTGGACTCCTGCTATATATAAGGAGGAAGATTCCATTTGGTACAGAAAGGGTTAAGTGCAATGGATACATCTTCAGCGGAGGCAACTCTTTCTTTGTCTCCCTTTTCAATAGAGGTATGCTCTAGAAGTAGACTCTTCATGGTCATTTAGTGTAGTGGAAAATGGAACAGCAGTTTTCAACCTTCGGAAATATGGCAAAAATATGCAAGGTGTACCCAGTTTCCTTAAGCATTTTGGCCTGGTACAAACTTTGGAAAAATGACACAAATATTTGAGGTGTACCCAGTTTCCTTAATGACTTCGGGACTCTGCTTCAAGGTAGAATGTACTGTAAAACTCCTAAAAATTCGGACACCTTGAGATCTTGCTGTAATTCTAAAATTTTAACAAATTTGTTTCACTATCCAGCAAGGTGTCCAAAATGTGCTGAGGGAATGGCAAACAGTGTAGACCCTGGTCAGACTACGGAGCAGTCTTATCTGGGTCTACACTGTTTGCTTAGGCCTGACTGTCCCAATAAATGGCAATTAGGAACATTACAGTAATCTCTGAAAAGTTTGACTGTTTTTCTGTAACTATGTCAATAAAAGGAAATGAATATACTTTCAAGGAGGCAGTTCTT
This sequence comes from Lucinisca nassula, assembly GCA_963580285.1. Taxonomy (NCBI): domain Eukaryota; kingdom Metazoa; phylum Mollusca; class Bivalvia; order Lucinida; family Lucinidae; genus Lucinisca; species Lucinisca nassula. The sequence goes on from OY757010.1 coordinate 30,916,508, forward strand.
TAAACAAGAGGGCCCAATGGCCCTTCATCGCTCACCTGTGTACCAGAAAATCATTAGTGTAGGAGACCACTTAACATTGCTACATACTAAATATCTAAGCTCAGGCAAAGCGGTGTCCATGCTTATAAACCCTACCGGTTTCATTGGGCGACAGGGCTTGAGATGTAATTTCATCTCAATGTCTCGTAAAAGTCCCACAAAATTGGAAGAGGCATCTCCAAAATGACCTATACAGTGTTGATGGGGATGTAAAACCTCAAATCAAACAAAATCTGTGCCTTATGGTTTTGGAGAAAAAGATTTTTTTAAGTTTTTTTCCAGTATAAGTCTATAGGAGCTAATGAGCCCTGGGGCTTGGCCAATTTTGACCCAAAGGGCATGATTGGCAGGATTTATGTAGGTGACCATTTTGTGTTGCTATATACTAAATATCTAAGGTCTGTACTTCATGGTTTCAAAGAAGATGTTTGAAGCTTTTTTCCATTATAAGTTTGATGGAGTTAAGGGGCCACAGGATTTGGACCCCTAGGGGCATGATTGGCAGGATTCATGTAGGCGACCACTCGACATTGCTACATGCTAAATACCTAAGCTCTGGGACTTATGGTTTCAGAGAAGATTTTTGAAGATTTTTTCCCCATTTTAAGTTTTTTTTTGTTTGTTTTTTTTCATTATAAGGGCCCTGTGGTTTCATTGAAGAAGATTTTATGGAAGCTAAAGAGCCCTGGGGTAGGGCCAATTTGGAAGCCAGGGGCATAACTGGCGGGATTTATGTAGGGGGCCACTTGACATTGCTACATACTAAAAATCTAAGCTCTGGGCCTTATGGTTTCATAGAAGAAGATTTTTTAAGTTTTTTTCCATTATAAGTCTATTATGGGCCTCCATGGCCTAGTGGTTAAGAGCGCTGACTCTTGATCATTAGGTCTCTCACCGCTGTGGTTCGAGCCTCGCTCGGGTCACATGTGAGACGCAACAGAAGGTCAGGTGGTTTTTCTCCGGGTACTCTGATTTTCGCCCACCTGTGATTAACGATCAGTTCGATATGAGTGAAATAATCTTGAAAGGGCCGTAAAACCAAAAACAAAAAAAAAAAAAATTATAAGTCTATTGGAGGTGATGAGCTCGGGCGTGGCCAATTTTAACCCCAGGGGCAGGGTTAGCAGGACTTATGTAGCTGGCTATTTTATCTAGATACTAAATATCTAAGTTCTGTGCTTCACAGTTTCTGAGAAAAAGATTTTTGAAGCTTTTTTCCATTATGAGTCTATGGGAGCTAAGGGGCCCTGGGGTGTGGCCCATTTGGACCCCACAGGCATGATTGGCAGGATTTATGTAGGTGACCACTTGCTATTGCTACATGCTAAATATCTAAGCTCTGGGCCCTGTGGTTTCCGAGAAGAAGATTTTTGAAGCTTTTTTTTTTCATTATGAGTCTATAGGAGCTAAGGGGCCCCGGGTGTGGCCCTTTTTGACCCTAGGGGCATGATTGGCAGGAATTATGTAGGTGACCACTTGCCATTGCTACATGCTAAATATCTAAGCTCTAGGCCCTGTGGTTTCAGAAAAAAAGATTTTTGAAGTTTTTTTCCATTATGAGTCTATGGGAGCTAAGGGGCCCCGGGGTGTGGCCCATTTGGACCCCACAGGCATGATTGGCAGGATTTATGTAGGTGACCACTTGCTATTGCTACATGCTAAATATCTAAGCTCCGGGCCCTGTGGTTTCCGAGAAGAAGATTTTTTAAGCTTTTTTTTTTCATTATGAGTCTATAGGAGCTAAGGGGCCCAGGGGCGAGGCCCTTTTGGACCCCAGGGGCATGATTGGCAGGAATTATCTAGGTGACCACTTGCCGTTGCTACGTGCTAAATATCTAAGCTCTGGGCGCTGTGGTTTCAGAGAAGAAGAAATTTAAGCTTTTTTTCCATTATGAGTCTATGGGAGCTAAGGGGCCCCGGCACGTGACCCATTTGGAACCCAGGGGCATGATTGGCAGGAATTATGTAGGTGACCAATTGCATTTGCTACATGCTAAATATCTAAACTCTGGGCCCTGTGGTTTCAGAGAAGAAGATTTTTGAAGCTTTTTTCCCATTATGAGTATGGGAGCTAAGGGGCCCCGGGGCGTGGCCCATTTGGACCCTAGGGGCATGATTGGCAGGATTTATGTAGGTGACCACTTGCCGTTGCTACATGCCAAATACCTCAGCTCTGGGCCCTGTGGTTTCAGAGAAGAAGATTTTTGAAGCTTTTTTCCATTATGAGTCTATAGGAGCTAAAGGGCCCCTGGGCGTGGCCTGTTTGGAGCCCAGGGGCATGAGTGGCAGGAATTATGTAGGTTACCACTTGCCAGTGCTGCATGCTAAATATCTAAGCTCTGGGCCCTGTGGTTTCCGAGAAGAAGATTGTTGAAGCTTTTTGTTCCATAATGAGTTTATGGGAGCGACGGGGCCCCGGGGCATCGCCAATTTGGAACCTAGGGGCATGATTGGCAGGAATTATGTAGGTGACCACTGGCCATTGCTACATGCTAAATATCTAAGCTCTGGGCCCTGTGGTTTCAGAGAAGAAGATTTTTGAAGCTTTTTTTCCATTATGAGTCTATGGGAGCTAAGGGGCTCCCGGGGTGTGGCCAATTTGGACCCCAGGGGCATGATTGGCAGGAATTATGTAGGTGACCACTTGCCGTTGCTACACGCCAAATATCTCAGCTCTGGGCCATGTGGTTTCAGAGAAGAAGATTTTTGAAGCTTTTTGCCCTGTATGAGTCTAAAGGAGCTAAAGGGCCCCGGGGCGAGGCCCGTTTGGACCCCAGGGGCATGATTGGCAGGAATTATGTAGGTGACCACCTGCCGTTGCTACATGCTAAATATCTAAGCTCTGGGCCCTGTGGTTTCCGAGAAGAAGATTTTTGAAGCCTTTTGTTCCATAATGAGTCTACGGGAGCGAAGGGGCCCGGGGGCGTGGCCAATTGGACCCCAGGGGCATGATTGGCAGGAATTATGTAGGTGACCACTGGCCGTTAATACATGCTAAATATCTAAGCTCTGGGCCCTGTGGTTTCAGAGAAGAAGATATTTTGATTTTTCCCATTGGAAGCCTATGGGAGCTATATGTTGCCATGGCAACCAGAATTCCAATCTGATCAGCCCAAAAACCTTATGCAGCCTTTCCCCCTACCTGATGATGCTTCTCATGAAATTTGATCAAGATTGACCATGGGGTATTAGAGATATACTTATTTGAAATTGTTTACGGACGCACAGACTCATGGACGGACGCATGCATGCACGGACGCACGCACAAAAGTGATCACAAAAGCTCACCTTGTCACTACGTGACAGGTGAGCTAAAAAACAAATCCCTTCTCACTAGGGGTGTACTCCATCAATGATCATTAATCTATTCCCTCCCAAAACCATTTCTCATATCCCCATCCAATACTACACTGCTATTTTGGTAGATCTAGTGTTCCGAAGAGAAGCCTCCCTGGTGTAGTGGTTAAGCTACTCACCTCCTAAACCAGGGGTCGTGGGTTCAATCCCGGGCTTCTCCAGACCTTCGAATGAGTCACTAAACCAAGGTCCCATCTCTGTATGGCCTTAGCTGTTGGTGGAACATCAAACTCAGACACAAACACAGATCTAGTGTAAGTAGTAGTGTAGTTTAAAGATTGTACAAGTACAAATTCTTTAGTGATATGCATTAACTCTGTAACTCATTGGATATTCTTTTGCTTCTTCTTTTTCTTCTTCTTCTTCTTCTTCTTCAACAATCTGTAAGTTGGCATTGGAGCTGTTGCCTTTTAAAGGAAATAATTGGCTCCCAATTCACAAGGGGCATAAACTATTTTTGAAATAGTTACCTCCCCAGAGAGCGTTTCCATAAACCTTTATAACTTACTTTCACTCCAGAACAAATATGGCAAGTAAAAAATGCATTACTTTTAGATAGGACCTAAAAACATAAGCCTGTTCAGATAAGAAGAAAACATTTGTCTGGGTTGAAGAAGGAAATGTGATTGGAAACTGACAGCTAGTGCTGTAAATTTAATTTGGCATTTCCACAAGATAGTGTAAGCAATAAATATTTAAGCAGAAAACTGTCAATGTTTGCTTTTAAATCAGTAGTTGTTAGGATTTCAGACTACTGCTATTTTCTCACATGCACAGGAGATTTTCGACAAACTAACCCATTTCTACGACATAAGGGCCATAAGGTTCTGAACAGCTCACTGGAGCTGAAATCAATGGACTATGAAATGCAGGTCATGATCTGTAAAGAGTCTTACATAAGTGGTCATTTAATATGAAACAAGTCTCTTGCTTGGCACGTTTCAAAAAGTTCATATGAAATTACCATGAGTGTAAGATTCTGTTTATCATACGAGAATCATAAACATTTTAGAATAATTATGCTAGATAATTTTCATGCTCAGGTGAAATGAGTATGAAACAAGAGGCCCATGGACCACTTTGCTCACCAGAGCTCAGGTGCGCACTGCCCAATGGCAGCCATGTATTTTAACATGATATCATTTTAATCCACTGATTATAAAGTCTCCCAAATGAACCCCTATATCCAAATGAGCACCCATCTTGACTCAGTATCTGAAACATTAGGCCTTTTATGAAGTAGAGGGTGTAGGCCATGGACCTGATGGAGCCCTGGCTGGTATCACTTAAGGCATCTTATCTTAAGGAACAAGAATATATATGGCGTAGAGGTGGGGATCTGTATGCCGGAGATATAAGCCCTCTTAAGTGGTGGAGGGGTTGGGACATGCCCTGTTGATCCCAGGAAAGCCCAAGATTTTTGTCCCTAAATGTGTCTTATCATAAGGAACAAGAATATATATGGTTTATGGGTGGGAATCTGAACTGTTTCCGATATATGAGGCCCTTCTATGAAGTGGAGAGGCCCCTGCAGACCCCCAAGTTAGTGTGCTATCGATAAGGAACAAGAACATATATGATTATGGGGTAGGGATTTGAATGGTTTCTGAAATATATGGCCTTTTAAAGTGGAGGGGCGGGACACATTGCCCCCGCACAAAGTGACCCCCAGGTTGGTGTGATTGAACAAGTCTTATCATAGGGAACAAGAATATTATAGTTTATGGGTGAGGAATTATAGTTTATGGGTGAGGATCTGAATGATTTCTGATAAATATGGCTTTTAATGAAGTTAAGCAGTGGGGCATGGCCTGGGCACCCCGGATAACTCTCAAGCTAGTGTTATTTAAATGTGTCATATCATAAAGACGATGTTTATATTATGGTTTAGGGATGGGGCTCTGAACAGTTTCTGAGATATATGGCCTTTTGTGAAGTGATGGTGTGGGACAAGTCCCTGGCTTGCCCCGGGAGACCTCCAGGTTGGTGTCAATGAATGTGTCATATCATAAGGAACAACAATATATATGGTTTAGAAAGGTTTCTGAGATATTGGGTCTTTCATGAAATGAAGGGGTGGGGCACGACCCCGGCTCATCACAGGGCACCCCCAGGTTAGTGTCAATGACTGCATCTTATCATAAGAAACAAGAATATATAAGGTTTATGGACGGGGATCTGAATAGTTTCTTAGAAAAATGGCCTTTTGCAAAGTGGAGGGGAGGGGCAAGGCCCCTGCGCACCCAGGAAGACCCCCAAATTGGTGTAAATGAATGCGTGTCTTCATGAGGAACAAGAATATACATGGTTTAGGGGTGGGGATCTGTAAGGTTTCCAAGATATTGGGACTTTTATGAAATGGAGGGGGTGGGGCATGACCCAAGCGCATCCAAGGGGACGCACAGATTGGTGTCACTGAAAGAGGCTTATCATAAGGAACAAGAATATATATGGTTTTGGGGCGGGGATATGAACTGTTTCCGAGATATATAGCCTTTTGTGAATGGAGGGGCTGGGCAAGACCCCAGCACACACCAGGAGACCCCCAAATTGGTGTCAGTGAATGTATATTTTCATAAGGAACAAGAATATATATGGTTTAGGGGTGGAGATCTGTAAGGCTTCCAAGATATTTGGCCTTTTATGGAATGGAGCCCCGGCACATCCTGGGGGACCCACAGGTTGGTGTCACTGAATGCGTCTTATCATAAGGAACAAGAATTATATGGTTTTGGGGTGGAGATCTGAATGGTTTCTGAGTTACATGGCCTTTTATGAAGTGGAGGGGGATGGGTATGGCCCCCAGCACAACCTGGGGGACCCCCATGTTGGCATAAAAGCATATGGCTGAGAGACGTTTTACTCAAGGAACATATCTATAAAAGTTTTCTCAAAATATCTGCAATGACTTTACAGCAAATGACATTTTTCAATTTCCACCCCCCCCCCCCCCCCCATATAAGTCTATGGAAAATCTAATATCAAAGCAACCAAACTATTTGGTTGATTTGAGGTTAAACATCCCCATCAACACTGTATAGGTCATTTTGGAGATGTTGCTTAAAATTTTGTGGGACTTTTACCCAACATTGAGATGAAATGACATCTCAAGCCCTGTCATCTGATGAAACCAATAGGGTTTATAAGCATGGATGGTCCAACTTACACAGCTTTGCCTGGGCAGGCTTAGATCCTCTAAGCACTTTACCAGTACTCGTTTGCGGTCGATTTCAAGCAACCAAACTAAAGAGCCAAATTTCATAAAAAATATAAAACCTGTGAAGGCAAATATGGTGAATATTTCCAAAAACTCTCAGCCATATAGAGCATACGGTTTCTGAGGAGATGATTTTTGAAGTATTTTTTTTTTCTATTTTTTCATTTTGGTTTCCATGGCAACTAATGGAAACGAGCAGTAGGCCTTAAATCAGATGGCAGATAGTAGATTGCCTAAGGAACATTTCTATGAAAGTTTTGTCAAAATATCTGCAGAGGCTTGGCAGTAAATGCCATGTTTCAATTTTCCCCATTACATGCAGTGTAAGTCTATGGAAACTCTAAGTTGCCATAGCAACCAAACTAATGGGCCAATTTTCGTTAAAAACAAACTTTCAATAACCCAGCCCAAGGATGCTACAGATGAAATTTGGGTTGAATCGGCCCAGTGGCTTCAGAGGAGATGTTTAAAGTGTTGACACCAGACAATGATGCAGACGACGATGGACAACTGCCTATCCTATAACTTCCCCGGGAGCCTTCGGCTCTGGTGAGCTTCTCACTATATTTAAGTTTTCACATGCACAGATTCTAGTGTTCCAATTAAGCTGTTTTGTACTGAATGGAATTTTCCAACTTATATCTAATTGGGCCTGGTCGAGTTTATTTTAGAAATTGATTAAAAATGACTGACCTTTAGCAAACAGGGAAGGCCCTGGATCTGGGCCTGCATTATTTAGCAGTTACCCGTTTTTGGATTTCCCATACAAAATGGGTTAAGAGAATGCAGCTTTCATTTGCAATCAGTGCCCCTACCCCTAATGTGAATGGGGACAGCTGAACATCATTATCCCTTTTTTAAAAGACATCATAGTGCAGATTATATTTTCTGGTCCTTTGGGATCATTGAGTTCATTTAGTATCATTTTGAAAATAGAGTTCTGCTTAAGCCATTGCTAGAGGGCGTGGCCGGTGTTGCATATTTCATTTCTGGTCATGAACAGATTCAATAAAACCGAGTCTGCTATTTTCGTTTATTTGGTGCATTCCTTGCTTCCAAAGGATCTAACTTCAGAACTTATTAAGAAGAAGAATTTGTTTCCCATTCTAAAATTGGCCCCTGGCTAGTCCCTATCTTTCTGCGTGGCCAACCTATGAAAAACAGACTCAAAACCATTCCATTTTCAGTGACCTTTGAAACTGTACCATAATGCTCCTAAGTATTGGGACAGAAAGGGTTAACCAAACAGTGCATACCCAGATCAGACTGCTCCTGATTTGTTTCATCATCAATGGATCATCAACAGATTTTTGATTAACGTGCAGGTACAGGGGCTACGTCCACATAAGTGGGTCTGCAATCTCTTTCTGTCAGCTGCTTCCAAATCATTTTAAACCTTCCAGGCCCCCGCTTTCCACCTACCTGTATGTCACAGGCAGTCTTGACTGCATCATTGGAGTGTTTCCACATGTCCATACCAGCAGAGCCTTCTCTCTTTCAGGATGAGGTCCAGGTCCTCAATGCAAAGACGCTCAAGTAACTCACTGGACCTGATGGTGACAGTGTCCTGTGGCTTGACATTGCAGATCTGTCTGATCATTGCCCTGTCATTCTGCTGAAGACGTTGGAGGTTTGGCTTTAAAAATGGCCATGTCTCACTGGCATGGAGCATTGCGCTCCGCACACAAGCGCTTTACACATGGCCTGGTGTCTTGAACGAGAGGTGGCGGGAAGAGAGAACTGGTAGCAACTCATTGAATTTCTTGCAGGCTGTTTTCACACGTGATGTGGTTGGAAGGTCTCAACCACCCACTGCTGAGAGCATATCACCTAGGTAGCAAAAGGAAGCTACAACCTCCAGCTTGTCAGATCCGACTTGGACTTCCCTCTGTGGTCTGCCATCTAAGTGTTGTGCAGTTCCTTGGCACCGTGTACACCTGTAATCAGGGTCCTCTATCAAGCGCTTGAGCCCACTGCATTTCTTGTGCACCCAGAACTTGCAGCTAGTACAAAAGATACTGTTGCTGCCCACTCCAGTGTGACATACAGCGCATGGGAACTGGCCTGTACTCTGCAGGAGGTCCAGACCTGAACCACAGATCATGATCTTTGTCTTCCCTGCATTCACTCTCAGCCCTTTCGCCTCCATTGTGTCTTTCCAAGTTAAGATCCTCCTGACACATTCAACAAGGGATTCAGCTATGATGACAAGGTCATCAGCATACAGGTCCTCCCAGGGGACGCCAGAGCAGAACTCGCATGACAAGGCTTCAAGCACAGTGATGAAAAGCAGTGGGCTGAGAACAGAGCCTTGATGAACACCAACCTTCACTTCAAATTCTTCACTGTAACCATCACCAACACCGACACAGCTCCGAGCATTAGCATACATCCCTTGGACCAAACGCACAATCCACTCATACAATCCAAGTTTTCTTAGTGCCCACCAGATGGCTTTCCGAGCGAGGCACTCGATCAAATGCTTTCTCCAGGTCTACAAAAGCCATGACATTGTAGTCTCCTGTTGGCCGCCAGATACTTTCCTTACAGCTGCCGTACAACAAAAATTGGGTCTCTTGTGCCTCTTCCTGTTTGTTTGTTTGTTTGGAGTTTAATGACCCAAGCAACACTATCTAGGTCATTTTTGAGCCGGTCAGTTTACCTATCCACACTTCCTTGGCAAGCTTATACGAAAGCGGTTAACCAGTACAGTGCACATTCTTTCACCAGAAACTGACAACATCCCTTTTTGAATCAGCAGAAGGGAGAAAATGACCGTAGAAAAGATTTCATGGTAAATCTCCATGAAAGAATGTTGCCAACCCTGACAGGTATCGAACCCGCGTCCTAGTGATCACCAGTCAGACACGATTCCAACTGAGCTACCGAGGCCGGCAGACTCCTCCTGAAGGTTAACCGATATATGACAAATAGAATATTCCATTTAATAGCTTTAACCAGGTTCATTTCCCATCTAAGGGTGTCTAGTTTACTTTATCTGTCGTTTGTTTTGCAAAACACAATCTTAACATGCAGCAACTGATCTTGAGCTACAAAATCTGCTAATGTTTCTATCCCATATGGGTTAACTCTTATCCTACTGTTCATGACAAACCCTATCTTTGCAAACAGTGTAGATCCAGATCAGATGGCTTCTTCAGATCTGGATCTACACTATTTGACATTCAGTTTAAGAATTTGTAGGAATAAATAACATCAACTAATCTGATTGGTTCAAAATCAGAAATGGGTGTGGCTTAATTGAATATTCAGCAAGAGAAGGGTTAATAAGCAGTTGATATGGAAAGCCATTGTGGGTTGAATTTCTGAACAGGACTATACTAACCTTTTTTCATTTGGTAAGGTTTTATCCAATATTTCTGAGCATTTTTGTTGGACGGTTTGCCTGGCAACATCTTTGGCCTGTTAGAACAAAAGAAACAGAAACAACTAGAGCTGTCAGAAAAAAAAAAGTTTACACAATACATCCAGACATTTTCCGTGTTTATATGAGCTTACAGATTTCTAGCTTTCATGGTTCCGGAGAAATCTGTCACAAAAATTTTCAAGAATAGCAAAATTTGAAAACTTACATAAATGGCAAACTCCATTAGTCACTGGCCCTTGGCAACTGTTCTGCCTAAACACCTTTCTTATTTTAGAGACCAAGTGTGGTATCAGTTTCATAAAAGGTAATGAACAAAATGTATTTCAATTTTATGAAGCCTAACAAGAAACATAACTCTATGAGTTAGGGACCCTTGGCCCCTAATAAGGTATAAACAATACAGCTAGTCATTGTCTATGTTTGCACAAGCTTTCAGCTTTCTAGCTTTCATACTTCCTGAGAATCTGACAAGAAAAATTTCAAGACTGGCAAAATTTGAAAACCTATCAAGGACTTAGCTCAAAGAGTTTGGGGACTTTGTCCCATTTTCTTGTATACACAGTTCATCCAGTCATTGTTCAGGTTTATACGAACTTTCAGCTTTCTAGTTTTCATCATTCCTGAGAAATCTGTCACGAAAATTCTTGTTAATGGCAAAATTTGAAAACCTTCTATGGGACATGAATCCAAGAGTTATGGGCCCTTGGTCACTATTCTGCTGTGACACATTCCATATCTGCGGCCCCCGCCCATCTGGGCTTGAAGAAATAGATGGGCTGCATGATGCTTCCACACAGAGCTGAAACCGGTCTCACACAAGTACTGGTAAACCACTTAGAAGATCTAAGCCTGCCCAGGCAAAGTGGTGTGAGTTGGACCAGCCATGCTTACAAAACCTATTGGTTTCATTGGGCGACAGGGCTTGAGATGTCATTTCATCTCAATGCCGGGTAAAAGTCCCACAAAATTGGAAGCAACATCTCCAAAATGAACTGTATAGTGCTGACGTGGATGTTACATCTCAAATCAAACAAGTTGAGCAATTTTCCTAAAAGCAATCCCCATGCAGTCCCAGAAGTGGCATTAACCCTTGTCCTGCTGAGCCTGGATATGCCTTATTTTCCAAACAATGAAGATCCAGATCAGATGGCTTCTGACGAAGCCATCTGATCAGGATCTACATTGTTTGCCATTCAGATTGTGAATTTATTGCAATAATTTGCATCAAGTAATCTGTTTGGTTGATAATCGGTAGTGGGTGTGGCATATATGAATATTCAGCAGGACAAGGGTTAAACCTTGTCCTGCTGATCATGATAACCCCTACCTTTGCAAACAGTGTAGATCCAGATCAGACAATAAGTAATCTGTTGGTTGATTGTCAGAAATGTGTGTGGAAAAATTAATTTATTCAGCAGGACAAGGGTAAATAGCCCGGTTTTATTATATAATGAAAGATCCAATGCTTTTCTGTTCTTTTTTGCATGTTTTCACATTGCAATCAATATTATACTAATATTTACAGAATGATAAACATATGTTCAGGTTCAGAATTAAAAACAGCAGCTTTGAAACACCAGCTCAGCTTACTGGAATTTTTCAGACTTACAGACTACCATAGCACCACTGACTACAATATCCTACCATAAAAATCCTGAAAGTTCGGACACCTTCAGGACTTAATGTAATTCTCTTAAAATATTAACCCTTATCTTGCTGAATATTCATTTAAGCCACACCCATTTCTGTCTATTAACCAATCAAATTACTTGATGTAATTTACTGCTACAAATCCATAAACTGAATGCCAAACAGTGTAGATCCTGATCAGATGGCTTCTTCAGAAGCCATCTGATCTGGATCTACACTGTTTGCAAAGATAGGGGTTGTTGTGAACAGCAAGATAAGGGTTAAAATATTAACAAATTAGTTTCAAGATCAAGCAAGGAGTCCAAACCAGGTGCAGACGGAATGGCAACCAATGTAGACCCTGATCAGACTGCTCCTTCAGGAGCAGTCTGATCTGGGTCTGCACTGTTTGCTGCCCAGTATGTAGGATAATTACACTATGTTTTACATTCTCAGTCCATTTACAGAAAACCCCTAGAGTTAGCTACTGGGGCGCAATGTTGTTCATACCTCACTGAATACATTGACTCCTGGGATATCACATGAGCCCCGCCAGGCGAATTTGTGTCTTCGAGCATTCCGTCATGACAAATTTTAACTGTGCATGTCCAGCCATTCAGAGGGGCCAGGGATATGGCTTTCTGTCTGAAGGTTTCTCTTGATTCACTGCTTGTATGAGCGAGCAGTGAAGGTTCTGGCGAGACTGCACGGATGCGCAGGCTCGCCTGAACCTTCGCTACTCGCATAGGCGATAAGTACAAAAATTGCTTGACGGGGCCCATATGATCATTAGGTGATGTCAAAATAAACCACTGTTCTCCAATATGATTGGACGATGGTGACATTATGTCGTAAATAATGCTCTTCCGCTGTTCATAAGAAAACTGTGTGTTTGTTTTCTTGTTTCAACCAGAAATTTTCATCACATGATATTTACATTTCCAGTGTAACGTCTAATGTAAACCTACAGAAAACAATGTAGTTAATTCTTCCATGAACGCATTGAGTCAAATGAATTTTAGTGACGTCAAGTGACGTCAGTCTAAACCATGGTTCTCTTTGGGCATTGGTGACGTCAACACTATTTCATTCTTTGTAGAAAAACAGTGTGTAAATGTTTTTCAGCTTTAAAAATTAGCCATATAAGCATTTTTTCGCCCAGTGATGAGGGGCAAAGAATGTAAATATAAAAAATGAATTTAATTTTTCAGCTTTTCATGAAAGTATGAATGACAGCAGGTCACCAGCGAAGTTTCCATGAACCCCTTTGGGGTTCATTTACTTTGCACGCCACCCACTGCATTCATACTTTCATGAAAAGTAGAAAAATAAAATTCAGTTCTTAAATGAATGGAAAATAATATAAATATACATGTGTAAGTCATAAAGGTAATTTATTTAACTTGCATTTAAGTATGAATAACATTGGGTAACAAGCAAAGTTTGTGAACCCAAAACATTCACTGAAGTATTCATCTAATAACATTAGGTTTTGTTTGTTTAATTTGAGGTTTAACGTTCCGGTCAACACTGTAAAGGTCATTTTGGAGACGTTGCTTCCAATTTTGTGGGACTTTTACACGGCATTGAGATGAAATGACATCTCAAGCCCTGTCGCCCAATGAAACCAATAAGGTTTATAAGCATGGACAGTCAGAGTCACACCGCTTTACCTGAGCAGGCTTAGATCCTCTAAGATGTTGACCAGTACTCGTGTGCGGGTGGGATTCAGAGGTTGTGGTGTACTGTTTTGTTCCAAAGCAGAAGCTATTAGTTAAACAATGATGTTAGAATAGAATAAAGTTTATTTCCAATCATGGGCCACCATGTGGCAGCATATTAATCACAATTTATAATAATAAAGCAACAACTCAAAATAAACTCTGTAAATACTGTAAAACAACTAAAGCTTGATTCTGATTAGTCAAAAACAATTAAATAAGGCACAAGTTAAGTACAGCATCCCACCATCGGGATGCGGTCAGGCAAACAATGATAACCATGACCAGTAATAACACAATGTGGCAACTAATCAGGGCCATCACTGTTCGCCTGACACGCAAATCTACTGCCACAGGTGTCAGTCACGCCCCCTAGACCCCACATACATTCCCCCAGTCTCCAACATACATATTCCCTCGATTCAAGTTGTTGGAAGGGAAGGAAAGAAAAAAAAAAAAAAAAAAACTCCACTTCTACCCCAACCATTCCCGGACAAATTCCACCCCCAACACCAGCCAGGCGCCAGACACATACACACAAAAAAAAAAAAAAAAAAAAAGCAGGCCGACCGAGCCCCACAGTGAGGCATAATTGCATCCCCACGCCCAACCCAAATAAGGCACCGAACTAACGTTCATCACCGAAACTAGACCAGTGCAGGGGGGGGCAAAAACAACACCCCCCCCCCCAAAAAAAAGAGAAAAAGCAGGCTGACCGAGCCCCACAGTGAGGCACAATTGCATCCCCACGCCCAACCCAATTAAGGCACTGAACAAACGTTCATCGCCGAAACTGGACCATTGCAGGGGGCCAATTAACATCCCACCCCAGGGCTCAACCAGCCCTCCCATGACGGAGGTCCGCCCAAGCATCACCCATGCACAAACAGAATCCATCTAAACAAGGTTGGGAAGTCATTCTCATCCCGAACAAATCACCCCACCCGAAGCCCATTACCAAAATATACCTGTCCCCAAGTCTCATATATGTCCCAAATGAAACATATAATGGTATATGTAGGACCCAAGGCATGCAACTAACACCTGTACCTACCTCCAAACCGCTTTCTAACTAGAGTATTCAGATTGGAGTAGAAAGCTGTCCTCCAGGAATATATGAAAAGTTGGAGGAAATTACTCCAAATTTTGAGTTAACGAGAACTCTACTATACTAAGCGGTAAATTGATAAAATGCAGCATTTGATACCTATTTGTCTTCATGGACAGTATGAGAATTCACTTCCTTGACAATGCCAGAGTAAAACGCTTACAACAACAATTATATACGAACTGAGAGAACATTCTTATCACATCCGCACTTTCATTACTGAAAAGCCATACAAATTTCTGGTGACTTGTTAACCCTTGGAAGTTTTTGAACATTTTACTTATATTGCTGAAAAGAACATTTCTTTCATATGAAAAACCCGTGCACTCAGTAATGAAATGCATTTCATCTTCAACCTTTCCAGCATTACATATTTGACAGAATCTTAATTCTGCTGGAACTTTCTTGTATCGTCCAATCTCAATTTCTAACTTATGACAACTTATCCGTAATTTTGTAAAACATTTTCTTACTCCCTGATCTCGTATGTATTTAAAGTATGGTTCTCTACAAAGTCTATGTTTGAATAATGAATATGTACGTAGCTTGCCAATGTTACCATTCCTACTTTCTGACAAAGATTCTGACCAATCTGCTTTATATTTTGATATTAACTTTGACCTGACAATATTTACAACATTAGCACTGAAAAAATGTTTTGGCTGCACATTTAGATATCTTAATATGAAATATATACCAGATATCCAGCTCTTTTTCTTATTTTCATATAAATGACAACTTTCTTTTAGAGCTCTTTTAAGCAGATTAGTAGAATCTTCTGAATATAGACGTTGAAAATATTTAATAGTATTGCAAATTACCTCAATAGCAATAGGAAATCTGCCTAATTCACCCATAACAGCAGCATTGGTGGCTTTCTTATTAACGCCTAATACATACTTCAAAAAACTAACATGCAATTTTTCATACGGCATATCAGATAACGCATGAAATAGATTAAAAGAGTCTTTCTTCACACTGGCTGCTGTTGAATTAAATGTACCCCATATTTCACTACCATATAATAAAACTGGCTTAACCGTGTGATCAAATAAATGCAAAATGCTATCAACATTCTGTTGCAAGTCACCAAAACATTGGCTAATTTTGAAATTTGCTTTTAATCCTCTCTTATACAAATCATTCTGGCAGTAGGAAAAGGTACCAGAAGACGAGAATAAAATACCCAAATATTTATAAGTTTGAACTTCCTCTATTTGCACACTATTGTATAAGAAACTAGTTTTAGACTTTCTCCCACCTTTACTAAAGATGATAATATTAGTTTTCTTTAGATTGACCGTTAACCCATGTGATTTACAATAAATGGACAATTTATTCAGACATTTCTGCAAGCCTGCCTCAGATGTCGAGAGCAAGACTAAGTCATCCGCATACATAAGACAGCTAAATCGGCTATTATCCAAAATAACTTGGTCATCTGATGCCTCAAAACATTGCGATAGATCATTTAGAAATAACTTAAACAAGTTAGGACTTAGATTATCTCCCTGTCGTAACCCAATACTTTGGCGGACTTTTTCCGATAAACTATCACCTACCTTAATATGGATGTCATTCTCTGAATACATACTCTTAAGAACGTTGTAAAATAGACCTGTTATATTTGCATTACAAAGCTTATAAAACATAGCACTATGAAGTACTGAATCAAATGCTTTTTCAAAATCAACAAAGCAAGTATATAACTTACAGTTTAAACTTTGATATTTTTCAATAAGAGTACGCAGGACAAACATGTGGTCAGAAGTTCTTGCTTTTGGCTGGAAACCTATCTGAGTTTCATGAATAACTTTATTATTGTCGAAAAAATTCTGTAGCCTGCTATTAAGAATACTGTTAAATAATTTTGACAAACATGGCATTATAGATATTCCTCTGTAGTTTGACGGATTTAAAGGATCATCTCCTTTATAAATTGGCTTTATATAGCCAATTTTCCATTCTGTTGGATACCGGCCGGTTGACAAGATTGTATTGAAAAGCTTTGTGATACATGGAGCCAAAATCGTCTGACCACATTTTAACATTTCATTTTTAATTCCATCCAAACCCAATGACTTTCCAGCTTTTAGTTTCGAGATGGCTTGCAAAACCTCCTTTTCAGCAATTCTGAAGTCTAATTCTGAAAATGTTTTATTTTTTTCCATGTCTACTAACTTATCTTTGAAATCCTCATCTAGTTTTTGAAATTGATTTTTAACAGAGAACAACTTTGAAAAATGTGAAATCCAAACATCTGGCGAAATTTTATTACTGGGCTCCTCACTATTTTCTTCATCTTTAAGTTCTTTAATTAGTGTCCAGTACTCTGAAGGGTCATTTTTTGAAAGGTTATCCAATTTATCAATAATACTGCTCTTAAATGCCCGCTTTTTCTTTTTACAAGCATGGCTGTACATTTTACGATATTTGAAAAAGGAACCTCTAATAACTGGGTCATCGGGATGTTTAGAATAAGATACACTTTTCCTTAATAATTCTTTATGCATAGTCTGTAAATTATCATCAAACCACTTTTTCTTCTTTCTTTGTTTTTTGCCTTTTAATTTACCTTTTTTTCGGAGTGCCAATTTACATCCAGTTTCAATTATGTCATTGAAATTAGCCAGCACGGTTTCAACATTATCTGACTCTGATGGTTTCAAAAAGGAACCTATTTTTTCGCTTATGCAATTGGAGCTCAGGGCTTTGGAAAACAAGAATGCTGATTCTGCATTCCATACATAAGTCTGTGGCATATTAGTACATCTAGATTTACCACTATCATTTTCTGGAATATAGCTTACATCTAATTTTGTTGTTATCATAGCATGGTCACTTAATAGTGGTTTGAAATCTTGAACATGAAAAAATACCACTTTTCTGAACAATGACTCGGACACCATACAATAATCAATAACACTGTTCCCATTATATTGGAAACACGTATATTTTCCAAAAATATCCCCAAATGTTCTACCATTCAATATATGCAAATTAGATGCAACACATAAATCAATTATTTCCTTGCCCCTTGGGGTACAAACTGAATCTTTGCTGTTCCTATATTTAATATTGTCGTTACAAATGGTATAATGAGGCACAGATATATATTTGCTATTATTATCAACATAATCTGTTTCCATGCCTGTCCGAGCATTAGTATCCCCGCAAATCATGATTTGACCAAGAGTAGTGTAATGTGAGATATCATTTTCTAACAATGCTAAGATATCCAGATTATGTCTAACTGTATATGATGAATTAGTCGGTGCTATATATGTATAACATATGTAAACATCATTAGAGAGTGAGAAGAACTCTTTTGACAATCTCACCCACTGAATCTCACTGGATTTATTTGCAAGGATTTCTACACCACTTTTGATAAGTGGGTTGATCAATAATATCATTCCACCTGATACTGGATAATTGTCTTCTCTCGGTCTACAGATCCGTGTGACATGATAATTGTGGATACTTATGCTCTTTTCAGCCATACATTTTGTCTCTTGCAAACATAAAATATCATAATCTCTGACATTGTCAAGAAAGCTTTTGTCTCTGAATTTATCCTTCAGGCCATTGATGTTCCAACAACCAATGGATATGCTTTTTTTACATCCGTGGAACATTCTAAATTAGATAAAGTATTATTACATCCAATCCCTTATAAACCATAGCCATTGAGCAAGAATATCAGTAATTGAAGTACATATATGTACATGCATATATATACAAAATATACCCATACATACACATATACGCACAAATATACAAATACATTAGTCTCGAATTATCATTACCTGATCATATCACACTAATATAGTCTCACAACTTAATGCGACAATACATTGTCAGAATAAAACTACAATGCCCTAAAAATACACAAACTATTGGTATTGACCAGGACTCTCTGAACGAGGCCTAGACAACACCCACAGCCCATGCCCTGCGCTAACATCATCTCACACCAAAAGATGCCATCAAAATATGAAGTGACAATCCCACTGAGGTATGACAATATCAACCGTAAACATGAAAACTGCTGCAACACTTCCCCTCCCCACCCCCCTGACACCCCCCACCCCACCCCGACAAAAAAAAAAAAAAAAGAGTATGATAAACGGCCAGAACCACACCACCAAGGACATGGTATACAAGTATGAATATTATACCACCGGCACCTGCCATATAATCCCAGCCCCACCCCCCCCCCCCCTCCCCAGACAACAACACACACAAAAAAAACAAAAAAAAACTTAAGACCATTGTCACCCCCACCTATCAGTGTTCTGAAATAGAAATGCATGCTGCGCACACCCGTCAGTATCGCCTCATCAAGGCGACCCTAACGAGTACACACAGCATATCCTTGCAAGGCAAAAAAAAAACAAAAAAAAAAACCTCCTAGTTTACATGTATCCCTCAATATTTTACAACAATATTTTACATCATATTATTACAAAAATCCTCCCCACCTATTAATGTTCTATAATAGACACGCATGCTGAGCACACCCATCAGTATAGCCTCAACGAAGCGACCCTAATGAGCATGCTGTGCACACCCATCAGTATCCCCACCTCCGAAGCAACCCCAATGAGTATAAGAGACCACTCCAGGATATGCCTTAAGTGCTCTGCTATATAAATGCACTCCATATGCCCCCATAGGGGTCGCCACAAGGCGACCCCCATGAGTACACACAGCATACCTATCTATCAGTGTTCTGAAATAGAAATGCACGCTGTGCAAGCCAACCAGTATCGCTCCACTGAAGCGACCCCCCCCCCCCCCCCCCAATTTCCCCCCCCCCATTATGAGTGTTCTGAAATAGAAATGCATGCCCTGCTCATCCCCCAATATCGCCCCACTGAGGCGACCCCAACAAGCACACCTTTGCAAGGCCACTGTTCTGAAATGTTTTCCGTTATATATATATGCAGGCTGTGTGCACCAACCAGAATCGCCGCAAGGCGACCCCAACAATCGCCGCAAGGCGACCCCAACGAGCACACACAGCATACCTTTGCACGGCCAAAGATAATCATCCCCACCTATCAGTGTTCTGACATAGAAATACAAGCTGTGCACGCCAACCAGTATCGCCCCACCGAAACGATCCAAAAATGACACACAGGAC
Source organism: Lucinisca nassula (assembly GCA_963580285.1). Classification (NCBI taxonomy): domain Eukaryota; kingdom Metazoa; phylum Mollusca; class Bivalvia; order Lucinida; family Lucinidae; genus Lucinisca; species Lucinisca nassula. The sequence continues at coordinate 30,936,116 of OY757010.1, forward strand.
ACCCTTGCAAGGTCAGTGAAATGTTTTCCGTTTTATATATGCAGGCCGTGTGCACCAACCAGAATCGCTGCATGGCGACCCTAATGAGCACACACAGCATACGTTTGCATGGCCAAAGAAAAGCCTCCCCAACTATCAGTGTTCTGAAATAGAAATGCATGCTGTGCGCACCAGTCAGAATCGCCTCATCGAAGGCCACTGTTCTGAAATGTTTTCCATTATATATATATGCAGGCTGTGTGCACCAGCCAGAATCGCCGCAAGGCGACCCCAACGAGCATACACAGCATACCTTTGCACGGCCAAAGACAATCATCCCCAATTATCAGTGTTCTGAAATAGAAATGCATGCTGTGTGCAGCCATCAGTATCGCCTCATCGAGGCGACCCTAACGAGTACACACAGCATACCTCTGCAAAGCAAAATAAAATCTAGCATACACATATCCCTCAATTTTTTATATCAATATTTTACATCATATCAGTACAAAGAAAATCCTCCCCACCTATCAGTGTTCTGAAATAGAAATACACGCTGTGCACGCCAACCAGTATCGCCCCATCGAAACGATCCAAAAATGACACACAGGACACCCTTGCAAGGTCAGTGAAATGTTTTCCGTTATATATATGCAGGCCGTGTGCACCAACCAGAATCGCCGCATGGCGACCCTAATGAGCACACACAGCATACGTTTGCATGGCCAAAGAAAAGCCTCCCCAACTATCAGTGTTCTGAAATAGAAATGCATGCTGTGCGAACCAGTCAGAATCGCCTCATCGAAGCGACCCTAACGAGCACACACAGCATACCTCTGCCAGGCAAAATAAAATCTCCTAGTTTACAAGTATCCCTCAATATTTTACAACAATATTTTACACCATATCAGTACAAAGAGAATCCACCCCACCTATCAGTGTTCAGAAATAGGTATGCATGCTGAGCACACCCATCAGTATCGCCTCACCGAAGCAACCCTAATGAGCATGCTGTGCACACCCCTCCGTATCGTCCCATCGAAGCGACCCCAATGAGTACACGAGACCACTCCAGGATATGCCTTCAGTGTTCTGCTTACAAATGCATGCCACATGCCCCTACCAGAATCGCGACAAGAAGACCCCAACGACTACACACAGCATTTTGTTTGTTTGTTTGATTTGAGGTTTAACGTCCCCGTCAACACTAGTAAAGGTCATTTTGGAGACGTTACTTCCAATTTTGTGGGACCTTTATCCGACAATGAGATGAAATGACATCTCAAGCCCAATGAAACCAACAGGGTTTATTAGTATGGAGTGTCCGCCTCGCACCAGGGTTCCTGGACAGGCTTAGATCCTCTAAGCAGTTTACCAGTACTCATGTGCGGGTCGGTTTCAGCTCTGCGTGGAAGCATCATGCAGCCCATATATTTCTTCAAGCCCCTATGGGCGGGGGCCTTACACACAGCATACATTCGGTTTACCAGTACTCATGTGCGGGTCGGTTTCAGCTCTGCGTGGAAGCATCATGCAGCCCATATATTTCTTCAAGCCCCTATGGGCGGGGGCCTTACACACAGCATACATTAGGGAGACCACAAGAAAATCCACCCCATCTATCAGTGTCCTGAAATATAAATGCACGCTGTGCACGCCCATCAGTATCACCCCAATCGAAGCGACCCCAACAAGTACACACAGCACACCTCTGCAAGGCCAGTGCTCTGAAATGTTTTCCGTTATATATATACACGCTGTGTGCACCTACCAGAATTGCCGCAAGGCAATCCTAACGAGCACACACAGCATACCTTTGCAAGGCCAAAGAAAATCCTCCCCAGTGTTCTGAAATAGATATGCATGCTGTGCGCATCCGTCATACCTTTGCAAGGTCAAAGAAAATCCTCCCCCAATTATCAGTGTTCTGAAATAGAAATGTATGCGGTGCGCATCCGTCAGTATCGCCCCATCGAAGCGACCCCAACGAGTACACGCAGCATACTTCTGTAAGGCCAAATAAAATCTAGCTTACATATATCCCTCAATCATTTACAGCAATATTTTACATCATATCAGTACAAAGAAAATCCTTCCTACCTATCAGTGCAATGCATGCCTTTTCAACCAAAAGAAAAGGATGCAGGCACAACCACCTTACATCAACAAGTCAGTAAAATATAAAACGTACACCCCTGAAACGCCCACACAAATAAGAAAAGCAGGCCAACTGTTCCGCCAACAGGAGCACACAACATGCATCATCATGATCTAATCAGTCTGTCAAATATAATGCTTTGGAATAGTCTTCAGTGATCTGTATGCATGCCACGTGCACCCATCATAATCGCTCAACCGAACGACCCCAATGAGTACACACAGCATACTTTTACACAATCATAATGCTCTGGGATAGTTATCAGTGTTTCAAGATATAAATGCATGTCGTGTGCACCTAAATGACCATAATCGCCCCATCGAGCGATCCTAATTAATACATAAAAAACACCTTTACACTATAATGCCCTTGGATAGCCTTCAGTGTTTTGTGGCAAAAGCGCATGCCGCGTGCACCCAACAGGCCATACTCGCTCCACCGAGCGACCCTAATGAGTACATACAGCACACTCGTGTATAATAATAATGTTTTGGGATAACTTTCAGTGGTCCACCACTGTACACCTATCAGAACTGCCCGGAATAGTTTCAGCGCTCCGTGACATAAATGCACGCCGTGAACACCCATCAGCATCACCCAGCAGAGTGACACTAATGAGTACACACAACATACCCATGCAAGGGAAAAAAAAAAAAAAAAAAACATGCATGCACAACCACCTCACATCAACAAGTCAGTGAAATGTAAAATGTACACCCCTGCACCCCACACGCCAACATGAAAAGCAGGCCATCAGGGGCACACAACACGCATGATCAACATGACAATAATAATGCCGAGGACTATTTTTAAGTGTTCCGCGTGCACCCATCATAACACCAAAGCGACCCCCAATGTACAAACATTGCACATCCCTGCATTACGATAACAATGCTCTGGGGTGCTTTACAGTATTCCATGAATGCAAATGCATGCTGCATGCACCCAAAAGAGTCGCCTCCTCAAAACGACCCCAATGAGTACATATAGCTTATCTCTGCCAAAATGAGTACACAATGTACCACTATTATCTAATCAACCCATCATAATAATGCCCAAGGGTAGTTTTCAGACTTCCGCATGCATGCAGCGTGCACCCATCATCAACGCCCCACTGAGCTACCCCAACGAGTGCATACAGCATACATCTGCATAATAATGCTCTGGTATAGTTTTCCGTGTTCCGCCGCCTGCACCATTCATAATCGCAAAGCGCCCCCAATGAGCACACAGCACACCTTTGCATAATATAGATAATATTCATAATTGCAAAGCGACCCCTATGCGCTCCCACAGCACACCTTTGCACAATAATAATAATGTTCTGGTATATTTTACAGTGTTCCATGATACATATGCATGCCACGTCCACAAAGCGACCCTGACGAGCACACACAGTGCAACTCTGCCAAAATGAGTACAATGTTTCACTACATGTATTATTTAATCAACCCATCAATAATAATTAATGCTCTGGGATAGTTTTCAGACTTCCGCATGCAGCATGCACCCATCATGAACGCCACACCGAGCGACCCTAACAAGTACATACAGCATACATCTGCATAATAGTGCTCCTCGATAGTCTTCAGTGTCCCACCGCGTGCACCCATCACAATCGCAAATGGTTCCGGGATGCTTTACAGGGTCCTATGATACGTATCCATGCCATGTGCACCCAACAGTCGCCTCCCCAGAGCGACCCAACCAAGTACACAGCACACCCCTGCAAACATGAGCACACAATGAACCACTATAATCTAAATGTTTTCAGTGTTCCATGCCATGAATGCATGCTGCGCACACCCATCAGAATCGCCAAACCAAGCGACTCCAATGAGAGCACACAACACTAATGGTCTGAAACTTTCAGTAATAAATAATACTCTGAGGCAGCCTTCCGTGCTGTGTGCACTCAACAGAATCACCCCATCAAGGCAACCCCAACGAGTACACACAGCACGCATGTAGCACTGCCAACAAATAATACTCTGAGGCAGCCTTCGGCGCGCCATGATATAAATGCATGCCGTGTGCACCCAACAGAATCGCCCCATCAAGGCAACCCCAATGAGTACACACAGCACACATGTAGCCCTGCCAACAGGGGCACACAATGTACATGTTTACCACCATTACCTAATCAACCCCTCAATAATTATGCTCTCTGAAAAATTTTGGTGTTCAGCAACATTAATGCGAGCCGCGTACATCCACCAGAATCGCCCCATTGAGACACAAATGAATGCCGCGCACCCCCCCCCCCCCCCCCCCCCCCACAATAAACATCCATCAATACTAATATTAATATTCCGTGACAGCTCTAGTGCTCGGCCATATAAATGCATCCATGGTGCCTACACCCATCAGAATCACATAGTTGTGCCCAATGAGTACACACAGCACACATGTAGCCCTGCCAACAGGGGCACACAATGTACATGTTTACCACCATTACCTAATCAACCCCTCAATAATTATGCTCTCTGAAAAATTTTGGTGTTCAGCAACATTAATGCGAGTTGCGTACATCCACCAGAATCGCCCCATTGAGACACAAATGCATGCCGCGCACCCCCCCCCCCCCCAATAAACATCCATCAATACTAATATTAATATTCCGTGACAGCTCTAGTGCTCGGCCATATAAATGCATCCATGGTGCCTACATCCATCAGAATCACATAGTTGTGCCTCAACGAGTCGACCCCAACGAATACACACAGCATACCCCTGCAAGCAAAAGGAAAATGTTCCTAACCACAAATATGACATGAACACCAAAGACTACCACTGTGCACACCCACCAGAATCAACTCAACGAGGCGACCCCAAAGAGTACCCACCAGAATCACCTCAACGATAGCCCTCATTGCCTGGCGATACAATCATGAATGCATGCCGAAGCAAACGCACACTGCACACACCCATCAGAATCACCTCAGTGAGGCGACCCCAACAAGTACCCACAGCATACCTCCGCAAGGCAAGAGAAAACCCTTCAACCACAAAACATGATCCAAACAAAATTGTCGAGATTGTATAGAATACAAGAAAAATGCCAAATGGCATTATGGACAGGTTTTTGAAAAAAGGTTAACCAAAAGGTAAACCGGGACGCGGATGCGGATGCCCGGCCACCCGCTCGGCTGGCCGTCCGCCCGCCCGCCCGCACGGACATCACTTTTCTAAAGGACGGAATTTTTCCTTGAAAAACCGGTCCAAAAATGACCATTTTTCTATACAGTCTATACATTCTAGAGATCCACCTTAAAACTGTCTTATCTTATATACAAAACTGTGTTATAAAGAACAGTGTTATAAGAGGTTAAGGTGTGTAATTATCAACTTACTTTTTCTGCACTAAGTGTATGACTGAAGACTTCAATTGCTTCCAAGACACTATCTACCATGGCATTGTACAGAATGGTCAACAATCTGAAAGAGGAGATTTTGTTAGTTTGTTTGTTTGATTTGAGGTTTAACGTCCCCGTCAACACATTATACGTCATTTTGGAGACGTTGCTTCCAATTTTGTGGAACTTTTATCTGGCACTGAGATGAAATGACTTCTCAAGCCCTGTTGCCCAATGAAACCAATTGGGTTTGTAAGCATGGATCGACCGACTCACACCGCTTTAGATCCTCTAAGCGGTTTACCAGTACTTGAGTGCAGTGGGTTTCAGCTCTGCGTGGAAGCATCATGCAGCCCAAATATCTCTTCAAGCCCCAGTGGGCGGGGGCCAATTGCATGATTCTGTACGAAAGTTAGGTGGGGGTGGAGATACAAAGTGAACCTAAGTTAGATCTGGACAAATTGTTTGTTTGATTTGAGGTTTAACGTCCCCGTCAACACTGTAAAGGTCATTTTGGAGACGTTGCTTCCAATTTTGTGAGACTTTTACCCGACATTGAGATGAAATGACATCTCAAGCCCTGTCGCCCAATGAAACCAATAGGGTTTATTAGAAGGATGGTCCGCCTCGCACCGCGGTTCCTGGACAGGCTTAGATCCTCTAAGCGGTTTACCAGTACTAGTGTGCGGGCCAGATTCAGCTCTGCGTGGAAGCATCATGCAGCCCATATGTTTCTTCAAGCCCCTATGGGCGGGGGCTTAGATCTGGACAAAGGTTCACAATTTCTGTGTAATGTCTTCATCCCAAGCAGTTAGTCTCAGTGGGTCAGTCTGATCCACATCTGACTGGTGATCAGGAGGTCACGGGTTCATTACCTGCTTGGCTCTACAGTATTCTTTCACTGATCATAAATTATTTTCTATTGTCATATTCCCTCCCTGATTTGCTGATTCAAAAATAGCCATCAGAAGAGATGGCAAATCCCCCAACCAGAAGCAAATATGGCCTTCAGAAGAATGTTCACCAACAGAAAGTGCACCAGAATTAAACCAGCAATATATCACAAAAGTATTGCAGTTATAGCCATCACAAGATTATACTGTCAGGGGAGATAACTAAAAAATCAAGGCACTCAGAATTGTGGTTCTTGGGCATGGCATGCCTGCATAAGCTCATGTATTTCTGTACGAAGTACCATCAATATGTCTCAAAGGGTATTGCAGATATGGTGATCACAAGCTGGTCACACTGTTATATTGGAAGGGTAGATAGCTCAAATACCACAGCACCAACAGTTGTGGTTCTTGCACATGACACCCCTTCTGTACCTTGTATACAATTGCACCAAGTTCCTTCAATATATCTAAAAGTGTGTTATGGCCATCACAAGGTTATATTGTCAGGGGTGATAACTAAAAAACCAGAGCACCCAAAGTTGTAATTCTTGAGCATGACACACCTGCTTAACCTCATGTACATCTGCATCAAGTACCACCAATATGTCTCAAAGGGTATTGGAGGTACAGTGATCACAAGGTGGTCATACTGTTATATTGGAAGGGGAGATAACTCAAATACCATAGTACCCAGAGTTGTGATTCGTAGGCATGAACTGCCATCTCAACCTTGTATACAAATGTGCCAAGCCCATCAATATATCTCAAAGGGTATTGGAGTTATGACCATCACAAGGTTATTTGACAGGGGAGATAATTAAAAAATCAGGGCACCCAGAGTCATTGTTCTTACATGTGACACACCTGCTTAACCTCATGTACAACTGTACCAAGTAACATCAATATATCTCAAAGAGTATTTGAGATGTGGCCATCACAATGTAGTGATTCTATTTTTTTGGAAGGGGAGATAACTCAAAAACCATGGCACCAAGAGTTGTGGTTCTTGTGCATGACACACCGTCTCGGCCTTGTGAACAACTGTGTCAGGTATCATCAATATATCTTAAAGGGTATTGGAGTTATGGCCATCACAAGGTAGTCACTCTATTCTATTGAAAGGAGAGATAACTCAAAAACCATGGCAACCAGAGTTGTGGTTCTTGTGCATGACATGCCATCTCAGCCTTGTGAACAACTGTGACAGGTACCATCAATATATCTCAAAGGGTATTGGAGTTATGGCCATCACCAAGCAGTCATTCTGTTTTATTAAAAGGGGAGATGACTCAAAAAGTATGGCATCCAGAGTTCTGGTTCTTGTGCATGACATGCCGTCTCAGCCTTGTGAACAATTGTGCCAAGAACCATCAATGAATCTCAAAGGGTATAGGAGTTATGGCCATCACAAGGTTGCGTCTACGGACAGATGGATGGATGGACGACAGGCTGATGGCTATACCACCCGGTCGGGGGATAAAAAGGGCAATTGTCAGTTTCTGGCAAAAGAATGTGCACTGTACTGGTTAACTGCTTATGTATAAGTCTCCCCTGATAAAGGGAACTGACCAGCTCAATATAATCTAAGTAATGTTGACTGGGCAGTTATACTTGATACAAACAAACAACTACTGTATTCATCCCATTTAGCTGCCCTGCTTCTATAAGCGCCCCCTCACTGTTTTTTCCAAGAACAAATTAATAAGCGCCCCTTTTGCTATCAGAGGGGAAATTATTTTGGCTTACCTAAAGTAAAGATAAGCCTTTCAATCATTGTTGTATCTGCTGTAAATTGCATCATGCAAGGTATTTGTAAACCCCCTGCTACCACAGTGTGTCTGTATTGACCATTTGGTACTTTACATGTTATGATTCCACCAAATTCTAATCACATGTAATGGGTTTTAAACCCTCTGTTCTGATAAGATTTTTGTCTCTAATAAGTGCCCCCTCTTTTTCCATCTTTTTAAGTGCCCAGGGCACTAAATGAGAAGAATACGGTATTCAACCCTTGTCCTGCTAATCCCGGATATGCCTTATCTTTGAAACAATGTAGATCCAGATCAGATGGCTTCTGACGAAGCCATCTGATCAGGATCTACATTGTTTGCCATTCAGATTATGAATTTGTTGCAATAATTTGCATCAAGTAATCTGATTGGTTGATAATCAGGTGTGGGTGTGGCATATTTAAATATTCAGCAAGACAAGGGTTAAAAGCAGTGAAACTTCAATGACTTGAACACTGAGGGGTCATTTACCAAGGTTAATTCAAATTCCACTTGAGTCCCTAGAGAAGTATTGTCCCTGGAGAATTATTCTGATAGTTCCAGATCACCATATACAGTAGAACTTCGATGGCTGGAACATCGATGGCACGTTTACCATGGATGTGTCGAACCCATTCTTGAGCCCCTAGCGAAATCCTCTACATAAGAAATAGTGGGGCATAATTAAGGAGATTTTAGCCTTTTATCTTGCAAATGTATGCTGTGTGTACTCATTAGAATCGCCTCGATGAGGCGATTCTAATGCGTACACACAGCATACATTTTCATTATAGAACACCGAAAAGCTGTCTAAAAGCATCTCGGTATGCCTTCTCACAGTATTCTCAGTTGCTCGAACTACCCCATTCTCGAACAGATTTTCGAGGTCCCAAAGATGTTCGAGCCATTGAAGTCTGACTGTATGTAGATAATTTGGAGAAGTTTTCTTATGTTGTTTTGAAAAGATAAGTTGTGTGTACTAATTAGAATCACCTAAATGAGGCAATTCTATTGAGTACATGCAACATAATCCACGTTGTGTGTATTCATTAGAATCACCTAAATTAGGCAAATCTGTTGAGTACATGCAATATAAGCCATGTTGTGTGTACTCATTAGAAACAGAGCAGGTCCATATTATTATTATTAATATTATGAAATATTAAATACTAATCATGGTCAAGGTCACGAGATCAAAAATTACCACAGGAAAGGTCTTAGACAAGGAATGCACATGTGAAATATCAAAGCCCTATCACTTACCATTCAAAAGTTATGCCCAATGTTAAGGTTTTTGCGGACAGCCAAACAAACAGACAAAAAGATGGATAAACAGACCAAAACAAGACCAAAATAGGCAACTTTTGCCCCTTCAGGGGCCGTAACTCCATAACACATGATGGGATATGGCTGGTTCAAGAAAGGAACCCAGATCTCATGTTGGTACAAGTTGTGTGCAAGTCTGGTTAAAATCAAATCATAAATGAAGATGCTATCGTGCGGACAAGACCAAAATAGGCAATTTTTGCCCCTTCAGGGGCCGTAACTCCGTAACACATGATGGGATATGGCTGGTTCAAGAAAGGAACCTAGATCTCATGGTGGTACAAGTTGTGTGCATGTCTGGTTAAAATCAAATCATAAATGAAGATGCTATCATGCGGACAAGAAATTGTTTATGCACGCACGGATGCACGCACGGACGCACGCACGGATGACGGACAAAATGTGATCACAAAAGCTCACCCCTTGTCACTATGTGACAGGTGAGCTAAAAAAAAAACTGAATGACAAACAGTGAAGATTTCAATCAGATCTCTTCACTGTTTGCAAAGGTAAGGCTTGGAGAGACTTGTTTGAAGCATACCTGAGATCTTTATTCTGTTCATAGTTTCTGATCTTTGCATCTGAAATAAAATAAGACTCTTTATGAGTCATCAAAAATGCATACCTCTAACAATGTAACTCATGGGTGTGGGTGAGACGTAAAGGAAAAATTTATCACATAAAGTGAAACCTGTGTAAAGAGAGTAAAACCCCTGTCACACCAGGGCTGCGTTCTCACGGCGTCCAAGAAAATGCAGAACGCCGAGGTACGCGCAGTATGATCGCAAACATCGCCGTAGCAATGCAGTAGCGTCGCCAGTAGATGCGTTGGGTCGCATAGAACGCCAAGCGACGGTGCGCATTTTGAGCATGCTCAAAACAAACGCCGTCGCTCGGCGTTCTGATCAGAGCGCAGTGGGGTCGCCTTAAGAGTGCCATAGCAGCGCAGTAAGGTCTCCTACAACGCTACAGGAGCTCGGCAGGGGCGCACAGAGGTCTCCTTCAACGCCATATAAGCTCCGCTTGTATAATTGATTAACTGATTGAGTGATTTGATATTTAACATCCCAGTCAACACTGTATAGGTCATTTTGGAGACGTTGCTTCCAATTTTGTGGGACTTTTACCCGACTTTGATATGAAATGATATCTCAAGCCCTGTCGCCCAATGAAACCAATAGAGTTTACATGTATAAGCATGTTTACACCCCAAGAGTTTACACGTATCTTGCACCCCTTTGCCTGGGCAGGCTTAGATCCTCTAAGCGGTTTACCAGTACTTGTGTGAGGTCGGTTTCAGCTCTGCGTGGAAGCATCATGCAGCCAATCTATTTCTTCCAGTCCCGATGGGAGGGGGCCGCCCGCTTGTATAAACAGTGGCTAGAGTAGAGTTTGATTGTGTACCGTCGCGAAAAACCTACTTCTGAGGTGACTCATTCCGGGTAAGGTAATGGCGGTGGACTTACTCCTGCTTGCGGTGATTGCGGTGGACTTGCTTCCGACGGCACATGAGTACTGGTAAACCGCTCAGGGGATATAAGCTTGCCCAGGCAATGGGGCACGAGACGGACGATCCGTGCTTATTAACCCTATTAGTTTCATTGGGTGACAGAGATTGAGATGTCATTTCATCTCAATGTCGGGTAAAAGTTCCACAAAATTAGAAGCAACGTCTCCAAAATGACCTATAATGTGTTTATGGGACGTTAAACCTCAAATCAAACAAAACTGTTCAACTGATGAAGATGTCTGTTTACACTTTGAGAACGTCTTCACTATGTGAGCGCCGTAAAAGCGCAGTGCACGCATTGAGAGTGCCGTAAAAGCGCAGTGCACACATTATGAGTGCAGTAAAAGCGCAGAGGAAACGCCGTGAGAGCGCATACAATCGCCATCAAGAAAGCCACAGGATTGGGATAGATCGCCATGTAAGCTCCGTAGCAACGTCTTGGTCGCTGTAGGGAAGCCATGACAGGTCCATGTTCACAAAAATATCCCATATTTCTTGCGATCTCACGGCATTCTGAAAAATTAAACACCGCCGTCCAATCGCAGTGAAAGCGCGGCATAGTGTGACAGGGGCTTAACAAAACTATAATCATTTTACAGGTCTGCCTATAAAGGGATGTAGGACAGTCTTTTGGACACAAGGAATTGTTCAACAGAGGTGGCCTTTAAGACAAGTTGGTCTATAATTTATGAAACCAAATGCTTGAGAAAGAGAACATTCCCATTCCAGTCATAGAACCTTTTTTTTTCTTTTTTCACTTCCACAGTAACACAAATTTAACCCTTGTCCTGCGAAGCCCGGATATGTCTTAACTTTCAAACAATGCAGATCCAGATCAGATGGCTTCTGAAGAAGCCATCTGATCAGGATCTACATTGTTTGTCATTCAAATTGTGAATTTGTTGCAATAATTTGCATCAAGTAATCTGATTGGTTGATAATCTGTCGTGGGGGTGGCATATTTAAATATTCAGCAGGTCAAGGGTTAAACTGCTAATCACCACTAGCGGACGACATTTTCAAAGCATATTTTTCGGTGAAAGTAAGGCTAGACATTACATGTGAATCGTTTGCTATGGCAGATGATTCACATGTAATGTCAAGCCTTATTTACTATGAAATGAAACTTGTCTGCTCCAAAAATTTATGAAGCAGTTCAAGGGTTAAAGAACCAAGGAAAAATGTGAAGCAGCATCATCTTCTCAGTATTTTTCAGAGAAACTGGCTGGACATTTTGTGTGAATTATCATCTGCTCTCAACAACTGATTCACTTGAAACATAAAACAGATGATTCTAATCCTCAGCAGATGATTCTAATGCCCAGCAGATGGTTCTAATATTTAGCATAAGATTCTAATTCTCTGCAAATGATTCAAATGCCCAGCAAATTGTTCTACTACTCAGCAGATGATTCTAATACTCAGCAGATGAGTCTTACTCAGCAGATGATTCTAATACTCAGCAGTGGATTCTTATACTTAGCAGGTGATTCTAATCCTCAGCAGACGAGTCATACTCAACAGATAGTTCCAATGCACAGCAGATTGTTCTTATACTCAGCATATGATTCTAATACTCACCATATGAGTCATACTCAGCAGACGATTCTAATACTCAGCAGATGGTTCTAATACTCAACAGATTATTTTAATTCTCAGCAGATGAGTCATACTCAGCAGAAAATTCCAATGCACAACAGAAAAGTCACACACAGCAGATGATTCTAATACTCAGCAGATGATTCTAATGCCCAGCAGATGGTTCTAATACTCAGCAGATGATACTAATACTCACCAGGTGATTGTTATACTCAACACATGAGTCATACTCAACAGATGATTCTAATACTCAGCAGATTGAGTCATACTCAGCAGGTGATTCTAATACTCAGCAGATGATTCTAATACTCAGCAGATGATTCTAATGCCCAGCAGATGGTTTTAATACTCAGCAGATGATTCTAATACTCAACAGGTGATTGTTATACTCAGCAGATGAGTCATACTCAGCAGGTGATTCTTATACTCAACAGATGAGTCACACTGAGCAGATGATTCTAATACTCAACAGATAAATCATAATCAACAGATGATTCTAATGTTCAGCAGATGAGTCATACTCAGCAGATAATTTCAATACAGTCATACTCAGGAAATGATTCTAATACCCAGCTGATGATTCCAATACTCAGCAAACAAGTCATACTCAACAGATGATTCTAATAATCAGCAGATGGGTCATACTTAGCAGATGATTCTTATACTCAGTAGATTAGTCATACTAAGCAGATGGTTCTAATACACAGCAGATGGTTCTAATTCTCATCAGATGATTCTAATGCCCTGGAGATGGTTCTAATACTCAGCAGACGAGTCATACTCAGCAGATAATTCCAATTTACAGCATAAGTCACACTCAGCAGATGATTCTACAACTCAGCAGATGATTCTAATACTCAGCAGGTGATTCTGATACTCAGCAGATAAGTCATGATCAGCAGCTGATTCTAATGATCAACAGATGAGTCATACTCAGCAGTTAATTTCAATACACAGTCTTGCTCAGGAAATGATTCTAATACCAAGCTGATGATTCCAATACTCAGCAGATGATTTTAAAACTCAGCAGATTAGTCATACTCAGCAGATGTTCTTATATTCAGCAGATGATTCTATTTCTCAGCAGATGATTTTAATGCCAAGCAGATGATTCTAATACTCAGCAGATGAGTCATACTCAACAGGTGATTTTAATACTCAGCAGATGATTCATACTCAGCTGCTTATTTCAATACACAGTCATACTCAGGAAATAACTCTAAAACTCAGCTGACGATTCCAATACTCAGCAGATGACTCAACCGATGATTCTAATAATCAGCAGATGAGTCATTCTCAGCAGATGATTCTAATACTCAGCAGATGATTCTAATACACAGCAGATGACTCAAACTCAGCAGATGATTCTCATGCTCAGCAGATGATTCTAATACTCTGCAGATGAGTCATACTCAGCAGATGATTCCAATACTTAACAGATGATTCTCATACTCATCTGATGAGTCCTACTCAGCAGATGATTCTCATGCTCAGCAGATGATTCTAATACTCAGCAAATGATTCTAATACTCAGCAGATGCTTCATACTCATGAGATGATTCTAATATTCAGGAGATGAGTCATACTCAGAAGACGATTCTAATACAGAGCAGATTAGTCATACTCAGCAGATGATTCTAATACTCAGCAGATGAGTTATACTCAGCAGATGATTAATATACTCAGCAGATGATTCATAGTAAGCAGATGATTTTAATACTCAGCAGATGGTTCTAATACTCAGCAGATGAGTCATACTCAGAAGATGATTCTAATACTCAGCAGATGAGCCATACTCAGAAGATGATTCTAATACTCAGCAGATGAGTCACATGAAAGGTTAAGCCCTTTTTATCTCAGCAGATGACTCACATGATATTGAAAAAAGAGAAATTGATCAGGAATTGATACTCCTCCCCACAATATCACTGGGGAAAATGTTGAGCCCTTTCTCTGAAAAAAAATACTGGGCTGATGATTCACATGAAATGCCAAGCCAGATTTCCTTATAAAAGAAAAAAAAGAAAAGAAAAATATCTATCTGAAAATCATGTTTGCTAAAGTTGAAATTGTTGTCTTGAGGGTAAAATATCTTAAAGCACCAATCATGACTATAAGCAGATTGCATCTGCTTGGCAGAACCTTCACATGAAACGTCAAGCCTGATTTCCTCTGAATATTAAAAAAAAAAGAAAATAGAATGGTGTCTCCTTTGCAATTTGTGTGGAGCTATGAGGGACAACATGTAGATGCCTAATTAAACATTCCCAGCACCAGTCAGGCTGGCTTAACAAGTTATTATATATATTATCACCCATTAACCCAAGGGAATGGCAAACTTCTAAAATTCTTGAATAATTTATGCGATCCAGTGCCTTTGTTTTTGGTACATTGCACTGAAGACAGGACTGGAAATGTTGCACTTGTTTGCCGTAACATCATGAAAACACGCCTATATAATTTTGACCCCCTTAAACCCAACATTTATATACTAAAACTGGGGTTTACAGGGGTAAATCTTATTTTTCTTATTTCTGCTCTAAAACATAGATTGTGGGTACTCGTTAGAACCGCCTCACCGAGGC